>JAYRBT010000082.1:89441039-89467078 GCA_036023395.1 Myiotriccus ornatus | reverse complement strand
CATATATATTTGAACACAAACTGATTACATCAGATAATATTATTTTTAATAATAAATAATGACTTACAAAAGCCATTAAGCTTTTGTCATGCTTTTTGTCTTCATATGCATGTTGGCAGGTTGGAGTTCTATAGGAGATTTAGAAATATCAAGACTTCTTTAACCTGTCTGATAATTATCTTTTAACATTTCTGTTACAAATGCACAAGGTGAGTCACGCTATGTATTTTATATTAAAAAATGTCTATAAATGTTAAATGCTTATTCTCTCTGAAATATTTTAGGCTTCATTATGTGTAACAATGCAGAATTAAATGGTCTTGAACATATGTTTTTGTTTGTATAGACTCAGAGATTAATACTTGAAGGAACTACAGTTTTCCTGTTAAAAAGAGGTGTCAAATTTTTGTTTAGGAGAGTTGCAATCTCTGTTTATTGAATCAGATGAAGCTGTAAAAATCAACCAGACAGTACACCTGTTCATAAATTATGTTGAATAAAAAGAGGACTAAAACATGATAATAGGAATGTAGTTGCTTTGATGTTCTATTGGAAAATTCAGGGTTCTGAATCTACATATTTGTAATAAACTGCAGACATTAACAATTGTATGTTTCTGCAAATAACAACTGCAGATATTAAATAGACTGAAAGTACACAAAAAAGTACTTATTCTGCTTCAAAATCAATTTTACCTGCAGATATTTTAATGTAAGTATTTTTAAGATTGACTTTAAGTTAATTTTAAGATTAAGTTTATAAAAGAGCTTCCACTGCATCTGCATTAAAATGTTACATCTGCCTGTACATATGGGGAATATCTGCATTCATAGACACTAGTGTTTTCTCGTTCTGTAAAGTAACAGCTGTAAATTGATATAAGATCTTCCCTCTAGTATTAAAGAGACTAAGTGTGTGTAAACCCACATTTGCTCCAGGATAGGCACAGAACAATTATGAAAATGTTATAATCTGTGATTATGTTCCTTAACCTTTAAATATTGTGGAATTGTTTATGGTTAGTTTTTGGTTTTTGGTCTCATTTGTTGATAATGGCCATTCCACCTTTCCCCTTGGTCACAAAGATGTTTTTTTAGGACCGAACATGTACCACGTTTGCTAGTTTTAAAACTTTAAAATGTGAGGTGTAAGGTTCTTGACATTTAAATCATGTACTTAATTTGTAATGTTGGCTGTCTTTAACAAAAATTAATTATTTTACTTGTTTTTTTGTTTGTGGGTTTTTGTTTTTGTTTAATGTTTTTGAACCACGAGTAGATAAGATGCTCCAACCTTTTTGAGAAGTAATTTGCTATATGCTATCTAGTCCCAAAAGGGCATGGAATCTATACTATCAGAAGTGATGTCATGCCTCTTGATCCTGCAACCTAATATAAACAACACAACTATCATATTTACAACAGCATAAGCTTGACACACAAAGAGAAATGCATTTTTTTCTCTCAAAGAGGGCCAGGCAGGGCTGAAAAACACATTGGAAAGAAACCTTCTGCTAAAATCTGCTGGAGAGAAGGGAAAAAAATTAGTGAATAGGGATTAGTAACTTCATGAGACACTTCTTTTGCAGGAGGAGTGAAATCACCAGCTTACATGTTTCTTCTGCTCATTTTGTTGCCTTTCCTGGGATAGATTTTAACTTTTTCATCTTGAGGTACCATAGGATGATAGTTGCAAAGATGAGACGGTAGACATTTCTTTTGCCATCTCAGTAATATTGCAATATGTTAACTTTTGTTTACTCCCAGTTGAAGACACCTCTTGAACTGAGGTCTGACATTTGTGTCAATTCTAATTCTTGAGCTTTGGGACTCATGTTCTACTTGATCAGACATGAGTTTTGCTGGCTGCCCTTACTGCTCATTGTTTCCTTGCAGAGATAGCAAGTTCTTTGAGAGTAGTCTTGGGCTTGTATGTTGACATTTTCTTCTCTCAAGTCCAGATGCAACAGCAATGGTTTCCTTTCTGAAGTGTCAGAAGTTAAATTCTTGAAAAGTGATAGTGTGCATAGACGTAAAATCCTCATCTCTGCTGTTTCATGATGTAGCAAGGTCTTAGGTCTGACATAAAGGCTGTTGCTCCTCATGTGCAAAGATCAGAGTCCAGACTAATTTCTAACATAGAATCCATTCTGTGAATTCTGTTTGCAAATTACAGAGTGCAAGTTGCTTGTTTATGGATATGCTTTGTTACATGAATTATTTTATATGTATAGTCTTGGCGAGTAAACTGTTTGTTCAGCTATTCCCTCTGTGCTGTTCATTCCTCATGCTGAGTGGTCACCTCAGCTGCTGAGGCCTGAGTTTGCTTCCTGACCCAATGACTGAAACTTTCAAAATGCAATCAGAAATGAATAATATATGGGGAATGCTCGTATTTGCACATGAATAGCCTGGTTTACATGCAAGTGTTGGAATTCAGATTGCTCTTTGTGTTTCAGAGTATCTCTAGGAATGTCCTGTGAACAGGAACTCTCATGGTGCATTATTCTAAGAATTATGTCACATCACTGTTAAGTGTAAGTCCACTCTCTGCCACACCTTTCAAGGTCTGAGAAGTTTTAATGGACTCTTCTTTGCTGTCATTGGTGATTCATATCGTATCTCCATCTCTCAATCCAGTTAACAAAATTGCCTTCAGTTTTGTTTCATAGTAGGAGATGGTACTACTGGAATACAGGATGGTGATGGCAACATCAGAGACTCTTTTGACTGGTGAGATCAAAGTGGTACGTTGAGCTGCCTTTTAGCAAAGAGCTCTTTTGCATGACCTCAAGGGAGAAATCTGGGTGATAAAACAGCAGCAATGAACTGAATTTTTCTACACCTTAAAATAGATAAATGTATGTGTACAAATACAGAATCATGTATTCATAAATAAGTAAACAGATACATATGCACATATGTGTGTGTGTTTCTCATGGTGGAGAAGATTAAGAGGCACCTATTTGACGAATGCTGAGGGTGGATGGGGAGAGGAAACCCCAGGCCAGAGGCTTTTCCCTTTACCTCTATTCCTGGGGGGGAGGGTGCTCTCCCCCTCCCCTCCACCAAGCGGGTCCCATGGCCCTGGCAGAGAGCACAGGAGACGCAGCAGGCAGGGTGAGCAGGCAGAGAGAGTTTATTCAAATTTCCCGCAGCTTATAAGGGCTGCTGGGGAGAGGAGGGGATTGGCTACTCGGCCAGCCAATGCAAGGAGACAATACAATAACCATGGCAACACAGAAACCAATGATAGACCAGTGAGTTAACAACCAATAGGTAAGCTTACAGTTGTCTCTCAGGACATTCTAAGGTACAGGGAGGGGATCTTGGGAACAAGAAGGGTTACCCAAAGAGTTACAAAAGTTACAAAAGCCATTTTGAAAATGTGGTCATTTTAAACAATTTTTACCACTTTTATATTTAAAAGCATATCGCAACACCTATTGCCCAGCCTTCACAAGTAATTTTAAATTCTTTGTCCTCTCTGTAAACGTCTTAAATGCAGTCTCATAGGTACACTGTTTTTTCCCTGGGTGTCCATTCATGACAGTCATCACATTGGGCTTCTGGGGTTACAAAGCTAGCAAGGCATGCAAAGGATACAGTGCCTTCCCCAAAGTTGCTGCAGTGTGAAGATGTTTCTTAGGATGATATAGTTCCTGCTGCCTTCATTATAGGCTGATATTTTAGGGGTCTGAGCTGACCTTCAAGAAGCTGTTCTAGAAATGCTTTGTCCACTCTAAGTTTTCTACTGGTTTGTCTTGGAATGAGTTCTCCTGGCTGATTGCTAAGGCGTAAATCTGCAGCAGAAGCTTGTAGCAAGTTAGACAATTTCTCAGCCAGCCTGGACCTAGACATGTACTTCTGTATGGCCAGAAATCCACCTTGAGAAAATGAGAGGTAAATGTATGATGAGAATCACATTCTCACTGTCTCTCAGAGAAGAAGTAACTGCTAAGTGACATAGAAAAGAGAATCAGAGGTTTCAAAATTCTGGCTGAGTGGTGTAGCCTTTGCTTTCAGAAGCTGGGAATAATGTCTATAGAAGTTGCTTCATCTTTCATAAAGATTTCACCTTCTTAGCTACAGGAAGTAACTTTTCCCTGCTTGTTACACATTTTTTGACAGTGAGATGTTTTACATTGAAAAAGGCAACTGAGTCTACCCAGAAACATCTGCTTGCCACATGGGATTCCTGTGGCCTTACCATCTCTCTTTATGAAGAAATCTACATGATGCTTTACATTATACATATTTGTGTATGCATAGTGCCAAATAAGACCTTTAATTATATCAGCATAAAGAGGGATACAACAGCTATCAAACATCAAAAGTTTTTACCATCATGTGCATTCCTATCACAGCTATCTGTTGACTTCTTGGACTGTTTTTCCTTAGTACAATATATCTATATTCTGTATGCAAATTCCACTGTGAGTGATTTGCCTGTTTTGTAAGCTAGACTGCACCTGTAACATGTGGGATTGAGTTAAAAATGACAAGCAGACAAGCACAAGGCACATTATCTTGACAAACTCAGCCTCCGAAAATTAGCCTGTGCCTGAATTATTAAAATAACAAGGAGTATTTCACTCAGCTGTGGAGAAATGCTCCTAATTGTCCACTTTAGCCAACTTCTTTCAGACTTCACGATCGGTCAATTTACAGTAGCGGCTTGCAAATTCCTGAACTCCCATTAGAGAAAAGTGCAACAGCAGTCCAACACACCCTCATTTATTTTAATAACCTGCCAAGCAGACATGAAAATGTTAAAGTTGGAAGGCTGTAACATGACAGGAACCTGACTTGTCACAGCCACATTATAATCTAGTTAAACTACTTTCTTTCTGCCTTTCATGTCTTTTCAGGTAAGTGGAAAACTAATTGTCAAATTACTAATTTTGTTGGCATTAATATCAATACTAGGGCTAGAGAAGCATGAACAGATAGGCTTGTGTTTTTTCTTCGTATTGTGCTTGGATGCTGGAAAGCATTCTGAAAATATAGAAGGATAAAATCAGAGCCCAGTCTTTTATCAGCACTGACCTATTTATTTTAAGAGGCATTGAAGCTCTATAAACAGGCTAGTTAAAGTCTCTGGGTTCTTTTATTATTATTTAATGCCTGGAAATCTTGTTTATTTCAATCTTGTTTCCTTTGTGCATAACAGTGTACCTGATGTAACAGGGCCAGTATTCACATCTAAAGTATTAATGGCAAAGTCTGATTTTGTAGGAGACTACAAGGAACTGCACTACCGAGAAAAAAAACTTCAACAATGTCAGGGTCACACTTTCCTTCAAGATGAACTGTAAGTAGGTCATGCTTCAGCTGCAGACAGGGTCAAGAACATTACTGCAAAGAGTGCTTGGGATGGTGGAGGAGCATGTTGAGAGAGCTGGGGACCGCTCAGGTGACTGGGAGGAGGACCTAATTGTGATGAACATGGAGATATGAATCCAGCTACAGACAAGCTGCTAGATCCTTATACTTACGAGGGGTTGCTTGCCCTACATGGTCTGAAGGTTCCCAGGTGCTTTCTCAAGGCAGGCCTGAATCTATTATTTATGTCTTCAGTATTTTTTCTATTTGCTTGTTGTTTTTTTTGGGGTGAGGTGAGTGTGGGTGGTGTTTGTTTGCTTACTTGCTTGCTTGTTTTTCTTGCCCATTTGATGATGACCTTTCTGGGGAATGGGGCTTGGCTTCATAAGTGTTTACACAGATTTTACTGTCCATCACGGCACAGATAGCTTCCTGTGAGTAATAAGCCTTCCACAAAGAAGACTGAGACACCTTTAATATAAAAACTTTTCCTACCAAGTGCTTAGCTTTGCCTCTATTTCACCTGAAATGGGCACACCATTAAGTCTGGATTTGTAGGGAGCTGAGTGCTCAGACTGTAGAACCATTCTACTATTTCTTGGACAATTTGGGATAGAAGTTATTTTCCATTGTCTTTTACTTGCTCCTTTTTTTCCCTCTGCTGAAAAGAAACATGCAGAAGCCCCTTCCCATAGCTCACTGCATCAGTTCTGTCCCTGAAAACCAGAAAGGTGAAACCAGAAAATGGAGCATCGTAAGACAAAGCTCTTGATTTTACTGACAGAATTATTAAGTGTGATTGCACTTGAGTGAGTCCTGATGGCTTTGTAAGTATGATCTTCTGGAGAGTATGAACCTGGGCAAATCCATAACAGCACTGAGCAACAGTAGCTCTGTATGGGACTGAAAAATCAAACTCTGAAAAATTCTCTATTCCTCTGTCTGTCTTTATCCCGTCCTCTTTTCTCACCACTCTCACCATACTTTGTGCAAAATGGGTTGGTAAGGTTTGGACTATGACACAAACGCTTGCAAAGTGGCATTACTGAAATGAGCAGGAAGAGAAGAAAGAGAGGATGAGGAGAGTAGGTGTGCTGAAGGGACAAGCAGGGACGGGCAAGCAAAGAAGTACAGTTGGCTTTTCAGTTCCCAGAAGATAATAAGGATCATGTGCAAACTTGAGATGGTAAATGAGGCAGCTAAGGGTATAAGAGCAATCACGCAGCACTGAGGCTGGGTCTTACATATAACTGATTTTCTCTTGGTACCGTCAGAAAAGAGAAAGTTTCTTTAGTCCCCTGAGAACTGGGTCACCTGAGAGCAGCTGCTACAAGGCTTCACTCAGAGTGAAATATAACTACTTTATGAGATGTTAAACTCTCTTTTGAGAAGACTCACTGATTCCCAGAATGACTGATAGATTGTGTGTTAGATCAAAATTTTGCTAAATCATTTTCCTGCCTAAACAAAGCTTTTTGAATAATTAGTAATTAATCAAAATACAATGATTTTTTTTGTCAGTGTCGCTGCTTTTGTGTTCACATGTGTGTATGTGTGACATATACTCTCCTGTACCTAGTTCTTCCTGTCAGCAATCTACAAAGTACTTATAAATGTGCTTTTTACTTTTCCCATTGTCTGTTTTAAAAATGTCTCCATTTTGGGAGACAAGAAGACAGCCGTGAATGTTTAACTTGCCATTAGCATCTATATTTTATGTTTGAAACATTTAAAAGCTTCTGTTTTAAATAAACACATCCCCAAACAGCTGTGCAATGCATGACACAGAACAATTGAGTAAGCATCAAAGTGCTTAATAGATAAAACAGTGCTGGATGTGGTAAAATAAACAAGACTTAATCCCTTTATAACTTGAGTAAATAAATACAGCTTTAATTCAGATACAGTTTTGCCTTTAGGTTGGTCTGTTCTGTTAACACCTATCTGTCAGCAGTAATACCATGTAAATGAACCACTCTGAGCCTTTCCCCTTGCATCTTGTTTAATCCTTTTCCATTCTTCTAATCATCCTACACACAGAGGCCAATATCTATTTTCATCTGGCAAGATAGGATCTCCTAAGGAATTAAAGACTGTTTCCACTTAGCTCCACAGTAGGCAAAGGCTGGGCTGTGATCTAGGGCTTTAGGGACTTCTCATAATGCGCTGGTGCTCGCTAGATCGAAGAATTGAGTTCTGGCTACTGGATTTTTAATCCTCCTGTGGCTGATGTTGGGCGCTCCAGTGATTTAAGATCTTTGATTACTCAGAGCTTGGCCCTTTGATTGAGTGAACTTCTGAAGACAGCATGTGACTGATTTCAAGTTAGTGGTTTTAAGTAACTACTGGAAAAAACAGATAGGAAAAGCCCTGTGATTAAGATGCACTATCTCTCTTTTTAATTGACTTTCTGAAGCTATCTGATGCTTTACTCTCTATACACAAAAGAAAAACTGTATAGGTCAGTATTTGTTCTAATGAAGAACTCAAGTGTCACTGTATTTGCCTGTGCTTGTTTGCAGTGACATGTCTGTTGAAACTGTAGACAATAAAGAATGTATTTTAGAAACATACTTCTCACAGGACGTGTTATTAGAAGTATCAACAAATAAAGCCTCAATGCACAGGGCTAAATTAAGCAGTTGACACCATTTCAGTTTGCAATACATTTTCAGATACTATATATTTGCCAACTGAAGAACTATACGTACATAAAGGCAGGTAGGGGTCATGGAAATCTGTTTATGTTGGCAATTTGAAGTATTAGCAGTTTGTGAAACTTTGGAGTGACCTCACATATTTCTTAATGATAAAGCTAGGGCTTATGAAGTAGGACATGAGGGGGAAATGAACAGCTTTGCTAACTGGCAGCTGAGTTTTCCTTTTCCTGTTTTGCTGTTTATTTGTCAGGTTCACAAAACACTGCAGAAGAATGTTCCTTTTAGCTTAGTGAGTCAGATATAGGTTATTAACTATGTTTCAGGACAACCACAACAGTTATAAATATCATTCCTATTCACTGGGTATGTAATTTAGCTGTTTCCTAGACCTGTCTGCAAAGACAATAGCATCAGGATCTTTGCCTTACAGCAATTCAGTCATTTCAGGCATGCACCAAGAACAGCTGGTTGTTTTAAAAAAGTATAAATGACACTGCAGCTCTTTACTGACCTTGTAGATAAAGGGATTTTTTATATAGTTATATAGGACATTTTGTACGTTTATATGTTTCTACCTATAAGCCACCCGTGTGTGTATATCCCCTCACTCCCACATATGTGTTTATATGAATGTGATAGCTTCAGGAGCTATGACAATCATTATCATTTCTCCTCTAGTGAAATAGAGCCTTGCTTGTCTTCTCCAGTGAGAGTTTCTTATGCATTCTCTTCACGCAGCTGTCTGTTTGGAACAAAATGTCAGGTTTTCCTCCATGTTTTGCTCCCTTGTTGCTTTTGCTTTGTATAGTCTCTGTTAGCTCACTGTTTTGGGTGCCTCTCTCACTGGAGTCTTATGTCTTTCCCACAGCTGTCTTTCACAACCTAAGATTTGCAATCTTCCCAGATTTCAGCTTTTGTATTGGAGCTGCACCGACTGGAAAGTGGAAGTGTTTGATGCTGATACCCTTTTGTTCTGTGTGAACATCCCCTGTAATCTTCTCAAACAGGCTTTAGGGAATGCACAACTTCGCTTTTACACTTGAAACTGGACTTAGTGAATATGCCAATAAACTGTACATATGAGTTTGGGAATCTCATTCATATAGTGTAGACCATTCTACTGCATTTCTGAAGGGCACTCACTTGGTCATTTGGGCATGCTTTCATGTGTGCACATGATGTGATGAATCTGCATAACCAAATATTGGGCAGTATAACACTCCCTGTATAATCATTCATTAATTTTATTAAAGGTGAGCTGAGACTGGAATGGGGATTAATTAGAAAAAGTAAAAAGCATAATTAGTAACATACTTTTCCTCTCAGATTTCTTTTTCTCGGATTTTTTTTTCTGGTGCCCTAATTATTTCCCATCTTTTAAAATTCACTTTAATTTCAATTTAACTCTCCCTGGGCATGCAGACTTGACAAGTGTTTTTTTTTTCTCAAAGATTGATTGGCAGCAGTTTCGAAACTGTCACAGTGCTAATTAAAACCTTGAATCTGTGTCTTTATGAAGCCTGGAACACTGCAGTTCTGCAGGATCCTGGATTTTGTGTTTTGAATGAGTTTTTTAACAGCTACTATGGAATCGTCATTACTTGGCTTTCCTCAGGCTTGATATCCAGCTCTCTATTTATCACTGAATTTAGAGCTTATGTTGACAACATGAGAAAGAGAAGCCCTCCCAGGCAATGACACCTGCTCTGTCTAGCCGATGTCACTTTGCACTTTGCCTTTTCTGCTTGGCAGAGCTGGCAGAGTTAGCCCTTACCAAAGTGCAGCACAGTTTGACTCACTCAGTCCTATGGATACCTGGGGAATTCATGCTAGGAATACTGTGGTTATATTTTACCATCTCTGGACTGGCTGACTTGACTGGAACCATGTCAGGAATCTTCTACCTTACACATAAAGAAGAATATTGATAGCATAAGACAATGAGTGCTGTATGTGTCAGACTTGGATCCTGCTTTCTAGCTTACAAACTTTCTGGAGGCCACAGTATTCCCAGAACCTTAAGAAAGGCGTGGCTGGAAGCTAAGCATCTGCCACTGAGCCACAATTGTAAAGGCAGTGTAGGATAACAGTCCTTGCATTCTGCTGGTACATGGCTGTCTTCCTCTCTCTAACCCCATATTAGTCAGTTATACAGGAAGGCAGAGAAAACTATGTGGAGGCGAAGGATTCAGCATTCCTTCCTTTGTGGCGCATAATAGAAATGAGAAACTGCAAATCTCTGTGAGAAGACATCCTGCAGCAAGCATGTTACCAGTCCTGGTCAGAACATCCAGAAAGGTCTTGCTGCTTTTCAAGGTTGCAATAGCACTGTGTTACTTCTCAGTAAGTATGGTTCGCTTCATACAATAAATACTTGGTGTTGCAGTAATGATTACATGAATAAATGAAATGAAACTGGACTGACTACTTCATGCTTTTAGAATCTGCTTAAATGTGATGCAGAGGCATTAGTATAAATAATCTGTATTATCAAGTTTTGGCTTTTTTTTTTTTTTTTTTTTAATTGCCGATCTGACTGTAGACAAGTGATGTGTTTGCATTTTCTGCAGTCTTACACAATGCTTGAAAATGGGCTTATTTTCTCTTTCCAGTGCTTGTTGACATAAGCATTCTGAAAGATTGTTGTATTTAAAGATTTTTTTTTATTTTTTCATACAGAGTGATCAAAAATGGAAAATAGTGGCCTTATTTAATATCAGTATTCTTGTACTGAACTGTGTGAAAATAGAAAGATTAACATTTTCTTTTTTTTTTTAGTTAAGCTGATATTGCCAAAACTAATAATTCTTGCAGAAACAAAATCAAAACTTAAACAGTTTGGCTGAAAGTTCTTCCCTCTCTCAGACGCTCAATTTCATTAGTTTTAACATTCTTGTAATTGTTAGTTCTCTCATTCACCATGCTGCTTAGGCCCTGATTTTTATTTTCTTGATATACAGCATAATCATCAGGATCACCTGCTGTTTTCATCCTCGTCATCTTCCTCTGCTGAATCAAGGTCAGCAAGACCATCCAGAGGAAAGGACAGAAAAACAACACAGTGACAAGAGATAGCAGAGCTTGCTGTGAATTGATTGGTGAAGGATGATTTCAAAAGATCTCAGCTGCAGTAGAACCAGCCACTAAAAAAAATCTCCTCCAGATGATAAGGATGATCTGAGTCCTACCTCTCCATCCCCCACCCCAGGAACACTTGCTGTATGTATTTAGAATGTATGTATTTCTTAAGTCCCTTCCTGCATCACTCCTGTGTCACAGTAATTTTCATGGGAAAAATTGCTATCCATCAATTTGTGAGGTGTTGTACCCTTTTGGAATACATCATAAGCATATCAGGGTATAGATAAGAGAGGTGAAAATGCATTCAGCTATGGAGGGCAAAAAGCAGATGTCACTGATACATTTTTTCCTTCTCTATGCAAAAAAACTTTCTGGGAAAATTATCATAAGGAGCCAGCCAACAGAGTTATTCTTAAGTAACTGCTTTTGCCACAGGTATTCAGTCTTGGATAGAGAGGCTACTGATTGCATTTCTGATTTTAATATGAACATTTGCACAAGAAATTGTGTCTAGTGATAGTAACTGACTGCTGTGGCAGTGATTGTGCCTAATTGCAGACAAGAGATATCCATAGGTCCATTCTCAGGACCAAAAACTGCTGATTTGGGACCCCTCTGCTCATAGAAGTGGAAGGGATTATGTGATTTTGACGCATTTTTACATCAAAGGAGGATTTATCAGTCCTTGAACATCACATTTTCAAACAGAAAAATTAAAATTATTTAAATATGAAAATATTTTTTCCACTACTTTTAAATTATTGTTAGTAGTTGCAATAAAAGTGTCCTCTTTAAGAAGTGCTGGGTTCTGTGTAATAGTTATTATAAATACCCTTGCCTACAAATGCTTATAAGGTAATTTTATGACAAGCACAATAGATTATAGCCAGCTAATACCACGCTGGAAGGTGGTAGAACAGCATAATGATCTTGTTTTGCATGAAAAGCAATAATTTTAGTTGATCATGCTCTGAGACAGATTATAGTTCAAAAAATGTATTAAATAAGATGGGATATGGTAATTTATTTTATTTCTGAGCAGGACTTTCTTATCAGTGTGCAGACATTGGAGGATCCCTTCTCCTCTTGATGGATATCTGAGTGCAAAAGGTCTAGCTGATAGAATTTTTTAATGATCTAAAGGTAATTTTGGGTAGTAAAGGATATCAGATATTGGACGTTGAAATAACTATTGCTCTCTGTATAGTAGCAGTGGCTTATCTTTCATACAGTGAAAAAAGTGAGTGAAGTTTGAGGCAGAATGACTGTTTATTTGACTTTGTAAATATGGATCTAAACAACAGGTAGAATGGAGGGAAAAGAGCAGTGAGAACTGCTGTATTTTTCATCTTTCCTCAATGAATTTCTTTCTGTTAGTGTTCTTGGACTGAAAAAAAAATCTGATATTGTTATTAATCATATTTATTATTACAATGGTTAAGGGTCAGCCAGGTACTGATCCCCATTTTGCTAAGCCCTGTACAAACACAGAGTTGACAATCTAAATAGACAAGTTGCAAATAATGTAGAGCATAAGTGGAGTAAGCTGGTCATAGCAGGAACCATCTTGTCAGTTCCACAATTAATTTTAGCAGGAGATGCATCATTCAGAAAGAGAAGCAAAGGAAGTTGGTCAGGGAATGATTGAAGAGCAGTAAAAGGAAGAACATGGAAAAAGCTAAGTATGTGTTGGCACTATGGAGCTGCTTAAAAAATAAAACCCAAATTATTATTAAGAGACAATCATCTACTACATCTCTCTCCTTCACGTCAGTCTTATGACTGACATCAAATCTATGTTTGGAACATCATTCAGACATACATTTATTGAAAAAAACATACTTTTTGTCTTGTGTTGCCAGTGTGCAAGCAATTTGTTTTCACCCATTTGTGAACCCTTTTGTTTTTCACAACATCGCGTGGTAGCATAAAGAAAAGTTGAAGGGCACCTGGGGCTGATTCAAGCTTTTCAGCTCCTCTCCACCCTGTTCTTGTTTCCTGCAATATCAACATAAACCAGTTTCTAATTTTCCAGATCAGTTCTCTTGTATCACTGGCACTATTCTACCCCTTCAGACTAGGGCATGCTCGGCCACCAGTAAAAGTCTTCTTTGGTTCTGATGTGGCCAGGAATTGCATGTGGTTGCAGAATCTTGTACTCTTCAGACTTTGTGGAAGAGCCACTGCTCCTAAACGCAGCCTACTTCTTGGGAGCCCTCTGCCTAAGCAGTCCTATATGACATGGAGCCCTGTATCACTTAGTGCTGGAAGGAGAGGAAATCCTTAGAGTTCCAGTGGCTGTCAGACACCTCTCATTGCTTGCACAGTTTTTCTAGTACCATTACTGCTTTAGTGCACTGGAACAGTTTGCCTGGACAGGTTGTGAAATGCCCATCCTCAGAGATCTTCAAAATGTGATTGGACAAGGCCCTAGGCAATCTGATCTAGCTCTGATGTTAATCATGCCTTGAGCCATATGTTCAACTGAATGGCCTTCTATGACCCCTCATACCTAAATTACTCTGTGATGACCTGAATTACATTCAATATGTCAGTAAAATCTCAGGGGAAAAAAAAAAAATTGATCATCTTTTAAGTGTTTAGGGAGAGATGGAAAAGGTAAGGCCCGAGTCACCTCCAAATGAAACCATGTATCTTCCAAAGCTGCATTTGAAACAACCACAAGTGCTCCAAAAAGTGTGTCACTAATGTCAGAGGCTTTTTTTGCCTGGATTTACCATTTCTTGTTCACAGAGTTTAAAACAGCTGGTGCACAGTTCTTCATTAAAGATTATGTTTTATTTATGGACTTTAGTGAACTGAAAGAGTTCTCAACAGACCATAAGTTTATGTGATCTATTTCATGGCACCTTTACTGCCACTTCTATATGCCTCTTTCAGAGTTTCAGGGAAGACTTTTTGGGTTTGAGAGTTCTAACCTTCTAGGTACTAACAAGTAGTACTTCGTCACAGAATCAACAGATCATCTGACAATGGATATAGATTTGTGAAAAAATCTGTCTTAATTCTTTCCTCTCCTGCAATAAATCAGGACAACTTTTGTGACTTTAACTGAAATAGCTTCAGGTTCATGCACAGTGCAGCAAAATTTGGTCATTTACTCAAAACTCTTCTCAATATTAACCTATTTTCACCTGTCAAACCTTGTTTTCTAGTGTAAATATGACATACCTAAGAATATATTCCATGCTGTTAAGCTATTAGCTGTTTTCTTGAATCTTGTTATTGATCATAAGGAAATACAGACTGGACACAACAGTTTTAGTATCCTTATTCAAGCAAAAGGAAACGCCATTTCTGAATTATGTATCCTATAAATAGAATTATACATATATATATCTCTTCTCAGGTATATAACACGTATAACATATGCATTCCCATCTTCTTTTTAGTGTGCTGTGTTCAGCGTACTTGAAACAGTAATTTCCTTGAGAAGAGTACTTGGTTTTCTCCATGAGTATGTAATATTTAAACAGTATGGTAGATCCAAATTCTACTAAAGTCAATTAAACTTGCCGCATTCAGTGGTCCTTCTTTCTGTGTTAAGGTGATCTGCTGACAATAGCCTAAATTAAATCACTGTTTCCTTTCAGTGATGCTATTGCTTATAGAGTTGATGTGCAATATGTGCATCTTAGTGTTGAGTGGCAACTCATGCATGAGGAGTGTTGCCATCAGGTCAAGGGAGATGATTCTTCTCTTCTACTCAGCATTTGTGAAGCCACACCTGGAGTGTTGGATCCAGTTCTGGACACCTCAGTAGAAGAGAGAAATGGCCACACTGTGTCCAGCAGAGGTCTGCTACAATGAATAAGGGACTGGAACATTTGTCTTAAAAGGAGAGACTTGGAGAGCTCGGACTGTTTACCCTGAAGAAGAAAAGCTTAGGGGAGATCTGATCAATGTACATAAATACCTGAAGGGACAGTGCAAAGAAGACAGAGCCAGGCTCTTTTCAGTGATGCCCAGTGACAAAACCAGAAGCAATCAGCATAATCTGAAACAGGACGTTCCATGTGACAGAAACATTTTTACTTTGAGAGGCTACACAGAGATGATATGGAGTCTCCCACCTTGAAGACACTAAAAATCTGCCTGGATGTGGTCCTGGATACTGGGTCTGTGTGGCCCTGCCTGAGAAGAGGGTTGCACCAGGTGATCTCTGGCTGTCTCTTCCAACCTTAACCATTTACAGTTCTGTGACTTTGAAAAATCACTGAGATCAGGGAAGATCTCTACTGAGTGGTGGTACCATTAAGCTCAAAGAGCAGTGGTTACTTTGCCATAGTCCACCAGGAGTTGGATGACAAGAGCTGCAGAGCTTTATTCTGGAACCTGTCCTTTTAAGCACATCTATCAGTGACCTGGAGGAAGCGATGGAGTCCTTGCTTCTCAAGCTTGCAGATAGCACCAATGGTGATTAAGGCTGGGACTGCCACTCAGAGGCACCTGGACATGCTGACAGAACGGATCAACAGGAACCTTTTCAAATTCAGCCATGTCCAGTGTGTGGGAAAGGAATTCCCTCTGCAAGAATGCAGGGTAGGGACAGAGTGGCAGGCAAATGTCTCTGCAGAAATTGGACGTGTGCCAGTAGTGTGTCCTCGCAGCAAAGAAGGTCCTGCACTATATTAACAGGAACATAGTCAGTAGCTGGAGGAAAATTATTATTCCCACCTGTTCTGCACTCATAGAACCCATATACAAGGGCAGTGATAAATTGGAGCAAGGTGCAGATGGACTAAGAAATAGCTGTAGGCCACTTCCAACTGAACTATCATATTCTGAAGTTCAACATAGGGTGCAGAAGGTTGGACTGGAGACCTTTTGAAGTCCCTTCCTGCTTGAGTTATCCAAAGAACCATTGCTCCTATCCTAAGAATCCTTTTCACAGTGGACAATCCCAAATAAGCAAAATCCTTGTGAATAGGAGTTTATGTGATGTTTGCCCATCTGCAAATTCTCTAATTTATTGATACTTATTTTCACCAAGAATACTAAAAAAAAAAGAGAAAATGTTATGTTTTTCTAAAAGTCATGTAATATGCAAATATTATTTATTGGATAGGTCTCAGTAAAGAGTTTTCTGAACATGTACTAAAAAAGAAATCTTGTTTGCCTAAGATGAAATTATTTTCTTGAATAACGAGCTGAAGGCTCAAACCAAGGTAAAAGTAGTTACAAAAATGAGAGAACAACCCCTTCACCAAATGCTATCTCTTACTTTCTATTAAGAAACATCACTTGATGTCAGCACTGATTGATTGGTCTAACAGCTGAAACTTAGTCTAAGCAAGGATCTTTTGGATTATCAGAGAGGGAAGCAAGTGACACAGGAGGAATGTACTCTTTTTCAGGGTCTTTCACTTTCCCTTGTAGCTTTTTACAAAAAATCAGGCTGCAGAAAGAGCAGAGAGAGGACAGAATAATTCTAGGGGCCAAGTTTCAATGGAGAAGGGCAGCATGTGGGATACAAATTTGTTTCAGAGGTTATGAATAGAGGGGAATGGCACATCGGATTTCTTTACAGGCTTACAGACTTCCTGGGCTTCTCCTTCCTGAAGAGATATTGAGTTATGCAGAAGGTGTTGTTTAAAACACTAAAAAGTTCCAGATTTTTTGTTGTGAAAAAATAATGTTAAAACAGGAATTTTCAAGGTTAGATACCTATTTCTTTGTTTGACCACCTAAATGAGTGCAGTTGTTTTCCTATACGTCAAACAAGTAGAACCTTGGAGCAGAATTTGTCTTCAAGCGCATTGGTTAAAACAGTTAATTTTTGTTCTTCTCAGTGTACTTGGCATTTAGTGGTTATACATTATTGATCTCTGCAGCCAGTTTTCAAAACTGCTATTAATAACAAGAAGTCTTTGTATGGAAGTATTTTTTGAAGAGTAGTTTTGCTCTTTTTAGCAAACTAGTAGTGCCCTCTGAATTTGCTTTCTTATAATGTCCATACTCTGGCTCTGTAATAGGCTATTATATGTTTCAAGTTCTTGAGGTTTTGGATATGGTAAGAAAAAATGTAAGTGTCACTTCTGGAGTATACAGTAGGTAGTTTACTTTGTAAAAAGCCAATAACTTGTTTTTTTCTTCTCCCTCCAAAATATAGGTGACAGGTTATTTATAAAAACACATCTTAGGCAAGCAATTCAAACCTCAAATTTCTATATTCCTTTAAGTGTCATTTTTTTTTTCCTAAAGGCTGTTATCAAAATAATCTAAATCACTTTCTTTCTATTAATCAAAGAATTACAGCACTTAAATTTGTAGTTGTCACTCACATAGTTTGTGCCTAAAGCATTTTGAAATTGTTTTGTGTGGTCTTTTCCATCACTGTTTTTTTTTTTCTTGAGACATTGTCAACATGCACAAAGAATGGGATCAGAACTGTAATGAATTTCATTCCTTTGGGACTTATAAGGTGAGATGTAATCTGATCTCCAAGGGTTTTAGCAAAAATACTTATTGTTTCAGAAATTCTGACATTAAGCACAGTCAACAACTACTCAGTAATGGAACATCTTCTCCAGCAAATTGGAAAACAAACCCAAGAGTTTCCTACTCATCTTAACAAAACCTAAACCTAATGAAATATGTAAATTAGCATCATCAAGGAGTTTCTAGATTTCATACTGAAAGCTCAAAGACAGTTAACACCTCATCATTAGTTAGGGCATTTTGTATTATAGCAAAATTCCTAAAATAGCACTGGCATTATTATTTTAGGTTAGATTAGATTATTCATACTATTATTACAAGGAATTATTTGTTCACATTGTAGAAACTTGGAAAAGCAGACATTGCTGTACTAAAGAACACATCATCTTCTTGCAGTATTTTTGTCTGTAGATAACAGGGACTGAGAAAAAATATTAAATAGTTCAATGACTGATAGATTAGATCCATTTGAATCTTGGACAGTCATGCATAAAATAAATGTGAAAATAATATCTCTAATACAGGATACTGTGAACAGTGTAGTAATTTTAAGTAGATTCACCAATTAAACTAGACATTGTTGCGGTCTAACGCATTTATCTTTGGCTGTGTATGTTCTTAATTAGCTCAAATTCAACAAACAGAATTTATCTACAGATTTATGGGATAAATAAATACAAAATTTTTCACAGCATCTCAGACCTTCTGAGGTGATATTGCCTTTTTACTGCCTCTAAGTTTATGAATTAAAATGTAAAGAATAAAAGAAAGGAATATTAATTATTATGTATTCATTGAATATTATCTATAAAAAGTCTATTTTACAGTTTCACATTTTGCTTAGCTCACTGTAAGTTATGACAGTTAACAGAGCCATCGTTTGTAATAAAATATTAATTATTCGTATTTAACACTTAGTGTAGCATGTTGATGTAGAGAACAATAAATATATGTAAATTACCCACTGAAGTTGACCACAACTTATTTAGTCACTCCCATCCCATGTACTTATTAGTGACATGTAATCTCCTTAAGTTATATCTAATTAATTTAAAAATTAGGCAATAAAATCACCAGCAGTAGAAAAAGCACAAGAATAAAATATGTTTTGGAGCTGGACAAGCACATTGAAAGAAAGAAAAATATAAATGAAGGAAATAAATGTGTTCTTTTCTTGATTTTATTCAAAGAACAGACAGAACTCTTGGGTAATTTTCTCCACCTTTTTGACAGCCCTGACAGAAGTGAATGTTGGTGGTTTGATGCCTTTTTTTTTTAATCAGTAAGGTAGCAACTAAGAATTTTACCCATGACAGCCAAAGAGTCAGAACAAGACAAGAAAGGTAAATTTCCTCTGGTTACTTTTATAAAGTTACAGGCAACTCTGCAAATCCTTTAAAGCTTTATTTATTCTAGGATTTCCCAACTGCTTTGTTGATAATGTAATAAAATTACAGAATAAAGCAATGAAAAATAAATTTCCTGGATAATTGTCACATTTCTTTTAATTCTGAGAATAAAAATATATTGAAGCTAATAAATTACTTTGTATAAATGGGTATGTTTGGGAACCTTCAGCGTGTTAATTGTGGGAGGGGCAGTTCAACTCCTCAATTCTGACTCTGAGACTCATCACAATTAAAATTTTTTATAATAGCACCCTTAAAAAATATTTTATATATTTTATTTTCCATTTCTTCTTGGTATAGCTCATCTGAATTTTTTAGCAAGATGATCTTGTTTTTTTCCTTGATTTCTCTTTTTTTCTTCTTTAATGATGCCTTTGATAACTCTAGATGCTATAGCAGGGAGAGGGAAAGTGAGAAAAAGAGAAAAATGTGGAAGTGAAAACAGTCTTTGAGGAAGATAACAGAATTTGGTAAACATTTGAATAAACTGTGTTTAGTAGGTGGCTTGCATCATGTTATCTTCTTCCCACAGACAATCCTGGACTGTTCCAGTATATTTTAAGGAAGATATCTGAAATCACACAAAGAATTGAGAGATCAATAGACTAGCTTAGTTGCTCAAGCAGTAAAAATCGATTTTGTGGTCCCTTGTTTTCTAAACAAAGTTTGTGGAATTACAGTGTAATTATGGACAAAGTATGCAAAAAATTAACTTCCATGAAGGAACAAAAGAATGCAATTGTATATTTTTTCTTTAACAAACAGAACTAAATTCCATTCCTTAGTCACATTTTCAAATGAAAAAAGTTATCACTTAGTATAGTTAGCTATCCAGTAAATAAAATAGTTTTCTTCCAATATATATTATATTTCCATTATTATATATAGTGTGTATATAATAATATGTATTCATCCTCATCTTTTGGGTGTAAAATAGGGAAAAAAATTGTGTGTTTGATTACAGTATTTAGCCTGATTTGAAAGACACACTCTTCTGTCATGAGCTGAACAGATCTGCTAAGGGATGTAGTGGCCAATTCATTCCGAATTTTTTGTCAGTAAATCAAGTCTGCATCCATACCAGCAGCAATGAAAGAGAATGCACATCAAAAGTCTGGATCTCAGATCTGCTGTGTTCAGTGAGCGGCTACTGAGTTACTGGGATTCAGGGAACAACTGACTACAGTGAGATTTCCATCAAGAGCTCTTTTTATATTTCAAAGCCATTCTTTCTAGAAGCAACATATACAAAGCTTAAACATGCCTCATTCAACCTGGGCACGCGTCATACTTATTTGTGCATGCGAGAAAACAGCTGCCAAGTGACCAGTGTGGGTTTGAAGGATTCTGGATATTTTCATGGCAAACTCACATCGCTTAGACAAACACCTTACAGCAGACTACCCAGGAGATACAAGGCCTAGTCCTTAGGATGCAAATATAAAAGGTGTGATCAGCATTTTTAAGAAGGAGATGATATCCCTCTTCCTAAGATTATTTTACTGAATTGTTTTGTGACTTGGCATGCCCAAGAAAAGGAAATACTGACTATTCTTACCTCTGTGAGAGATGAATACTGTATCTGCTAGGTGAAAGTTTGATGTTGTACGTATAGCACTATCACTGTCTAACCACTGTGGTTTGTATGCAGTCTGAAAATACAAAAATAATCAAACTGAGTCCTGTGAGGAGCTGCTGCAAAAGTCCTGTGTGTCATCAGAAAATGGGTACCTGTGTTCACGCTGGCAAAATAATTAGAGAACAGTATTAGTATCACTGAAACCCTGAGGGTCTTAGAGACGAGTAGAATGGTTTGATTTGGAAAACACCTTAAATATCATCTAGTTCCAACCCCGCTGCCACAGGCAGGGATGCCACCCTCTAGATCAGGTTTCTCAAAGTCCCATCCAACCTGGCTCTGGGCCCTTCCAGTGAAATGTTTGTGATGCTTCTGTGTGTTCAGCTTTGGCATCAAAACTAGAAGGTGGCAGGTAAACTTAATATTAAAATTTTAGAGTGTGCAGCGCAACGCAAGTATTGAAAACTAACACAAGACTGATGTCAGACTTGCATTGCTGCTGCAAGAGACAGGAAAAAGCTGTGGCCCTATGCAGGGGATGCAACTAGAAAAGGGGGAGTCTAAAACCTCTGTTCCAGTCATCTAATGCTGTTTTGTTTTTCTCCTGAGAAACTTCTATCCATATAACCTGAAGGAAAAAAAAGTGCACCATTGGATAAGATTATAGTTCACAGTAAACTTTTCACACATTTGAAAAAGTGAACACATTGTAGACATCATCATGTTTAAAAAGTCTTAGTAGGCTTGTTGCTTACATTTTTAGAACCTACTCTGCTTAAATTGAACCCCAAAAAGATTTTAACAGAATGCAAGATTCAGAAGTGGTATTTTTTAGCATTTAAAATTAAAGTGGCCTGCTCGAGCCAATGCATCAATGAAAAAGAAAAGCCAAGCTTGCCTTTTAGAGTTCTTCAAACAAAAAGACTTATTTTGATTGTAACAAAACCACCCATAAATCTATGCACATATATATTGATCTTTTTTCCTCTTAAAAATGACTCTGTCCCAGTAAGTTGGCATATTTCATAAACAAACCAACAAATTATTGATCCATCATATACTCTAAAATTCCTGTGAAGGATCTAGGTTGCTTTTGAGTTCATGCTGTACCTAAGGGAATGAGAAACTCCAAAAATGAAAAATAGATGTTTAAAAAGTGACACAAATATTAGAAGATGTATAGCTACTTTTGCTTCTTCTTAACCTTTCATTGTAATTCATTCTGTGTTCATTAAAACTATTCTTTCTGAGCTAACAGATTATTTAATTTGGTAGTATGATTCATTATGGTGGCTATTAGTTATTACATTAATTATATATCCCTGCAGATATCCCTGTTCCTTTCTGACAATGCTGTAACAGTGTATATTTTCTTAAGCAGGAATCATACAAAATTAAGACTATCTGGCATTTTGTTACTAAAAACAATGTTACACTCATTTTGGGTTAGAGACAAATTCCGGTCACATGTCCTTTAGAAAAGGAAATAATGAAGTAGGTTGCAGATGTTTATTGGTGCTAAGTTAATGAACAAGGCTATGAAGAATTAGGGCCAGGTATATTTTCAGTTATTCAACCTATCTTCCTTACACTGTTGCAAATAGCTGACATGACACACAGAAACACCAGGAGCTTAACCATGAATTACTTCCTTGCAAGGGATGGCAGCAGGCCTTTCAGAAAGGAGAGAGAATTCATGATATTATTTAGTAGTAAAATAAACCATTGTTAGAGGCTATTTGTTCAGTCACTGATCAATTAACCACAAGGATGCAATTCTGCATTAAGGTGTAATAAATAGCAGGGCTGCACAAGCTAGGACTATTTTTGCAAAGCATTCACCTTGAAGGAGTTGAAATTCCTGTACTTAAGCAGATATCAGAATAAAAGTCTTGGATTCGTCAGTGCAAGACTGTGGTCTGAAAGAATCTTCCCTCTCAGCAGCTGCCTAACACCGGTGATGTTTTCAATCTAGATCTGAAAGGTCCCCAAAGGCACACCTGAGAGAAACACCGGAAAGATGTTTCCAGCAGTCAAAAAACACCAAAAGAATAAAGTTTCTTTGTGCTCATTTAACAGCAAATCTGAAACACAGAGCTGATTCAGAGATTGTAATTGTTAGATCTTTTCTCCCCATCTTGCACCACAGTAGGGTAGAGCTGTGCAAGGAAGAAGCCTTTGTGAGTAATGACCACGGGAAATGTGGATATTTACTGTTCGTGTGCACCCTGTATCTTATGGCAAAGACTGAGTGAGAAATATCAGAAGGGGAAATGCTTCTGTGCACAACTTTAAGGGTCAAGGGACTTACCAGAGTTTTCTGAACTCTCATTTGACTTTGCCAGCATGTCTGTTGAGGAAAATCTTCAGCATTTGAAGAGCTTCACTCTCCTGTACCACTGCTAAGAGAGTTGTAGAGAGGAGATTCTGATCTGTGATGTGGAACTGGGAAAACAAATCAGTTTTTTCTGAGTTTTGCAGTAAGGCTCAACTGAAATTTTCAGAGAACTGTGGTGGAAAACTGCCTTCAAGTCAGATATGGACTCATTTATATGAGGAGGGAAGCATAAAGCCTTCCTTCACTTGTCTGAGTGAGGGAAAAAAATCTCAGTACAACAAACAGGGAGATGTATTATTAGTATTCACCCCATCAGAGGGATATCAGAATGACTCATACTGAGCTGCTGCTCTGAAGGCTGCTTTATATTCTCAGCCCAACTGGTCTAAGATCAAGGCTTCTCAAATAGGAGTACTTTACGCACATAGGCTTAACATACTTTATACTTGCACTTGATTTTTTAAAAAACAGAATCTTCAGTTAAAAAAAAAAGAATTGTGAACCTATAAATACTACCAGCATTGAAATTCAGAAAAATATGTTTGAAATGTATTTGTAGAACAGTTATGTAGTCAGTATGCTGGATATCTAATGATGACTGTATTATATTTATTTATCGGGGGCTGTCTTATTTATATTTGTCATGTTGGTTTTATGGGAAACAATATTTTGAATGATTAGTTCAGTACACTACATATGATAATTTGTGATAATGATATCAAGCTGACCTAAGTGTTATTTAGGTGGTTTGACTGGTAATTAAGTTGTGAATGTATCATAATTTTGACAGTAAATTTAAAAGAAATATTGCATCAGTCTTCCTTCAAAAACAAAAGAAGACTTATTTGAACAAAAGTAAGGGCTTGAGCCCTTATTGAGGGCTACAAGTACTCCAAAAAGATGGAAAGATCAAATGTTTCTGATAATTGTTCTGGATGAAATAGTCAGAAAGTATAAACTATTTTTTGCTTGATTATTTTTGAGCAGAAATGTTGGATTTTCCACAAAGTATTTTTCATTACAAAGTTTGCAGTGATTGAGAAATGGTTACTTAATTCTTCATGAAAGACTGACATGCAGAAAAATTTGCAAACATAAATAAGAGAAGTACATTTTATAGAATTAAGATGACAGTTATTGAATCAATTTTACCACTAAGAAAATCATGAAATATATGCTACCAGAGTCTCTTCTACAGAGGATCTGAGTACAGTGTAGTGAGTGCTCTAAAGGTATATTTAAGAAGGAGAAAAACCTGTGCATTGTCAGCAAAATGCCAGCTCCTCTTTTAGATGAGAAAACAATAATTAACTTGGTTGAAATGTGAATGTTTCTGTGTTGCTGCTAATACTTCAAAACAATTGAAATATGTAATGTTTCCAACAACACATAAGAATAATCCACTTTTATTTTTTTAGACAGCATTCAAATTTCATTGGGAATACTTGATAATGCAATGACTTTAGGTGAATTAGAGGGGTTTCTTGGCAGTTTTTTGTTATTAGTGCCTATCATGCTACTGCTAATTTGGGGAGAAAAACAGTTCACGATAAATAATGAAAAAGATTTGCTTCTAGCTAATTACTTAGTTTATATGCTGCATAATGCAACAAAGTATATGATAGATTAGTCATCATTTGATCATGTAGAAAACAGAAGTTTTCAATTGCAGTGTATAGCAACAAGTTTTCTACTTGCTGGAAGTATTTAGTTTTCCTAACTTTAAATATATGGAAGTCTTGAGCTATATCACCCAAAGATTATATCTTTTTGAGGTAGACAGGTTCTTGATTATTTGCCAGATATTAAAAGTTAGCTATCAAATGTCAGATGAAACTAAGATTTTTCAGTTCTTTGAAGATGAAGAAATGGGAATGATGGATTCATATCTGGTGCCTGAATGCTAATTATTTATTTTTCAGAGTATGGTAAAAGACAAGTTAGGAAAAATGTAAAGTGTCTCCATTTAATGATATACAATTGCTCTCAAATATCTGACTTCACTTTTTGATTTGGCAAACAAAGCTACCCTTACTTGATCCAGTCACCTTTTGGAAAAAAAACGTCAAGCATTCTTGAAGGCTCAGTAATGAAACAGACAGGGTATAGAGTGCTTGTCAGGAATACTGTAGTGAGATGCTTAGTAGAGCATGCATACAGCTTCAGAAGTGTTGTATTAGGAAACAACATTTCAATCTTTAAATCTTGAGTATCTTAATCACTTAAATACTGTGGAATTTATGTTCACTCTAATACAACAGTAAGAATAATATTTCCTTGAGTAAACAGGATAGCTAAGAGCACAGAAATTTGATAAACATGGATTCTGTAGAGACTGTTTAAATTTAAATTTTATTTCACTTATACATGACAAAAGTTTCACGAATTGATTTACAGTGCCTATTTGCATGGAGCGGGTATTGCTTAAACTTTACAGCTGAATTGTATGTCTTGTTAGGATTTAAGTACTCATTGTGCAGTATGTACACATACAGATGTAAGTATAAAATCATATACTCTTGTACACATTAACGGAAAGATGACATATTTACATGTAGTTAATTTCCAGTGATATTATAATAGTAATTTCCATCTTCGTGTTTCACAGCTAATAGATGGGTATGAATAAGCCGAGTGGTAATATTGTTCAGAAGCCTGTGCCTCCTATTGTCACCAGTCTTTGAGTGGGAATCTAGTTTGCCATGTTGCAGTTCTTTCGTATATGTCAGTGGTGAGTGACCCAAACATCAGAAACATCAGCCCGGTTCTCTGCTGCCCAGGACAGAAATTGGACTGGATGCGAAGCGTGAGGCTACTGAGTGTAGTACTTCAGTATCAACCTTAGGGGAAACTACTTATATGTAGGTGAGATCCATTTATTTAACAGATCAAAGTGATTCAGCCCCGAAAGAATGGTGGGATGGCAGCAGAGGGAAGCTGTTCACAAGATTATCCTATTGGAAGGATTTTCAGTACATGGGATTATCTGTAATGAGATTAACCACTGGGAGATCAAATTCTGAATGGATGCTTCAGGGAGACAAAATACCCACTAAAACAAAAGAGAAGTGGGAGGTGAAAGCTATAGGATTTAAATAAAGTCTGGTCCTGAAAGTCCTGTTGTTCAGGCAGCAATAATAGGAAGAAGACTGGTTGGCAAACAACCAAGAGACACGTCAAGTCCTC
>JAYRBT010000082.1:89425534-89440939 GCA_036023395.1 Myiotriccus ornatus | reverse complement strand
TGAAAGTCCTGTTGTTCAGGCAGCAATAATAGGAAGAAGACTGGTTGGCAAACAACCAAGAGACACGTCAAGTCCTCCTCATGTATTAAGAAGAAGGTTTCTAATGAACGGAGCAATGTGGAAATATGACAAAAGGTGGCCACTGATTCTTCTGCACCAATGGGCAGCTGAAAATTCTTCTGTGAGCAGCAAGATGATGCTGCAAGTAATCATGATGCATGTTACATTTCGAGTGCAGTTACAGAGATCAGCTTAGACCCGATTTTAAATAAGAGCCTGGAGTGGAGGAGGAAGCTACAAGATGTTGTACAAAAAACAGGTAATATTTATGCTTCAAACCACACAGGAATTTCGAGATACACATTTTAAGTTATTTCTAGTAAATAGTAAACAAATTTTGGAACTTATTTTCACTGGTGCAACATTTAGACAAAACAGAAACTGGTTTTGGGGAGGTAGGTGTCAATATCATAAAAACACATGGAAAAGTAGGTCTATAAATCTAAAATTCGGTCAAAATCAAGATATCTGCCAGAAGTTTTGTCCAATCCAGTATTTTGGCACTTCCAGTTACCATCAGATGCTGCTAGTGGGAAAGGTTATATTTTTTAGGCATAGCCCAAAACAGAGGTAGAAATTGCATTTCTGTTCGGAAATGCAACTGTAGTTTTACCTCTCAAACCTTGACATTTTGCATACTTTTTCCTGCTCTTAGGGCAGAAACTCTTGTGAGACATACTTATTCTGCAGTGACTTTACATATCTAGTAGAAACCTCTGAAGGCTAGTTAAAAAAAACAAACATAGAAGACATTGCTCAGAATAAGTACTCTATAAAGAAACAATATTTTGTTCACAGACATATTTACAGTTCCACAGGATATGGAACTTTTGTTTCAGGTACAAATTATATAAGAAACAACTGGCTAGAAGCCAGACCTTACTTTGCCCCCTCACTCTGCCTGGTCTCTACTATCTCTCTCTCACTTCAGAGAGATGTGTCAACACACAGCTCCTCTGTTGAAATGTCTTGAGTTATTCTGCATAGCAAATGTAGGAAGGGATAGGATGTGTTCGGTTTTTGTGAACAGGTTTTGGTAGTGAGGGTGGGCTATAGAGGGTGGCTTCTATGAGAAGTGTATATTTCATATCATGATGTGTAAATAGCAGCAAATGTACAAGTTTAAAATCTTTGAACAGTCTGAATCTGCTTTCCTGTCCAGGCTGTCCAAACTTTATCTGAGAACTGGAGAGTTAGTCAAACGCCATAAAGCATGTACAACTTACCAAAGAATAAGGCCAATTTTTGTAAACAGACTTTTAATCATTTTTAATTAAGCAGTGTCTTAGATTTTATTGGAGCTTGTCAAATACTTGAAAAAAATATTCTTCAAATAAATTATTCAGCAAATATTGCCATTATACATGAATTAATTTATTCAGTGAATAATATTCAGCCAGATACAGAATTGGTCAAATGCTGCTAAAAGCTATTTGCTGAAGAATGGTTTTGATGAATAACAGCAGTACTCTTTGAATAATACATTTGTCAAAGACTACCTGACCAGTTCTATTTTTATCAGATTAGAGATTTTGAAGGCTTTCCACTGAGCAGCCACAGAAACTCTAGGTACACAAGACCAATGTGAAAACCAGTTGAGTATGTCTTGCTAATACAGTGAACTAAGGAATAATGAATATTTTGAAGTATTTCACATACCATTAATATCTTCTGAAAATTGAGTTTGCAGAACTGCTGACTCCACAGATAAACTGTCTGATTGTTTTGCTTATTTAGCGTAATGCCTTAGTAGACATTTTGTTCTCTGATATTTTTTCTTGATAACCTGACTGCATCCTTGAAGGACTTCTGTCATATATTCAGTACCTCTAAGAAGACAGTGGAAACTCTTGAATTCCTAATGACTCCTGGAAAGCAAGGGCAGCCCTAATTGTTTGGATACCTCTCATGGGAGAGACTTCAAACTCAAAAAAAGCAGTGTTATGGTTGTGGAAGAGTTAGGTCATGCTGTAAACAGTGAAAAGCAGACATCATAGAGAGACACAATCCCTCCAGTCCACTGACCACAGGTTTAGGGGGACTGAAACCGTGTGAACTAACAGGTTAAGTACTGGCCTCGTTGACAGGCAAATTAGTACAGTCTGAGAAAATGAAGCTGGGATAGTATGGGCATGGGTAGGTGGGTGAGTACAAAACAGGATTTACGTGATTTAGCCCTGGAACACAAAGCTTTGAGCTTCATTCACTCCAATACTTCCAAGCATTAGGTAAACTGCTGCATTCAGAGCAGAAGCAGGGTTAATTAATCCAAACCAATTCAGATTGAGATTGCTTGACAGTTAGTCCTTGTGCTTTTTTTTTTAATTCAGAAGACCAAGACTCCTAATGTTTCACTTCCTACTCTGTGCAGATTTGTGCTGCCCAATTTTTAGCAAGGGACTGATTTCCCTTGGTGTATTTCAGTGACATTGCACAGTCCATTTAAACTGTGGTCAGAGCTTGTGAACATGGCTGAAGAAAGGAAACCGGATTTAAAATCTAATATAAAATAGATATAATAAAACCCATCTGGGAAGTAGGGTACTTAAGCATAGATCTATGCCTTGCTGGGCCCAGCTGCCCAGGCTGTCCTGTTTTATAGACAACACTCTACTTCTGTAGCCTTATGAATCCATACAGTTAAAGCTTAAGCACAATAAGATGATCTGTCCTCATAAATTGAGCCTATAGACATACCTTCACAGGCTACGCACATATTATCCAATAAATTAGTCCAGCTAATAGGAACATCCTATCTAAGGCTACAGGATCCAGCGTCCCTACTATACATGTTTCCCCAGGGTTTACTTTTGTCTGGTTCTAGTATGATTCCATGTCCTGTATGCCCAATTTCATTTCGTGCATAAGGTGTGCTGCTGGGGAGTGAGCACCTTCTTGTTTAATTTCATCTGAATAGACTCTCTGAGACTGCTACTCAATACAAATGAAAACACAATTACTTGGTGTATTCCTCAGTTGAACAAAACACTAACATAGACATGCTCCTTATTGCTCATGGTAGTAGGCTTGCAGTGTGTTAGATTTTAGATAATCATGGAGCCAAATTAGAGTGTTATACTTTCTCATTAAAAAAGGCGGGGAGAAAAGCAGCCACATCTTACTGAATAATACCCTCCAGATTTCTTTAAATGAGCTTGCACTGATGAGTGGGTTGAGCAGAGGGGTGAAGTGAGGTGTTGAGGATTTGAGAAATATATTTATTCCACAAATTAATTAAATCTGGAATTACAAATGTATTAGTGTTTGTCAAAGTCCCACAGCATTGCATATACTGTTAACCATGAAAATATATTAAAATTAACATCTCTTCTGAGCTGCAAAATAATGTTGTTAGTCTCAGTTACAATGCCAAAATAAATATGTAATTTAAATCCTCATTCCTACAAGTTTTGGTCTCTGTTTTTTGTTTTGTTTTGGTTTTTTTTTTTTTTTTGTTGGTTTTTGTTTTTTGTTTGTTTGTTTATTTGTTTGTTTTTTATTAACTGAGAAAATCCCAAATGGTATGATGAGTAAAGACCTTTAAATCTGTGCTCCCTCTAGACTATAACAGTTTTACTGTAACTCCACCCACTACTGTAACTTAGAAATATTATGGGTCAAATGCAGGCCTAGTAGGCCCTCAAGTCTGACCTAATTATCTACAGTACATTTTCACTTTTCTATATCTGGAGGCCAATTAATTTTCACACTATGTACAGTGTAGCATGTTTTTGTGTCTCTTGTAGTCACTTGAGACTTAAGAATACTATAATATTTCAATATAATAACAGAACGTAATTGAGTTATCGTGATTCAGTGATAGAATAAAGAGCTCAGCATCACAGCTAACTACTATATGAACCACACCAGAAACATACAGCTGTGTGCCTAACATTTTAGACAGAATTTGGGGAAAGGAATACTAAAAGCCAAACCTCTTCATCTCAAATCCACTTTTCTTCATTTTGGCTGTGTTCTATGCAACACAATGGCTGTATGCAATATATTAACATTGAATTGGATACCCAGGACTCAGTCTGATCTAAATGCCCTTGAAAACCATTATTTAACTGGTTATGTCAGTATTCTGCTGTATAAATTGGAGTAAGCAATTTAAACCTGTGCCTTTTTTTCCTGGTGATGACATTCAGTCCTGATTTTACAGTAGTTTGACATAAAATTATGGATTATTTCAATGTAGAGGAATTAAAACTTACTACTAAATCATCCTAGTTACTATCTATATTAAAAAATAGGTATCCTTCTAAGTGCGTCCTCCTCTAATATGAAGCTGTTTCCTTTCCTCTTGTCTGTGGATTGAGTTCAAGAGGGCCTAATACACAGCATGCTCACCAGGGGTGTGTGACACTGCTTCTGTGCCAGAGCATGTAAGAGCTGAGAGCCAGAAAAATGTGGTACCCAAAAAAAACCCCTAACCAACCCCTCCCCCCCTAAAAAAAACCCCAAACCCCAACAACCCAAAACCAACCAACCAACCAAACAAACAACAAAACCTACAAGAAAGAAAAGAAAAACAACAAATTAAGACATGAACCAAGGCAATCACATTTAAAAGAAAAGAGACAGGAAAAAAATATGATGACACGCAAATATAAGTTGCAAGGTGTAATTTCTAAAGCACTACCTATTAGACTGATGCTATTTCATTAGCGGATACTTTCCATGTAAAGTTTGTTAAAGTGCACTTCAGATTAGCACAGTCTGTCTTGCCCACTGTGGTTGACCTAATGCTCTCCAAAATATACAGTTTCTCAGTGTTCAGCCCATATAGGTTCTCTAAATGTACATGCGCCTCAATCTGGTGTACATTTGCTCACTATTATTTTAGAATTCAGTGAAGAACAGTGTGATGAATGGTTGAAATATTCTTTTGCTCACTGAACACATACTATGTGCTCTCCTCTGTTAACAAGCCTGTGGGTGGGCAGCCCATTCTGTTCAGGATCAGCAAAGCTCTCTAGCTGGAGGGGAGACTGTGTCTTTCCTTGGGAATGATCTTGTTGTGCAGCTGGGAGGGGCATCCAGGCTATGAAGAGTTGAAGGTAAGGATGCCTGGAGGTTGGGTGGATTTTGGTAACGTGGGCTTTGCATGAAACGAGAGTAGAAATGCAGTCAAACTTGAGCTAATGGGGATGATGAGAAGCTGCTGTAGAGCTCCAGAGGGTATTGTGAGGTTTGTGCATGTTAAGAGTTCAGGGCTAAAGAAAAGGGCATCCGTGTAAGGAAGAATATGTAAAGGTTTACAAACCTCTAGCTTTAAGCTGCTTTATTCAGCAGTCTCGAGTGTTACCTTAGAGCTTGTGCTACATTAAGCCTACCTTTAGTATGTGGGAGGTTCCCTGCATCCTTGCTGTGGGGAGGAGGATTATCTTCTGAATGCCGGATTGGGTTCTGGTGCAGGTGGATCTAATTCTGTGTCCAGTTCTTGCGGTGCTTTAGGGCCAGATTACGTGACATTGTGGGACTTTGTTTAGTAGGGGAGAACTTGCTTGTTTGAATGCTGGCTAGGCTTTTTATTTCCCTTAAATAGAGGTATTATTGATTCTTTAAATGTATCTGCTTCTGCTTATTGTGTGCTTGCTGAAAGAAACAAAATAGTGAGTGAATGTTATTTTGTAAACACTCTGATGGATTTCTTTTCCCTAGTGCCCTAGCTACCAATGTTATAGAGAAGAATTATGATATTTCTTTTTCTTTTCAACTTCTGAGTGCCAATCAGAACAGTAATTGATAAAAAACTAAACAAATGAGCATATAAGAATTTATACTTTTTACTATTCATGGACCTGTAGTCTCCGTGGGAGAAAAAAAACCAAAATCCCCAAAATCCCTAAAGCAGGTGACTTCTGAAATGAGGCAAACACTGCCTGGGAAGTAAGAGGTTAGAAACACGTAGGTGACAGCCCTTCACCTAGCAAGTTTTATTTCAGTGGTTCAAATGTAGTGAAAAAAATAATAAAAATGGTGACTACTGAGAAAATAGTGACCAATGTTGTCCTGTCAGAAATTTGGTGAAGTGTAAGTAATACTAAGAAATTGGGGACTGAATGTTATAAAACCTTCAGGATACCCAAAGCAGAGTAACTATAGTGTTGGTGAGACTGAGGTGCTGGGAGTGCTACATGCTGTTATCTTGCTAATGAGAATGAGTAACACAACTGAAACTAGGCAATTTCAACTGAAAAATAAGACACACAGTCCAAATGGTGAAATTAAATAAGCTGATGATGGATGCAGTCTCTGTCTTCAAATCAAGACTGAGCATCTTTTGTAAGAAATTACCCTGTAGATCATAGAATCATAGAATTATTTAGGTTGGAAAAGACCTTTAATATCATTGAGTCCAACCATTAACTCAGCAGTGCCAACTCGACCACTAAACCGTGTCCCCAAGATCCAAATCCATACACCTTTTGAACAATTCCAGGGATAATTATTCCACCACTTCCCTGGGCAGCCTATTCCAATGCCTGATCATCCTTTCTGTGAAGAAATTTTTTCCTAATGTCCAACCTAAACCTCCCCTGTTGCAACTTTGGGCTTTTTCCTCTCATGCTGGTGAATGCAAGCTTCTAGCCAGACCAGGGCATATTGGAGTAAAATGTAATAGTTTGTGTTAGGCTGACCCTTCTGATGGTTTCTTCTGACCTTAATATGTGAAAATTCTGATCTTTTTGACTGTACCAGGTGCAGGTACCCAGGTGCTGGCAGGGGTGTCTTCAGGGGCCTCTGTGAGGAGTGACCGGAGCTTACCTGTGCTGGATACACCCCATTCCAGCCGGCTCCAATGGCTCCACCACAGGGCATGACTGGGTCCTGTAGGCAAGGTGGTGGGTGAAAAAATGCCATATAGGGAGGTTCCTGAAGGACTGCACTCCATGATGGAACAGTGAAACTGTGTGACGGGGAGAGGAGAGGCAGGCAGAGAGGAACTTCTGTGTATTGACCATGCGCTCCCCCAGTTCCCTCCAACACCGCCCTGTGGGGGACAGATGATGAATCTGCAGTGAAGGACTTCATACTGTACATGGGAAAGGGGGGAGAAAAGATGCAATCTTTGTTTCTCATTACCTGAATCTCTTTTAATATGCCATGAAGTAAATGAATTTTCCTCATCTCAAGTCTGTTTGGCCCTCAACAGTGACTGGTAAGAAGTACCCACGTCTTTATCTTCACAGGGAGATTTTCCCATCTTATTTGCTCACCCTGCCTGACTGGGGATCAGGTGTAAATGATAAGCTGGGTGGGTATTTGGCTATTGGCCACAGCTGACCCACACATTGACACATAGTAGTGAAGCTTTGAGTGTGCCACATGAATTTAGGGTATCCTTCTAAGCTATAATCTTTTAAGGGGTTTGCTGCAAAAACAATGTGCATAGAAAGTTTAGTTTCATGAGATTTTGTCTAAATTTGAAACACTGAACTAAATAATATAAAAAACTGTGTTGAAATTCTAAGGTCAAGGAGAAATGATGTAGGTAGCAATCCTAATAGAGGACTTTCATAATTCTGAGACTAGCCCAAAACAGGAAAAGTCTAAAGTTCTCTCGTAACACAATGACAGAAAAACCATTTTTGTGACTATAATAAAAGTCGCTGGAAAACATTGTCTTGCAGGTCAGCATATGTCTATTTCCATGTAGGTAGAAGAGTATAACTGCAGTCTGCAAACAACTGAGAAATTGAAATGAAAAATGAGACTGTCCTACCTGTATGATGCGGAGACAAATCATATAAATTTGGATGTATACATATGTGTAGGTTTGGTCTCTCCATTGTATCTTTGGAAGAAGTGTAAGTACACATTGTTGTTGTGTTTTATCCAGGTACAACCAAACCAGCAATGCAACACGGGTAATTTAGATAAGAAAACCTAATCAGAACACAGCCTCATTGGTAGAGTAGTGATCTTACAAACACTCAACAAAAAACCAGCCCAAAACCTTAAAGAGAAGTATGAATGGAGTTTTGGTTGGTTAAAGTTAAGGTTAAGTTTTGTTGCTTAAATCTATATGGCTTTTCCGATAAGTGGCCACAAAAATGTTTGTGACATGATGTGTTCTGCACTCTGTCCACCTCCTGGGCATTGCAAGCAGCTGAGGAAAACCTTGCCTGGGTATGCCTGGCAGCATATTAACCATACAAAGCTTTCCAGAGTCCTTAGGGAAATAGGCTTCTGCATGTTTTAGAGCATGGCCTTCTGCTTTGCCTAGGGCTTCATGTCTGGGGTTCCTATCTAGATAGAGAGTGACTGTGGAAATGAACGGAGAGCTTCTTTCAAGTGACAGTCTGGATGTGTTTGTGGACACCAGATTTTCATCTGGCCAGGATAGACCTGGGAAGTTTGCAGTAATTTTGAACAATATTTATATAGGGCATGTGATATTACAGGTTATGGACCTAAAATACAGCATATTATATTCCAATCATAGCCACTCATTTTACAGTCTTGAGATGTTAGGCCATGCTATGTTGTGCTTAGAGAACATTTAAGTTGTGTGTAGAGTTTCCTGGTCCCTGAAAAATAACAGTAATATGCTGGCCAGTTGATATACATGTGCTTCAGAAGCTGTAGCAAAAGACATTAATGAATATTGGAAAAAGCAGGGAAAACAGAAGATGGGATTCCAGGTGCTGGAAACAATATTAAATATTAAAAAAACCCCTTACTCTGGACTTGTGGAAATTGTGCCTCCAGAGATGCATATGTATGGCACGCTTCTAGGGCATATACTCAGTCTTCACCTTTCATGAGTGCAAAAATCCAGCAGATTTTTGATATTATCTCTGTCAGACCTCAGTGGTCTTTGAGGAAGAGAATTCTTTTTAGCACTGTATCTCTTAGAAAAGGGATAAAGAAGAAATGTTCAAACACCTTTAAGTACCTGTCTCGAGAGGGTTGAGCTTAAGCCAACATTTAATCTCTGCTATGCTGAGACTAGAGGTCTGAGAAAGAATTTTTGTTTAAAGCAAAATCAGTGAATTTGGACTTCTGTTCCTTTTCTATGAGGACAAAATTAGTCCATTGTGAAAAATAACTCACTTATTTTCAGAGAAAAAAAAAATCAAGATTGTTAAAGATACAAAGTTTATTTAAAACACAACCAATCTATCCTGTAACACTAAAAGGAATAATTTAAAAGGCAGTATCTCAGGATTCGGGATGACAGATGTGGTCTTTCTGACCTTTGTCCTTGTTAACAAAGATTTCCTCTTCCTTCAAATATTATCTCTTTGTATCTTACCACTGTCTCGTGTTTTCATAGGTGACTTTCAGCATAGTTGGACCCTGCAGTCAGGTATCAGTGAACTAACCTGAGTCTCAAGGAGGTGGGTTTAGCCTGGTACATTAACCATAACCCAGCTTCCTGGGGAGAATTCAGCTACAACTTCTATTTTTTTTGTTGTTGTGAGGTTTTTTTGTTTGTTTTTTTGTTTTGAGTGATTCTTTACAGCCTTCATAAAGTGACAGCATTTACCCTTTATTAAAACTCCTCACAAAAGCACTGTGAAAACAAATGTGCATCAGTATCAGTGTGTTAAAACCCTGTGATATAATGGTAATAAATATGTAGATCTCCCCAAAAGACTGTGCAAGTCTGTAGTACTTTGTGGCTGATGAGCTACTTGGGTATGTTCTTTGGTTGCTAACAATGAGAAGCAGTAGCAGATAGTGGCATACAGCAAAGCAGTTGGGAGTTACTGAGTGGAAATAGTTGCACTGTGGTTTGGTTGGTGCTTGTGAAGCTCTACAGCCCTGGTCTGATGGATGGCTCCTGGCTCACTGTGCACCTGGCTGATAAAAGTTCACTCGTGAGAAGGCAGCCAGCTCACAGCATGGAGGCAACACAACTGTGGCTCTGCTGCAAGTGTAGGTAGGGATAGGAAACATGAGAGTGAATGTAATAGATGATTGTCACCCGCACAATGTGAAAGGGGATAAAGATTAAGAGATAGAGGGGGCTAAGAGACTGGCAAGGCATGCAGGATATAGACTTGCTGAAGTGCTCCAAATCACAGTTTCCTCCCTGACCATCCGTATGGCAAGGTCAGGTATTTATGGCAGATAATTTGAGGAGATGCATTAAGTTTGGCTCATTTCTTTAGCCTATTGTGTGGGCATCAACTTCTAAAAACTCTGTTGCAACTAAACATGCTTTAAATCCATCCCCAGGCAGTGACAGTCTGCCACAGCGGAGGATTTTTAAAGCTCTGTTCACACTGTACGCATTGCAGGCGTGCTAGAATATGTAACATAGTGCTTTGTGACCCCCTTAGTCTCTGTGAGAACATGCATGCGTGTGTGGTGCAGAACTGCCACTAAATAGTCGAACCAGCTGGACTGCCCTTGTACTCCTCAGGCTCCTTTCTTCCTAACCTGCTTTTAATTTGAAGCTCTTCATGGCTCACTCACCCTCAGTGACCCTCAGTCGCCAAGTGTGGGAGTCTCCATAAAAAGAGATCCTCCTCTGTAGGATTTTTGAAGCTCTGCAGAGCCTCTGCAGTGTGTTTGTGCTGGTGTGTGGACACATCCGCCCGTGCTGGCAAGCAGTGTGCTAGTCAATGAACATGTGTTACAACAAAAAGTGAGAAAATGTGTTTTACTGTGGTAATTATAGCAGCCCCTGAACTGTCAAAATTATTTCTTCTAAAATCAGTTTTCAAATGTTCTACTTCTACTCGAAGAAGAGTATAAGGAAGGCACATACTAGGAAATTCTAATTTTAAGATTTATTATTGGACTCTTTGTAACTGAAATATTAAAAACATTCTTGGTGGGCTATTTCAGCTAATTTTGGTTAAGTAAAACTTAATGTTTTGGCTTTTTTTCCCTTTCTTTTTCTTCTGAAAGCTTTTCAGGCTTTTCTAGTGTATTCTTTTCTTTGATCTTCTTTTGTAATAACATGATAGTCTCACATTTCAATAGAGAAACTGGAACTAAAGTGTACATGAAAAAGTCCATAACAGCTCTCTTGCTGTTTATTTCAACAATCTTAATTAAAGAAAAACCTAATCCTACAACAGACTTGTGATTTGCCTTTTCTTTGAAGCGCAATTAGTTTTCATTTATATCCCTTGATGTCAGTGAGTGAAAACTATTGGTGGGCGCATCAGTGCTGATGGGGTTCAATTAATACTTTTTTTTCTGAAATGTATCTCACAATAAAACCGTGCACACAACGCCCATGCACGCACACACACATATGAAAGTAAGCTCTGTATTCATGCTGCCTGCAAAGCCATGTCTAAGTCTCTCTTGGCTGCTAGCCAAGGTCTCTAAAAACCCATTAAGGCTATTAGAGAAATTATTTCTCTTCCTTTGTGAGCTGGGTAAATTTCACAGTTATCATTGCAGGAGGAAATGAATTGGGAATATATCTGTCTGGGGATGGTTGGCCCTTCAGTGGGAATTAAGGCAACTCAATGTAAAACAGCAGCTGTGTGTGTCAGTGCACGTACTTGCAGGAGAGAGTCAGTGGATGGCACTGTAATATAACTATTGTGCCAAAAATATCTGAAAATTTTAAGTGCTGTCTGGTATTTGTGAATAAATTCATATCTTCGCAATTACAGTCTTTATTGGAAATCAGTTTTTGCTTTAAAATTATATGTAAACCAATATTTCCCATGTGGTGTGCTTTCCAGATGCAGGAGAACTAAGCAATTCATTCCCAAAATGGTGCTGCAGCATCAGTATGGCACTGTACAGTGACCTTGTTGGACCATGCTAACAATATAAAAGCATATAATACAAACTCAGGAAATTTACAAAACAATTTGGTCTGTGCACTGTCTTATACTTCACATTTTTGCAGTGGGAATTACTAGTTCCAGGGAGGTTCATGATCAGTGTGGATGTTGGAAGCAGCAGAATTTCATTTTGATTTGTGAGCTTAGGTGAGCACAATTTACATAGTCTGCCGTTTCAAAGTGCACAAGAGAATAGAATTGCTTTTGTTTAAAAAAAAAAACAAAACCAAAACCAACCACAAACCTACTTTTCAAATACTATGAAACTTTGAGTTTCTGGAACCCACATATAAAATATATGATGGAAGAAGTACAGTAACACAAGATAAGCCTTTAACTTTGTACTTAGTCGCACAAAGCATTTCTATCTATCAAGTGAAACAAGTGATACATGTTTCCCAACTTCTTACTAGAAATTTTATTTATGATTTGGCAAAAGAACTGTATTACCTTCCCCCCATCATATACTCTTTCTGAAAGAGTCTGTTTATTTTTCTTTTGTTTTTAACTCATTTAAATCCTGGTCTACTTTCCTCATCTGTTTGTCTTCCTGGTTGCTAGCAATTAGCAGTGGTCCATGCAGAAGTTTTTTGCTATTCCTTCTTGGTGCTGCAGGTAAAAAAATTATGCAGATCATCTCGAATTATATCCTGGGCACCTTCTGATCCTGTAAGATTTTTCAAACCTAAACTATGAAAATTTCGTAAAGGGACTTGCATATTTTCCAGGCTTCTCTCACAGACCTTCAGATGCACAGGGCTCAAAGGAACAGGAAAATGTCAATTTAGTAGAAGTGAAGCCCTCACCGTTTACATTTTAAAACTTAAATGCACATGGGTCTTTCCAAAAGTGCATACTTTTTGTTACCTATATTATAAAACTACCTGTTTCATTTAGGTCTGATAGCAAGATATTAGGAAACATCTTTTTCTTCAAAAGGGAAAATATAATTGCTAGAGGAAATTAAATTGTGTGAACCACTTAAAAAGAAAAAGTAGCCATAGGTATGACTTTTCCATTGCCAAGGTAATCCTTAGTATGATATTTTCCCTGAATATATTTTCCTTTTTTCTCTGCCTCTGTTTTGTCTGAGTTTTTTCCCTTTGTGTTTAGAGTTCACTGTTGAACTAATTCAAAAAAAGTTTTCTCTACAATTCATGCATCCTTTAAAACAGAACATTTGATTATTTAGAGTTATTTTATCTCATTGGTTCACTGATCTGTTAAAGTGCAGGCTGTTTTTTCAACCTGTATTTAGAAAAGGTTCAGTAAACCAAAGATAATTTCAACAGAAGTAAGTCACTAATGCTAGCTCTTGTGGTTTTCTCTGAAGCCTCCTATTACCTGATTTAGGGTTTTTGTTTTAAGTCTTCATTATCAAAGAATGCAATGAGAACTTTTTTTTAAAAGGAAAAAATTCTAAAAAAAATCCCCAACCTAGAAGCTCAGGAGTTAAAGCTCATGATCATGAATCAGCCTAGCTCAGAAATCAGACACAAGGAGAAACAGAATTGTTATTATGTCATAATATGTCATGATTTGTAAGCTATTGCGTGATTTTGAGGCTGGTCATGCATGGGTTTTTGAAGGTTGTGGATTGATAATATCTCTTCCAAAAGAAACCAAGTAGCCGTGAGGCAATGTAATATCATGGATCAAAAAGTAGCTGAGAGGCAGGAGACAAAGCAGGAACAAATGGTCCATTTTCATCATGGCAAAAGGTTAATAGCCACAAGTTTCTGTACTAGGTCTGTTGTTGTGTAATGTATTTATTAGTTATCTGGAAAGAGGAAGGAGAAATGAGGCAGCAACACCACGTTATTGGTAGAGAACCTCTTTGTAGGTTACTTGTTAATCAAGTCTGGAGAAGCCTTAAGGAATTTCATGTGGACTCAGTCAGACTTGGTAACTATTTCTTCAAACAATCTTTTGAAGAAATAAAGAAAAATTTTAAAGTAATCACACACAGTCATTGTGTCAGCCAACAGTGTGGTGTTCCGTAAAATTTATTGGCATTATTATTGGGCATTAATGGAAAGTCCATCCTGGAAAAAAAGTATTGCAGAATTGGACAGGCCTAGATAAAAGCAGAGAGAAAGGCTAGTGACATCAATGTATCTGAAGTGATTGTTTACCTGAGGACTCAGATGAGAATGTGAGTGATAATGTATGTGGTTGAGAGGGAAAAAAAAGAGTCATGCAACAAAACCCAAACCAAACCAAACCAAATCAATCAAAAAAAATACCAGGAGACTACAGTTTCTCCCATCTCTTAAGAATAAAGAAACACTTTCCAAAAGGTGCCTATATAAACTGTGGAATTCATTGACTCTAGATGAAGATGAAATCAAGAATTTTGAATGCATCAGAGAGGGAAGGGTCATTTATATGGATAACAAGAATATCCAGAGTTATGTTAGTAATGCTAAAAAAGAGTATTTGAAGGGATAAAAATCCTCATGCATCAGGATTTAATGGAATCTATAACTAAAGGGATTAGGATGAGACCATCGAGGGAGACAGATTATTCTGCATCTGTGGGGATCTTGTATCTCTCACCAAAGCATCTGGTGCTGGCTGCTGCTGGAAACAGTGCATTAGGCCCAATGGGTGACAAGTTTGAGGCAGAACGGCAAGTGCTGTATTCAGATCTAAGTGTACATTGCCTGTGTTTGCGTCTTATTTTCTCTAGAGTGGACTTTGTCTTCTATTTATTTGCATCATGATTTTGTACCAGGTCAGGCTCATGTTTCTGGTGGGACAATGTACATTGAAATCATCACAATGAAAAAGCTGTGTGAGCTAGTGGGCACCACGCAGCTTCTGAGGAACCACATGGTATCCAAACAGAGGGGAGTTCCTCAGTCTTTTCCCCTGTTTCTCCAGCTGTAAAATGGAAAATTAGTTCTATGTGGTGTCTCTGTCCACTTTAGAAGAGTTTAGCTTTGAGTAACTTTCAGTTTTTCAGTTTCTTCTCAGTGCCTTAAAGGAAGACAAGTACAACTTCAAAACCCAGTATAAAGAGGATGTTCTAAAAATGTTCCCATCTATCTTTATATTAGATTAATTCATTTGTTCTGACTACAGAATATATCACTGTGTCTGTGCCCCTAATTCTATCATAAAATGAATTTAATTTTTATTGCTACTTCATCTGCCAGTGATCCTTTACTTCTCTCTTTAAGAGTATTTCATGATAATTTCTGCTTCATTTTTTAAATTGACCTTTCTAGTTTAATGTCATTTCTTTAAAATGTTATGACTGCTGTATTTTCTTTTGGCACATGTGCCAGTGAGACCTGAGCATGATTTTTGCTGCAAAATCATAAGAAATTTTTGAAATTTACACAAGAGTTAATTAATCATGCAACTATTTATTGCATAATGTGTTTTATACAATTATATAACAAAGTAAGTTAGTACTGACCAGGTAAGTTTTCTGTTTCCTGGAATTCATGAGACTTTTTATCAGGAACAGTGTGGCCAGCAGGGTGAGGGAAGTGATCCTTCCCCTGTACTCAGCGCTGGTGAGGCCACACCTGGAGTATTGTGTTCAGCTCTGGGCCCCTCA
>JAYRBT010000082.1:89395699-89425434 GCA_036023395.1 Myiotriccus ornatus | reverse complement strand
GAGGGAGCTGGGGTTGTTTAGTCTGGAGAAGAGGAGGCTCAGGGGAGACCTCATCACTCTCTACAACTCCCTGAAAGAAGATTGTAGCCAGGTGGGGTCAGCCAGGTCTCTTCTCCCAGGCAACCAGCAGTAGGACAAGAGCGCATGGTCTTAAGCTTTGCCAGGGGAGGTTTAAGTTTGATATTAGGAAGAAATTCCTTACAAAGAGGGTAATCGGGCATTGGAATGGCCTGCCCAGGGAAGTGGTGGATTCTCCATCCCTGGAGGTTTTTAAGTTGAGACTGGATGTGGCACATTGTGCCATGATCTAATAACCATGGTGGTAGTGGATCAAGGGTTGGACTTGATGATCTCAGAGGTTCTTTCCGACGCAGCTGATTCTATGATTCTATGACTTTGGAGAGTGGATATCCACTGTGTAATGTGAATTAATTCTAAAGCTATCACACCTAATGCACAAGATAATTGCACTAATTAGGCCTTTCATAAATTACAGATAACATCCCATCCGTATAACATAAGATCTTCAGATATCAAAGCATTCTGTGAATTCTCAATCATGTGTATACATTTTAACTGTCTGAGTCTTTCGTGTGGGGTTTTTGTCTCATCTGCTTTAAGATTTTGTGACTCAAAACCCCAGTATTATTCACTGTTAACTTAGTCCTGTTTTAATTTTCTTCTTCCCGAAGCCACAGTGGTTCTAGTTTAAACATAAATATGCTGCCTTCTTTTAACTGAAATCAAACTGATTGATGTGCATAACATAATTTTATCAATTTGTGTAAGTGCATATATTTGTAAAGTGATGCTATTTGTAAATGAATTTGTATATTAACTATGTTTCTGTTTTACAGCAGCAAAATTAATAAAATTGGAATTAGTTTCACTTTTAAATCTATTTTGGCTCAGTGGTAAAATCGGGCATTGCAATTTGCCTGGAAAAAATTTCAGTCTGTTGACTTTTTCACGGGGGTATATGACTTTAAAGCTCTATTAAAATTGAGTTGCACTGCATACTCAGTCAGTAGTTGGTGGTAAGATTTTAGGGTTTTGCAGACTGATCTGCAGTCAATTCTGCTATGGCTTAAAGAGTAAGTATTAGTTATTGATACAAATAGTCTTTGAAAATATTTTACTGCTTTGAGAAAGCCTGTTCAAACCTGTCTGCACTTCCTAGGTCTTTCAGGTGTCTGATGAAGCCAGATAATAATGTCAGCAGATTGCACTGAAAAATGGAAGAGAGATTTCACCAAAATAGAAACAACTTCAAAATTTTACCTTTCACATGATATAAGATAGAGCAACTTTCATCTGATTCTTTTTCTTTCCATTTGGGGAAAGCACTGTAGACTGATGACATAACCATATCAAAATTATGTAGGCCTAACACGTCCCTTTCTCATCCTTATCTCTCTTCTTGCAATGAACTTGATAATATCTGTGATTTAGTTTCTCCCTTCTTTTTTTTTCTTTTACTGTTCTGCAATTTCAGAACCTCTGCAGTTTTAGGAAGTTGCAGAATAACAATTTAAAAAATCAGTAAAACTAGCCAATTTTCATTTTTTTATTTTATTTTGACTAGAAAAAAAAAAAGGGGGGCAGTAGAAGAACGCAAAATTTTTTTTCTCCTGTCTGTGACATAAGTTCAATTTAAACCTTTGTTATCAGCTAGTTTAATTTACCATTTGAAAAGCTGAGATATTTATTGTCCTTGGCAGAATAATAATAATCGTGATAATAGTAACAACGACAACAACAACAACAATAACAATAAAAATAAATAATTGAATACCATTTCTGTAGAGGAGTGTTTAAGTCATCTCAATGGTGGGCTTCACTGGATGTCAGTTATTGCACAATAGGTACAGGTATCCCCTCTGAACACTCTCAGAGTCATATTCAGTTTCTCTTGTATCATTCTGATAGCAGACAGGACATATCTCCTGTAATTCCTGTAAAAATGTGTTCCCCTAGCAGTGAAGTCATAATCATCTCATAGTGTAGTTCTTTAGTTTTGTAGCTGAAGTTGATTTTAACTCCAAATTAAAACAACTTTCTTGCAACAGCTTTCCTTAATTGTTTTTTATATATAATTTAATACCTAAACTGATATCACTGAAAACCAAAGGAAAAGAACCACTTCCCCCAATCTACAGGTTAGATAAGGATTGACAGTGCTTTTGAACTTAAAATATGTGGGAGGATGGGGTTGTAGAAAGTGACATATGTTAGATGTTAAAATATGTGTCTGACAGTAAACAGCAGTTAGCTACTGTTTAATGCTACTGATATCCTGGTTTATAAAGATAGTGTTTGAAGAGGCCTACAGTACCCTGTCATCATTGTCTTTGCTGGGACTACATTCTGACTCGTGGAGCAACCTTGTGATAACAGGGGCTGAGTTATTTTAATAAAGATGTGCATCTCTGTGTTCCCTCAGAGAGGCCAGCTCTTCTGCTGGTTACAATAGCATCAGCTTCACTAAACTCTAGCTTTGAGCAGACTTCAGCAGCTTGGAAAAAGTACAGCCACTTGAGAAAATGCAGGTCAGAAACGCCAATATAATAGTGCTTCTCTTGGCAGACATTTGTTTTGAATATAACCTTCCAACAGCTGTGTGATCTTGGCCCTTCTGGAATACAGGACCTCTGGGCATCCTAAAAAGAACTGGAAGTCCTTTAACCTCACTTCATTGTTTACACTGCTGTTATCATGCCTGGTTTTCCCATACTGATGGATGATGATTTCTGGGACATACAGTAATCCTAACTACTGTTCTACCATTCAGTCCTGTCCCTCTTTACTCCTGAAGTAAATGCCAGGTTATCTGTGTACCACTTCGCTGTTCCTGCCTCAAGTTTCCCTCCCCTGAGTTTTCTGGGCTTGGGTGAAAAAAAATCCTGTATTTGAACTTTTTTCTTTCTTGGGACCCTATACTGTGCCGTCCATGACTAATTAAAAGTAAAACATCTTCTATATGTCTTCTCTCTAATCAACACTGCATATTTCTGTTGACAATGGACTAATTGAAATTTTCCTGTTTTGAAATAGCACTAAGAACAAACACACATTTCAGACTTCTGATATTTCTAAAAACTAAAATATCTTATTCAGAATAAACCCAAGGTTATTCTGTATAGGATTACGGCCTATCTGTACTTCTCACCTTTCTCAGGTGAGAGCCCATGTTCGTAGTTTCTCGCTGTAAGGAGAACCATCTTTTGAACTGGCTTCATCTCAGTAGTGAAAGCCAACAAATAAAAAGAGCTCTCCAAAGTCAATATGAAGACTTAACCTTGTTGGAAAGGTCCAGCCTAAGGGTAACTCTATTTTAAATCTGGAGCTATTTTTACTGTGATGTGCATGCTTAAATCACGTCACGGGACATGTCATGGGTTATCCATTGCTGGTATCAAATATGTTGGCTGCAGACAACCCTGTCAGTAGGACAGAACAGCTTGCTCAGTGAGGCATATTAATTCTTCTGCTATGCATATGGAGCAGCGCTTCCTTTTGTTGCACCAGACGCAAACAAATTTGGAGCTTGCTCAATGCTCTCTAACATGTTGCCAGTTGTGCTGTGTGAATATTCTTTTCATCACCTTGGAAATGTGAATCTTTCTGAACTACATCAATTCTTCTATATGAAAATCTTTTCTGTTACTGCCTATGGCTTCTTCTGCTATGTGCAGAATTTCTCTGAATTTCCTGTGAAGTGGAAAGGACCTGTGATTTTTCTTGAGGTGTGGTTCTTCAATTATAAAACCATAAAATAAATGAGAGCCTTAATTAGAATGGAAAACAGATTAGAATATTGTCATCTGCCTTTCTGGTGAGCCAAGGGGAGATTAAAAAGCCAGTGGCCTAAATTTATGTTATTTGTATTTCTGTGAGTCAAACCTCAATCATGTAAAACAGCCAGTAGGCCTGTATTAATGGGAGAGGCCAAGAGAACTGAATCTCAAAGGGCTGTTGCCCTTAGGACATGGTACATTATGATAATGTGATGAAGAATAATTACCAAATGTGAAATGTATATTGTCAAACATGAGAGCAAGCTATTCCTAACGGAAAGTGAGGATGTGAGAAAGATAGTGAATGCCATACAGCCCAGGCTAGGCTTCTAAACCCACCTCCACTAAAGCTGACTCTTGAGTGACTGAATTGTCCTTCAGTTCTTGCAGGCAGAGGTAGATCAGTGGGGTGGAGTAAACTTGTATTGTTTGTATTAAAGATAGATCTTAACGCTTCTTGCAGAAATCATAGTTTTATATTAATGTCAGAGAAAATAATAGCATTCCTGATGATGACCACTGTTATGATAAAGCCTACTGAATGGCAGCAATGACAAAAGTGTAAGACTGCCAAATGATACTAAAAGATGATGCAAAATTGGAATGGAGGCATTTATGTATGCATATGCTATTGATGCTGCTTATTTCTGACAAAATACATCAGTGCTTCCTTTCTCTTCTAAGTGTGCTAGGGTTTTCTTCCATAGCTCTTTTCATGGCTGCTGTGCATGATGTTGTCTGCATTAATGTTTGTCACATGCAGGGTGGGACACAGGGCATCAGCAGTCCTTTGGCAGCTTCTCTCCTCATATTTGGGTGGTGCAAGGCATCAGTGTTGTACCCATACCCTCCTTTCCCTCCTGTCTTCAAGAAAACTGCGCTGTGTGTGCTGAAAGATTTGTTCTCAGTTCTTCAGTCTTCTCCATGATGTGGTGTGAGAGCAGCCTTGCAAATTTGTGACTTCAGTCCAAAGGACATAGGTGTCCACAGGGGTGTAACCATAAATATACAACCAGCTGGACTGAATTCTGTGGCATTATTTTCATGCTTCAAGTTATGCATGAATTAAGTGTTTTGCGGGATCAAGCCTTTATTATGAATATTTGTACAAATTCTGAGTGAAATATGTCTATAAAAATCTCAGGTAATAGTATAACTCAAAAAAAAAGCATGCCCAGCTAAGCTGGTGTGGAGGTCATGGACCAAAAACTACTTGCAATAACAAGCCAAAATTAATTTTTAATTAACTTTTAATTAATTTTCTGTCTTGGGAGAGAAGAGCGATTTAGCAATTGGATATAATCATCTATAGACCAAAACTGTTAGCAAATTTGTGACATATATTTTGCTTCATTGTTTGCCAAATAACGTACATGTGAAGTAACTACCCTTTGAGGTATTATTTGGTTTAGGTGTTACATGGATGATGTTCTTACAACTCTCAAAGCTGATAGTGGTGTGTCTCATTTTATGTAATATCTGTACCTCCACACTACTACTGCATTGTAGGATGGAATAGCTAAGATATTTTAAAGATGGAGAGCTTCCAGGTTACCTTCCTCAAGATCAAATAAGTAATCTCTGAAAGAAAAGACTCTTGACCCTATGCTTCAGAATAGCATTCAAAGTAGTGCTTGCTCTGCTTCTTTGCCTATCTGGCAAATAAACATCAATAAATCACTGGAAAGAGTTTCTTTCTCTTGTTAAACTAATTAGCTTCTCACTGGCCCTGATGCAAATTTAGCATCTTGTAAGAGTTCTTGCAAGTCACCAAAGGAAGAATTTTAATAGTTTGGGAATCTTACCACTAAAGAAAAATACACAAATACATGTCAGTAGTTTTAAAATCAAGTGATCACTTGGGTTGCCCAAATGTAGGGGTCACAGGCTGGACATGTAAAATAATGGAACTATCAAAGTAAATGGGCATTTCTGAAAAATACTGCCTCTTTATAAAAAAGAAACAGAAATATTTAGTGTAAAGAAATATGGAAAAACCTTGAATTTGCACTTAATAATATGTATTCGATTGGCAAACCCAACAAACAAATAAGATTTTTGAATACTGTATCAAGTTTACATGGCTTTTACCTCTACCTACTTTCATGTATTTTCTTTACAAAGCCTAACTGTGTAGCTGAAAGGTTAAACAGCAAACAGTGAAAAATCTTCCTATTTTTCTCTTGAATTTTGTGATGTAAATCACTGACTTGATCCAGTCTCCACCTCATTCTGGGATACAGATTAGTTTCTAGAGTCATGCTGTAGATATGGTATTTAATTTTGTTTTTCATGAGTTGAATGGGAAATAAAGCTATCCTGTTTCAAAGTCTTCCAAATACTACCATGCAGCTGAGAGAGGTAGATGCTGAATACAAACATCAGAAATCATGAAATTCTGTCTACAGACCTCTTTCTCTAAGGAAGAGTGGTAAAGCAACAGTTGTATTATATGGTTTGGTCTGAAACCATCTCTCTCTCAATTTGCCCTTAGACCAATGTTAATTGCTGAAAAGCCAAGTGGTATGAACAGGTTTTCAGAGTGCAGTACTGCTGAAAAATAAATGCAATAAGAAAACAAGATAAATACCCAGTGCTAAGAAATGATGATTCTCTAGATTTCCTGAGTCGAGCAATATTTATCAGGTGCATTGATTTAACTAGCGGCTATTGGCAGTTACAAATGGATGATGACAGGAAACAAAAAACCACCTTCATTTGCCATAAGGGGGCTTTTCATTTTAATGTAATGCCTCTTGGAATTACCAGTGTCCCGACTACATTTCAAAGATTAATGAACATCATCCTGTCAGGTTTAATACATCATACTGCTCTAGTACACTTGGACAGCATACTGTTCTCCTAGATTTCCAGAGTTTTCAGTGACACGAGATTTTTTTAAGACATAAGTCCTGAAAGAAACTAAATATTCAGGAGTTTAAAAGAGAGCTTTCCTTCCAATTTGGATACATAGTAAATACTATAAAATTAATTTATGTCTCTGGAAAATGAAAGTGCCTCATAATGCTGCAGGATCATGCAGAAAATTGCATATAGCTGTACCCTGTTACCCTGGAATTTGTACTATACTGTGCAAATGTAAGGAAGCAAAAAAATTACTCTGAGACAACAGGAATCATTTAACAACCTCACTAAGTCTCATGGGTCTCTTAAGAAAGTGAAACTGATTAGGAAAATGTGTTCTTCATTTTTTGTAACTTGAAGAATTGATTAAAAAATTTATATTAAAGCTGACATTAATAAACAAAATCAAGTTGAAAAGTTAGTAATCCAAACTTATAGTGATTTAGGCTTAAATTTATTTTGTTTCAATGAGTTTACCTGATTAAGCTCAAAAAACACACAACTACAATGTTTTTTATATAAACCACACTATCTATGCTATTATGATGAAATGACATCAAGCATGCACTCCTACAAGAAAAAAATAATTTTCTTTTTCTTGAAAAAACCCTTGAATTGTAGTCAATTGTAGCCATTAACAATTACTTTTTTTTACACACATGAAGCATATTCCAAAATGATAAAAATTAAATAGTTTTATTTATTATATATTTGGTCCATTATTCAATATTTATTATACTTCACAAGCAAATTTTTATTCTTCTTTTACACTAGGGAATATCTTAATTTTTGAGATGAAATGAGATTTTTCCTGACTTGTTATATATCACAGGCCTCATTCATAAAGTGTTTTACTAGTGGAATACCTCACACTGTACACAAAATTTGATCTTAGAAAAACAATTTCCAGGAGATGGATAGCTTTCCAGAATTATTATAATAAATATGAAATTGATGGTGTTATATATGCACTAATTTAATGCACATGTGATTCAGTTTTTTCATTATAGAATGTTCCATTCAGTTCCCGCAATCCATAAACAAAAGATTCTATGGAAAACAAGAGGTGCATATGCACCTTGACATTAAAATTAGTCTTCATGTTGATGTTAAGATTTTAGTTCCAGAGTGGATTTTTGTGTCAAAGGTGCACAAAGAACCTGTGATGCTGTCTTCTTTTGATTTGTATAAATATATACCTACCAGTCTTTTAAAATTCTTAGCCACAATCTTAACAAATTCCAAAAGGTAGAAAAGAATAATGCCTCTGGGTTAGCAATGAAATCTAGGTACATAGTTTTAAGAAAAATGAAACACTAGCAAATATCAATAAATGTGGTGAGATATTCGTCACTAGGTTTTTAGATTAAGGTGAGATATTTTACTAAAAACAGCTTTCGTTCAAGCATAAGTTACCAGTCTTGAAGCAGAAGTGATTCTGTGATACTGTATAGCCTCTCTTATGCAGGAAGTTGAAATACAGGATCAGCGTGAATCCTGATCTTAAATCTCTGAATAATTCCTTTGCTTTGATTAGCAGAATATAAATGTCCGGGGGATTGCTAGTTTTAACAAGCCTCTCTAGTTTTTTTATGGTTGTTCTGGGAGAGCTGCATGATAGTGCCATACTTAAGTCGATTGTTTAATTTTGGCATCTAAAGTTTTGCATAAAATAAATCAGAAAACCTCTTTATCAGCTGGAAATAATTTTTTAAGTCTAACTGTGGTCTTTTGTTTTTATTAAAATTGATGTTGTGCCATTAGTAAACAAAAATAATCTGTCATCAAAACATCTAATGCAGTTGAAACTAAATAGTCTGCTGTGTTTCCCCTTCAAAACACTTGAAATTGCTACTTTGTTCTAGACTTCTGAAATTGCTAAGGAAATGCTGTAGTTACCAAAAATGCATGACAAAGAATTCTCAACCTGAACAGGGTGTTTTGTGTGCTGTATGAGAAACAAACTTTGTGTCTTTTGGCTACATCACCCTGCCTTTAATAAGCATCAATGCGAAGTGCAATAAGACTGAAGCAGAACTGTGCAGGGTGCATAGCACACAGCGTTACACACCTTTTTTTGGGTGGAAAAACACTTGCTCCTTGTTCCTTTTTACATGCACTGATTTTTAAGAAGACTCCTTAGAATTTTTACATTGAATTCCACTTCTACATTAGCTGTTAGAAATTTAATGGGTTAAGATGGATGAGAAAGAGGACTATGATACCGAGTATTCATAAATTTGATTCCTTTGGATTAGGAAAAAGCCTAATGCAACAAAATACGCTTTCATTTTTACAGTAATTTTTGAAAAAAACCCCACACCTTCATAACAACACAGCTTTTAATTAGACACACTGCAATATCTGGGATCATTCTTTGGGTGTCTTGGAACCTTCACAAATTGCCGAAAATAGCTCTTAAATGTCATTTATTGGTTCTGCTGTGTAAGGCTTGCTTTGCAAGGTGAAAATACCAGTTATTTGTTCCGTTCCAGAGTTATCCAGGAGATTCTCCAGAATCACATGCTTTCTAAGAAGTATATCACCTCTGGCCTTCATTCTTAGCCATGCCTCGTCTGTGTATGTAGAGTTATTAGCCGTGATATCAGCCATGAGCCCCTTTCCTGTGCTGTGATGCTGTGCTGTTTCTTGATCTTGTGCTACTCATCATGCCAGCTGCAGTAATCTCTGCATGCTGTGACTGCGTAATATTGCCTCCAGGAAGTTTAAGTCCTGCTCTCAGCCCTTCCTTAGTTTTCCTATATGGCCACAGGCAAATCTTGATCTGACCTCTATGAGGTGTAAAAAAGGGGTTAAACTACTGATGTCTATCAACTCATAATCATGATGAAGTAGAGGACGAAATTGAGTCTTCCTCTTTTCCCACCGCTTCTTTCCCTCTTGCTAGAAAGTATTTGTTCCTTTTACCTAGAAAACTGAGGTCATCTGCTTATGTTTCTCAACTGACTTGTTAAAAATCTCCTGTGTCCATAAGTGACTGTTTCTAACTTTCATGCCTTGAGCTAGTCTTCTGTAAATTCTTCTCGTGTCTTATTGAGGACATAACAACTTCAGTTATTACTGTCAGCTCTCTCAGTGGTGTGCTGAGATACTGGAAGACCTAATTTTATCAAACTAATTTTATCAGACTTTATTATGTCCTCTGGTTTCTTATAAAAGAAACAAATCTTGAAAAATATTAGTCTACATTGGTTTGTTTCCTGAACCTAATTTTGAAGCTGTCATTCTCTTTTGCAGAGTTTTTTGAGATTTTAAACCTTCTTTAGTTTTATGTAAGGCTTTTTAAAGGTGAGAGATGTTGGTTTTGAATACCAGCAGAGCCTGCTGACTGGATAGGTGGAGGCCTGCTTTCAAATCCTTCTCTTCATATTGCCATGCTTTGGTGTGTACCTATTTGGGTTCTATGTTTGTTAGAACTGTTGCACTCTCTATATACAATTAAACAATGCTTGAAACAAGGACTTTCACTGGAAGATGAATGGGAGGCAAGGTGGAAGGACGAGAGGCAACAAGTGTAAGCTGAAACATGAGAGAGTCCAAGCAGATTTAAGGACAATCTTTTTCACCATGAGTTCAGTCAAGCACTGAAACACGTTGCTTAAGGAGGCTGGGCAAACTCTGTCCTTGGCATTTTCAAAACCCGGCTGGATATTGTCCTGAGTAACCTGTTCTGACCTCAGAGCTGGCCCTGCTTGGAGCAGAAGGTTGAGCTAGAGACCTCCTTAGGTCCCTTCTAGATACTGGATAAGCAGTTATCCAGACCATTAATGCATATAATTCTTATGTAAGCGGGAACTGTTAACAGTCCTCTGAGTTCTCGCAGCATTTCATCATATGGTTACTAATTTAAACATTTAGCTACTCACTTAGAATTTCTATAAAGTTTTGAAAATATGCTAAGTGAAGTGCATTTTCCTTTCAGGCCCCTTTTACACAGAAAGCTGTATTAAAAACCAAACCAGAAATACACATATCAGGAAACACTCAGTTTAGGGTCTTGGCCCATATAAAGCAAACAGAATCTTCCCAGATTTAGCTCAGAACAAACAACAGTATTTTTATGCAAGTTCAGAAACTGCAGTAAATAATCTGTGGTTAGGAGGTAGGTATATCAGTTACTTATATCTACACTGTGTACATTGCTCTGTGCCTAATATTAATAGTGATTGGAGTGAATACATGTGTGTGTATGTAAACAGCTCATTTTGAATATGTGACTGTGTCACTGCAGTAAGTTGGTGCATTTGGTTGCTATATGCCTGTTCAGTAAGCAGCCTCATTTGCTCATGGAATTGACATTATACCATTCTGCTTTCAAATGCATTATCCATCCTGAACAGAACATGAACAACATAAAAAAGCCTAAGAAAATGATTCTTCCCTGAAAGATAATGCCACATAATTGAGTCTCTGTATAGGCTGTTTGGAGACAGTAAGAAAGAAATGTAAAACAGGATCCCTGAAACTGGTACAGCTTGTAAAATCTTGTTAAGCCATGTTAAAAAAAATACATTAATGCCCCCATTAGAAGCTGCAGTTTATTTATTGCATCCTATTCTTTAGCCCTAGTAGGCATAGGCTTTTTTTTTTTTTTTTTTTTTAATCTTCCATCCGTCCTTCTCCCTCCCCTTTGAAAGTGCACTCATTGAACTCCTGGCAATTAGTGTAATTGAAATTTATTGACAATGCAGCCGTCTGCTGAAGCTTCATTGTTCCGAGTGCTTAGTGCACAGTGCTATTGAGCAATGCCATGGCAGTGTCAGACAGCTCATACCTTGCTCAATTATATCAATGGACCAGTGACTGCCAAAGGTTCCTTTGGGGGTACGAATGTTACTTAGTGATAAGAGCCTTTCGAAACAGAATCCCAGGGCCCCATCTCTAGTGGGAGATGGAAATGAAATATGTATTTCTCTGCTGTGGAAAATTAATGTAATTGGCTCCCTTAAAAAGCTTTGACAAGTTGACCTGTTTGAAATCTGAGGAGGGCTTATGCTACAGTATCACATTATCTCCAACATAAAACCCCTCCTTTGGTGGCAGTGACAGTGGGATAAAATGGAATTTGGATAGTAATATTAAACTTCAACTCTATTGAAGATGTTCATATGTTTTTCCACTTATAGCTGCAAGATGAGGTCGTATAGAAATCCTACCTTTTCTGTATTGCCATCTCATCTTTTTGTTTGTTTGTTTTGATTTATACTAATGCAGGAGAGAAAACAGTATGTGTGAGTAAGATCTCTATATTTAGGTTTTCTTCTAAAAGGTCGATTGATGGAAATTTAAATAATATATCAAATGAGAATATTTGATTTAGGCTAATTCTGAAACCAGATTTGAACTCTGACAAAATTAATCAATGTATTCCTTACATGCATAAAGGTTTACACACCAAAAGTAAATAAAAGGTTGGCACAGCAGTCAAAAAACAAAGCTGGATTTCCAAATATGCCTTTTTATCTTGTGTTTGAATACAGATGCATACAATAATTTTGTCTTTCATTGGAATTAAAATACCAGAACAGGAGACATTTACAATGGACCATATTCTGCCCAGGTTTAAACATCATGGATTTCTACTAAATTCACTGCAACAGTGTTTGAAAATTAATCAGAGTTCAACTAATTTTTTTAATTAATTTTTTGGGGGATAGTAGAATGACTTGACATTTTATTTAATAGAATATTGAAAAAGAAAGAAGTTTGAGATGGAAACCTCCACACATAAGTATAGAATTTCATTATAATATTATTTAATTGCCTTCTTTTCAAAATCAGAGCAAAATCTAATGTTGGTAAGAGATGGGGGAATAATATTCACATTGTAAATTTTTGCATTACAGTTGCCTTTGCTTTTTGGCACCCAGATGAAGATCTCTCATTCATGGGTTTTTAGGGAATATAGAGTTCTGGTTCTCATATGTGGGCTGTAAAATCCGCTTTTGTCACTGAAAAAGATTCACCAGTATAGAGAAAAAGCATCTTTGGAAGACTGAGGCACTGGAAGTGGAAGAATCTTGGGTAAGAAAAATGTAAGACAGAAGAGAAGCAGTAGTTTAATTGAGGTAAAAAAAACTGCAGCAGAGGTAACAAGGTAAATTAGTTATTATTGCTCTTTTAAAAAGAAGGAAAAAACAAGAAAATTCAGATAAAACAAAGCTGAACAAGTCTGCTTAGTCTCTTTTGATTTTTGTGTAGACCAAACTTAGTGATTATTTTGTGATTTGAATTGCTCCTTCTGAATCTATCCCTGCTTCTTTGCTAATCCTTCCTTCCTGCATTGGAAGAACACCTTGCCTGGTTTCAGTTTGGATGCTGCCAAAATCACTTGAGAGTTGTAGAGCACTGTTAAATCAGAATTAAAACCTCTATCCAGGATTTGGCTTCAGACCTAGAGTAATCCTACTTTTCTTTCAAATTACTATTCCTCAAATTATTGCTGCTCGGAGCTTGGTAACAGTTGAAGTAACTGATAGGTTTCTAGTTTTAAAAGCTCTGGAAAGACCTCTAGACCTAAGTAGTGTAAAATGTAGCCCACCAGCTATAAAATACTTCAACATATTTCAACAGTGCCCAAAGTCAGACAATACTTCAGTGAGTCTAATACTTCAGCAGTGTCCAGATTCAGTTACCTCTTATCTTTAGAAAATATCATGGGGGAGGAATGCAAGAATTTAAGAATTAAATTGTCAATATTTGAATGAAGGCACTTTAAGTAAATTCATTTAAATGAGGAAATAACAATCTTAAATATTTGTTTTGGTGTTATTTAGTATACCAGTATTACTAGTATTTAGTATTATCAGTATTTAGTATTATCACAGAATACATTTGTATTTAGTTAACTGGAAGTCTACTTTGATAAACTAGAGTTTTGTACAGAGTCTCTGAATCTTGCACTGAGTGATTTCTTTATGTAGTTATTTGATTGCTTTGCTGGATGGCATACTAGTTGGTAAAGGACTAATCCTTTATATCTCAGACAAAGACAAGATGTAATCAAAGCTCATTCATCAAACCTATCCTACAGATCTTCCAGCCGCGAATATCTTTCTTCTGTTTCTCCGCAAGAGAATCGTGCAGAAGATAAATATATATAATACTGGATTATTTATATAACTTTAAATAATTTCCTTTAATCGCATTAAACTTCAGTGAATGTTGTACATGTGATGGGTTTAAAGCTTTCATCCCAACTTCATAAAAGTTCTTCCAGAGCCTGTACTAGAGAACGATCATTCTGAATTGCTACTAACTAATGAAAGCATGCAATTATTTTAAATGTTCCTCCAAGGGATTTGCTTGGTAAAGTATTTTAAATTCATATATAAAAAATTAATGACAATATGAGTTTAACTTCCTCTGCATCTGGGCTGACTGCAATCATTACATAGAGAATATTATTCAGATCTCTTTATTAAAAACTATGGCTTTGAGATGCACACTTTTTTGTGCATCATAAATTGCTTTCTTGACTTCATAATATTGCCATACAGTGAAATATACTTTACCCAATCGTCTGTCTTTATCTTTGGGAACATAAATTTTGCTTTCCTTCCATGCATTCTGCATACTGGTAGATGTTAAGATTAGGCAACTTTCTAGCACTTTTAGGGGATAACTATGGTCTGAAACCATATATATTAGGCCTGAAAGTATTTTCAGGTACTATTAATTTTTTTTTTTAATTCCCTCACTGCTGCAAGCATAGTAAATTACTTCAGGCGTTTTGTGGATTAGTTAAAATGTCCATGGCATTATCATCTCAAGAAATGTGTAGGGAGGGGGGAAGAAGGAGAGAGAGAGAGACATGAAACTGAATATGAAACTCTTGTACATGAGTACATGTACATTTGGAGGAAGGAAGGGATCCCCATAGCTCTAAACCCGGTTACATCTGTTCTAAAACCTCATAAATTTCTGCTTAGCAGTCCAGCTGGTCAGAATCTTAAAAGAACATAAAATAGATACTCATCATGATAAAACAATTATGTTGTCAGTTCCCTTGATCAGCACGAGCTTGACAAAGCATGCTCCAAACTTGTAATTTTAGCCTAGAGCTCACAACATTTGAAGAGGTTATCTGTGGAAAGGAATGAATTGTCTGAAATATGGATTTTCATGAATTGTTCCTTAAGCACCAAATCTTGGCCTGCACTTATTTGAAAGTTGGGCGGTACCAGCCCTGGGGTGGAGAGAGAGAAGAATATTTAGGCAGTGAATGTATTTTCACTCCCAGGTGACAGCTCCATACCATAACTGTCAGCCGTGACATCTATCTTAAGAGCACAGCACTTTTCAAGTTCTTTTGTGTCTGTCATTCAACTATGGACATGCTGTGTGAAATCCTGGCCTGGCAGACAAAACTTGCTGGCTGCCCGGATTTCATGCCCTCTGTGTGGAGCAGGGGAGAGGCTCTTTCTGCCGTGCGTATTCCTTTCTGCCAAAAGTCGCACCCCAGGCCTGGAAGGTTGGTGTCTCCCACCAGCATTAAAAGGGGACACAAATGTTGTGGTTGCACAGTAAAGAGGAGAAGAAAAGTTTGTGTGAGTCTTCCCTTTTGTGATTGGACTGGGACAGGGATATGAAACATGTAGTGCTCCATGAAAGACTAACTATAGGAAACACTGTGCATGAGGTGTGTGTCCGCAAGAATTTGTGCACAGTATCCACATACTTACGTAATGCTTAGGCTAGGGAACGCATCTCCAAGGATGGCAGTTATTACTGTGGAGGTTTCATTGTTTTCTTTTGTCTTATATTCCTTCTGGAAATAGAAAATAAAATTCTAACAGAATTCAAGTTAAAAAAAAACAAAACAAAACAGAAAGCATATTTCAAATTCCATTTTCTAAGCTGACATAATTGAAATATAAATTTCTAATTTTTACTTAAGATTTATTTAAAGATCATGAAGGTAAAATATTTATAGAGCCAATGCAGTATGTTTTGGATTTTGTGACATGTAATATTCCGTTGAACCAGTGAAAGATAGCAGCTTTGCAGAGATATGTGTATTAGATTGGAGTAGTACTGAGTGTTTTCCTTGAAGTTTTGCTAGTTCGCTGCCTGGTGCTTTTTAATTCATGCTCGTACATAAATTTGACACATTGAAGTACTGAGTATTCAGCATTAGGCTTCCGATAAAGCAAATGCAGTCCCTTGGCTGTCCAAGAGTATAAGTGGTTTGAAACATGATCACAACGCCTGGGAGAAATCTTTCTAATAGGCACTAGAGAGAGTCGACATTTTTAAAGGATAAAAGCATATGGTAGTCATACAAGAAGGCACTCCTCTGAGACAGAATTAACATGAGATATTGATAGTAGTTCTTTCAGATTAACATGTTGCATAGTCACTACTAGTTTCGTCTGCATTTACTTAATGCATTTCTACCCAGGTACTGACTTACTCAGTAGGGACTGTCTTCTAATAAACACTGACCAAGTGATGTGTATTATGTTCCAGCATATTCTCTGAAAAACGTGCTGTGAGGGGTGAAATACCATTGGCTGAAATGAAAGGGCAGAAATAACCTGTTGAAAGCTTAAAAAAGAGTTCTTTGAAAAGGCATGTTGAAAAGCCTACAGTAAAGCAGCATAGGTTTGTAACAGATCTTATCTTCTGGCCTCCCATCATGGGAGCAGTTTTTTGCATATTTGTCTGTGCCTTTACAAGCTTCCTTAGAGCACGCCATTAGAGTGCTCTTTGGCAGAAGAAAATGAGAGATGCAAGTAACCCATCCCAATTTTTACAACAAAATAAATGTTTTGTTTAACAAAAGTTTAGTAAGTGAGTTTTGCCTTCACGCAGCTGTTTAAGAAATATTGCACTGGCCTGAAGAGCATCCTGATGGCTTTATGAAAAAAATTAAAATGGAAAAGATGTACGCAGATGAGTTTAAACAATATGTTGGTAGAAAGATAAAAATGCTACTGCAGTGCTGGACAGTATTCCAGGTGTATCAAAATACTAAGTTATTTTTTAGGAATTGCTTCCACTGAAAAAAAAATTGTCCAAGAACCTAAAAAAAACCCTAAAAAAAAGTTGTACTACATTTAGGGGGCTAAATTAAAAAAAACCCTGTTGTTGACATGACATCTGACCAATATTTTAAATCTGAAATGATTTAAAATATATAACCTCCTGCTAGTGGAAGGGGTTTATTTGTTTCTTTTTTGCCTCCTGCTACAGATCCTTTGGAGGTGCATGTCCTGAGTTTGTCTCTCTTACCCTATTTTGGGCAATCAGTCCTAAACTCCTGTTAGCACAGAGTTCTGAACCCTTGTTTCTTCTCAAAGGGCAAAAAGAACAGGAATTGCATTCCAAACAGGGAGTACCATACATTATGGAGGGTAATATGTATTATGGAATGGCAATATTAAAACCCGGAAAAGCAACCACATGAACAACCCTCCCTAGAATTCATAAATCCTCCTAAAACTAAGACAGAAGAAAACAAGCCTCAAATCAGCCAAATTAAAATTAATAATAATAACAACTTAAAAAACTTCCAACAAACAACCAAAACCCAAACACCCCCCAGTCCCCACCCCCAAGGATTGTAGCAAAAAGTCCTTTTTAGATGTCCAGGGACATTGTGTAATAACTGAAATTTTGGTCAATCATCATCTGTGCTAAATAAGTGCAGTGTGATAATCAAATCTAATGGTACTGGTTTTTTTTAGTTCTGTCTTTTCTTTTGCTAACTCTGATAGACCCTGAAATATTATTTTCCAAAAAAATTCTTTCCAATTTCGTGCTGAAAACAAAAAAAGTCTTCACTTTTGCCAAACAACTACATCATCACTTTCTCTATAATTTCCTGCCATAATCTGAAGAATCTACAAGGTGTGTTTCTTGCCATAATGTAATAAAGCTGAGTGGTTTATTTACTGTGTGCCTGTATTTGCAATTACGTTTTACAAGAGGTGCTGGCAGCATAAGCAATTTTGTACGTTTTCTAGTATATGAGGCAACTAATGTTTTCTGGTATTCCTTTTTTGTGCGGGGGGGGAGGGATAGATTTTGTAGGCAAAGTCAGGGGAAAGTGTTAACTGATTAGTCTTGATTTGTAAATTACATCCTTTTAGAAAGGTTTTATGTCATCCTATTCTCACTAAAGTAAGTCGTAATGCTGATTGCTTTGAGGGGAGTAGAAATAGGCCGTTATATTTTCAGTGTTTTCTCTTCAGAGTCACTAGAGAAACAGGAATAGTTTTGAAAGAGGCAGGTGAATTTAGAAATCCCAAACAGAATATTTATAGCTCTTTCTTAGTATACAGGATTTTATATGAATTAGTATAAACAGTGTTGGCTTGTTGAGATGTGGATTACACTAAATTTACTGATTTTATATGTAAGCAGCCTCACTTATGTAGGAAAACAAATGCATATCAATGTGACTAACCTACTCTGAATTTTTTCCATGTCATTCTATAGGAACTATAAATATGAAGCAGAATGACATTAACCTGATTTTTTTAATACCAAAGACAGCAAGTGGAAAAATGTCATAAAATCAGATTTTGTATGACTGTCACAACTTGTCACCTACGTAATTTATGCTGTAAAAATATGAATAGAGCAGGATGCTATACATGATTTATAAAGATATAAATAGTAAACAGTGCTTGAAATGTATATATTTTTTATTGCTAGCTATTCTCTAGCCCCATGGTGTAATGCTGAGAATTGAACTTGTTTCACAATTTTTAACTTTTTGTCTCCAGAAAATCCGTCACATTGGAGAGAGGTTTACTGAACCAGCAGGCAACTGTGAGACCAGCTAAATTTCTGTAACCTAACCATCAGGATAAATTAGAAAGTCATGTAAATACAGCCTCAGACTATTAGTAGGTGGCATTGGTGTCATGTTTATACCATAAAAATATAGAAAATGTAGGATCTTTTTGACAGGTGATATTTTGTCTGCGTTGAATAACTCTCTGGCTGTGCTTTTGAGCAGTGTGAATTTCTTAAGTCTTGGGAGGAAATAGAAAAAGCTGTGGTTTGGGGGTGAGGGTGTAGGGAAAGAAAACTACCTTAATTTTCAGGGGTGTAAAACTTTATTTACAACCTGTGAAAGTCATCAGTGAGTTGTGAGTGTGCTTTTCCTGGATATTAATTGAGAATGTACTGGTATCTACAATACTAGAATGGGTCTCTGTAGACTGATATACTGCTACTATCTGGTATTGATCATGAAATCTTTCATATTAGAGGTAGATAGGCATGTCAGAAAGTAAAGTTCATTCACTATGGTTCCCATGTAAGTCTCATTACTGATTTCTACCCAAACCTTATGTGGCTTTGTTAGGCATTAAGACCAGGTTTTGCTCTTAGACATAGACATAGGGTCATTTCAGCTTTTTTTCCCCATGGTTTTCCTTGACCACACTTTTTAACCAGGCTGTCCGTGCTGCCTCCCAAGCCAGTCTGAATTGCTATTGTTTCATCATTATTATTATTATTATTATTATTATTTTGGAGTAGGTTTCTTGAGCTAGGGTATCAAATGCTATATGTCTTGGGGAATATTTTAATGTCACATTATTTCCATCTCTGGGTAATCATCTGTCACTTTAAATACCAGTGTCAAGTAAAGACTCCAAGTCCCTCAGGCCAAAAAGCTCACTATAAATTAGGGCACATTAGGAGTTACCTTCTCCTACAGTTTGTGTTTTATCCCACTCTTGCTGATGATGACCACCTGAACAGAAGTTCTTCCTTGAGGTACCTAATATTTAGTTATTGTCTAATTTCTGGAGAAGAAAAAGGAGGCTTGGATGGTACCCTGGAATTTGGAAGAGTTATTGAAAAAACCTCCTACTATCTGTCCCACAGCTGCTTCTGAAGTCTCAGGTCACTGCATTACTACAGTCTGGACTGCTTGTTCCTTTCTAAGGAGTCTCCTAATGCACATGGGATTATAGCCAGGTGTCAGAAAAGAGGTGATACTACTAAGGGGATTGCTCATCTGAGTAGAGGTCAGTATGAGGGGGATCCCAAGGGTTTTCTTTTCAGACTTCTCTCTCATTTGCATATCTCACGTTGAGAAACCATGCAAGAGTCATTGTGAAGACAGGCTGGAGCTGTTACTGGGTTATAAGTGTTAGGGTTGATCGATTATTGCAGTTCAGTGGAGGGACTAAAATTCTGTCAGATGTGTTGTTGTGGTTTTGCTCTGGGTCTACATGTGTAGACAGTGGACCTCGTAAACCTTGTTCAAAGCTGCTTATAGAAACGACCCTTTTTTCACCACATCAGAACAAATCCATTTCTGCAAAATCCAGATGAGCTGAGAACAATGATTTACATGGTTGTGTAGAATCATTAATATTGTAAAACAGCCCTTAGATCATCAAGTTGAACTGTCAACCCAGTACCACCATCATGTTCACCACTAAACCATGTCTTCAAGAGCCATATCCACATGTTTTTTTAACCCTTCCAGGGATGGTAGCTTCACCATTTTCCTGGGCAGCCTCATCTAATGCTTGACAACCCTTTCCATGAAGAAATTTATCCTAATATCTATTTTAACCTCCCCTGGCACAACTGAGGTGATTTCCTTTCATTCTGTCCCTTTGTTACCTGGGAGAAGAGACTGAGCCCCACCTCACTAAAACCTCCTTTCAGGTCATTGTAGAGGGTGATAAGCTCTCTCCTCAGCCTCCTTTTCTCCAAGCTAAACAACCCCAGTTCCCTCAGCTGCTTCTCATAAGACTGCCCATCCTTCTGAGGCAGACTCTGTTTGCTAACATGTCTCTTTCACCTCGTAGGAAGTCTGTCAGAGTTGACATGTTGCATGACTTTTGCAGGCTGGTGCAGGTACCATCAGAAGAGAGAAGTGCCCATAGCAACCTTCCTTCTGATTGTCTGACACCTCTAGTTCCCCAGATTTCCCAGAAGGGACAGGTAGTGAAGGACATTGCAAAATGGGAGTATAGGCTTTCCTTTCTTTCTTTCCCACTAGTGCCAACCCAAGTGTGGGAACAAGTGAGAATAATGGAGAGCCCCTGAAAATGCAGGAGGAGCAAATACATTGTTCGGGGAGGGGTGCAAAGCCATGTAGGAACCGTGAAGACTGTATTAATTATGGATCTGTAATGTGTGGATGAAGGGCCGGGAAGCTTCATGAAGTTAGGAATTAGTTAATTAGCTGAGATTTGATAAGAAATTGTAAGTTCTACACAGAATGTTAGTCAGCAGGAACTTCTGAAGAAGGGGCCAGGTTTATCTTTTTTATGTCAGTCAGAGTTGGCACAGTGACTTGCGCACGTCTTCCTTAATGGGAGGTCAGAAGTCTTGCCAAATGTGTAATAGAAAACAGATTTTTTTCAGTGGGTCATGATTTTTTTCCTTTTGTTTATCTAAATGTTTGAGATTGGTAAAAGTAGTATCAAGAAAGAAATGTTAAGGCCTCAAAATTTAAGGGGTTTCCTCACATCTCAAGAGGAGTTAAAGCAATACAGTGATTATGCAAAATATATTCTTTAGCTACACATCTCATTTTGTACAATAACAGAGGAGAACTGAATACAGTTGGAAGGCCTGGAATAGGAACTAAAACATCTGGGGTTTTCTTCAGGTTTTAAGCTGTCCAGGTATAGTGCAGATTATACTTTATGGCCAGGGTTCTTCCTTCTATGTATGTACATGGTGAGAGGTCTCCTTTATTGCATTTCTCCAGTTGGATATTTGAAGTACTAACATTGGTTTTAGACTTTGTGTCATGCTTCTGTCCTGAAGCAAAATGAACTGCTGTAACTGAATATGACTGAGAACTTCACAGTAGACTAAGCCAAACAGGTGGTTATGAGGAATCAGAACACCTGAATTCATTCATGCTCATTTCACTGGTTTTCTTTTTGGCTACTTTGTAGGAGAATACTGAGCCTGGAGTTACTGAAATGCTGGCTGGATATACGTACAGGATGTGTAGTAAAGATCAACATTGTTGCAGTAAATTATTTATGCCATTAGCCAAAGCTAATTGCTGGTGTTTAAGAGAAGTTTTACATCAGTGCATTAAGAATGAAGGATACTTCTGTGGTGACTGAATACAGTGTACAGAGTTATTTAATCTACCCTCCCACACAATTCCACAGCAACACACTGCACATGCATAAATGAGTTTGTTGTTGCATGAGTATGCTGATATTTTGTCTTGAAGTGCCACAATTTTCTTAGCATGCTGTCTTCACCTGACCTGCGACTTTTCCATGGAATTTCTCACAGATCTGGATCTCAGACTTCCAGGGCTTTCATTAACGCTGCCAGAAGACAAGTCAAGACAAATAGGGAGGTAATGTACTTACATTGTCTCCAGAGATGTTAATATCCTATTCTGTGGTCTGGAGAGGTATACTTTCAACAGTATTGCTGGTGCCAAAAGCAAGTTGTCCATGCAGCAGTTGATTAGCTGTTCTTCTCCTGATGTCTTCAACTAAGTCATTGGAAGAGATTGATGAAAATTTCTCCTTCATGATTTTTTTTTCTGACTCCTCAAATCACTGAGGCACCATTCAAATCTTAGAAATGCTGCCTGAAAGTGTATTAACAGGTCAGAGATACATACTCCATCACTGGAAGCAGCACTGGAAGCACTGTAAGGATGAGGAGGTTCAGCTTTGATCCCACATAGACAAGTTGTTTTCTCCACTGTTGGTGTGTATAGTAAGGCAGACCAAATTAACAATTCCAGATGAGCTGATGAACAAGACTTTCATCCCTGGATCCAGTTTTTTAGCTATCAGCAGACAGATTGGTTCTGTGGTCTACAATTTACCTGAACAGGGCAGTTGGCTGAGGTGATGACTTGCCTCCAGCTAAGCAAGTTGTGTCCATATAGGCAAGTTGAAGGCTGCTGTATTTTCAGCATGGGGACAGGAGTCATTATTCATGCAGATGACAAGGACCATACTTTTGTACATTGCCTCTTCTAAGGCTTATAATACAGTCCACTCATACTACAATAAAAATCAGCTTTGTCGTCTAGAATGGACATAAGTTTGGGAAGCCATGAAATGGTCAGCATTCAGTTTTTCTATGACTGTCATTGGCTAACCAGTGCAATAGTGCTGTGGAACTCCATTTTCCATGCATGTTTAGTCCCATATTTTGGCTGATTCTATAAACAGCATACTGCTTAAAAAAAATGTTTAGTGTAGATTAGGCATTGAGGATTTTTTGAGCTTTTCTGGGGTAAATATTTAAATATATATTCAAATTATTTTTTCCCCTAGATCTATGTGTGTTTTAGAGAGTTGGTTTGCTTTAGTAGATAATTATAACTCAGTTTGAGTTTTTCCCTCGGGGGTTTAAAAATGCTAACACCTACTGAAATTGTTTTAAGACCCATTGTCTTCATTGTCTGAATACTTTGTAATCTGTCTGAGCCAATCTTCAACTTAAAGGTGGTTTATTTTGTGCATTTAACATCAAAAGAGTTTACTTTGGTAATATTTAGAATATGTGCTTTGCTTTTTTGTCTCTTTTTTTTTTTTCCCCACCGGCTCAGTGTTTTGTATTCTAAAACTAATTCAAGGGAAGATCTTTGCTCTAGAAACTCACTCTTCATACATATGCCTGAAGTCAAGAAAAGCATACTACTGTTTATTCCATATGATCACACAGCCAATTAATCAAGATTTGAATGAGTATCAAGATGTAGCCTTCATTCTGTCTGCTTATTAACTTTCATTATGTGTAAATCTAAGTTGTAATTGTTAACAGGATGGATTATGCTCTAAATATTTTTTTCCTATAACAGCATTCCTTCACAAGTCCCCTTATTAAAGTGTACCCAGGGTGATATATTATGTTAAGAAGGTTTAAAACATAAGGTGACAATGACCTTCCCTTTAATTAACTATGATGGAAATAAAGGTGAGAACAATGATGATGAAGCTCTGCTGGAGACCATAAATCTTGTGCTGCACAGGTTAGACAGGACACAGCTACAAAAATAACCTTGCAATTCACAGGTTAAATGGCTCTTCCATTGTGCTGCATTTCCTATTGTTTTTATTTACATACATACAAATAACTTTAATTTTATGGCAGTGTAAAAAATATCTTTTATCAAATAATGAGTTATTTTCTGAATACACTTGAAAACATTTGAATATTTTGTTTGTTAAAATATTAATCAATATTCCAGCTTTTAAACAGCTAAGTGGCAAACAAAGCAATGGAAAGTTGGGATACTTTGGTGATTTTGTCTATAAACCCGTGCTGTAAAGGACAGGATTCTGGACTTTCACTGGGTGAGATGAGCTTGCCAACTTTATTTTTCAAGATCTGAAAATATTTTCTAACTTCATTAAGTAGGTGTAAGAGCATATTACATGTTCTTAGCAATAAGACTATTTCTTTTTCTAAATACATCCCTTTATCTGAGAGTTATAGTCCTCTACCATATAGTATACAGTGTTTGCAATATAATGGGAACACTTAAATTTGAGTTGCAGTTCGACAGAAGTCATAAACACACTGACTGGGGTCAATTACTGCATGATAAATTAAGAAAGATTTCTGTCTCCCTGACTATCAACACTGAAAAAAGGATATTAAGGGCTTCCTGTTCAAACTGTGTTGCATAATCCTTTAAGATTAAAATAGATTCGGAAGCCTTCCTTTAGATTAAAAAAAACCAAAAACCCCAAAACAAACTGATGAAAGTACACAGACTATTTTGCACTTGCTTTATGCTTTACATCCCTTTATTTTTCCATGAAGCTGTGCTCTCAGTCTTTGAGACTGGTAAATGTAAATGTGGAAAACAGAAAGTCTGGTAGAAAAAAGAGTTCAAAGCGGATGTTAACAGGCATTAAGCAAGAATTTTGTGATATTTTTGCAACTGATAATGAAGAGGTAGGTGTTGTAGAACTAAAAACACTTAAATGAAATTAGTATAACTGCAAGTCCACAATTAGAGGTCCATTTTCTCTGTGTTGTAAGGCCAGCACTCATTGCTGGGGTAAATTTTGGGTGGTAACTTTTTTTTTTTTTTTTAATTTCAAGATAATAGCATGGAATTTTTATCTTATGCTATTTCCCGAGTGCTTCAATGTAGCATTTTAATATAAATCATCAGAGACGTTTTGGCTTTTTGAAGTGCAAAAACAGATGAAGGGATCATGGATGGAGAGCTAGGTGTCTGGGAGTTACTTTTGAGTAGACTGACTTTCTAAGGAAGTGGAAAGTTTCATAGTTAAGAGACATTGGTTTAGTTGATTGTCCCTGTATGAGGTTAAACAGAGTGCGTAAGAAGGGGAATAATAATTCTTACTGCTTTAGTACGTCTTGTACATAACCCTTCAGCAGACTAATTTTGTTTTAGAGTATGCAGACTGCATTAATCCTTCCTCTATGCTGGCATGTGGGTGGAAATGTACACAGATTTTGAGACACAGAAAATGTTACTGAGATTGAAATGAAGTTTCTTTGTGTGCTGGGAAATGTGCACTCAACAATCTGCAATAATTTTTCCGTGGTTATTCAACACAGGGGGAACATTACTACAATATTAGTTTCTCTGTTGCCTTCCTGCACATGTTGAACAAGTAACAGGAGTGACTGGATCATCATCACTTTCAAATGCCTCAACAATATTAGGGAACTGATGAGGTAAGACACCCCTAAACAATCACAGTATTATTCTGTGTTGGATTGTTCTGGGGAGAAAAATCCTTTCCAGTTCTACAGGTATCCATAATATTTTGATTGCCATTGATCTTACTGAAACTCTGAATTATTTCTTTTTAACAAGTTACTCAAGCATTTCCATAAGAACTTCAGTCTCAATCTGCTTTTCAGTCTTTAGACCTTATTTTCTATCTTAATAAATGTTTCCAGTGGAGAATAGTTCTTGCTACACAGAAGTATATTGAGATTTCTAAAGAATAATATTGTGCTGGTGCAACACACTCACATATTTTACCAAAATGACAATTTTTGAGTCACTGGAGAAAAATGGTAATGTCAGAACATTGGAGAGTTGGTGATGGGGCAGAATGCTGTAAACGGTACAGCAGAAGTGTTAAGCATTAAGGACAGAGATGGCAAGAGCCAGAGAGCTTGGTTTCTTCCCGCAAGAATGGTAGCAGATTCCACAGTGTCAGACCAGAATGGTTAATTTTCTCTGAGGTAGCTGGTAAATAGTCAATCTTCCATAAATAATAATAAGAGGAAGTCTTTGAAGGAAAATGAGAAATTACTTTGCTGTTGCTTTACCTCTTCTCTGGGTCTATAAAGTTTTTGACTGTTGTAACCCAATCTTTTTAGGAAAGAGAAAAATTTTTACTATTGATAATAATTCATAAGAGTACTTAGGTGTGATTCCCTCCCACTACTTCATTGCCTTTTTTGGTGGCTTTTTTATTAGAAGGGATTAGATTAGAAAGCATCTACACGATGCTTTAGTTACCTGTTTCTCATAATCTTGAATTCATGCCCTGACATAATTAAGTAGTGAAATTCCACAACATTTGCATGGTATTTTATAGGTCTCCCACAATTTCTTGCTAATTTTTTCTTGTCTGTACATTGTCTTCACCTGGCCCGTAGTTTTTATCAGTATTTAATTTTCCCTTTCTTATTAGAATAAGAAGTACTCCAAGGCTCACAATCACCTTGGAGCCGAAAGTGATCTGTAACTAATGTGGTGCAGTTGAAAAATGATTTTTTCTCAGCTCTTCTTTAGACTTCCATGTTTTTAGTATGAAGGCAGATTGTTGTTAACTTCTATATTAGAAATCTGGAGGACACAGGGATAGTACTGAACACATTATAAATAAATTAAAGAAGAGACATAAACAAGTGACAAAGGCCAGAAATGGGCTACTTCAGGTTAGCTTTTTCACAACAAGGAGAGGGCAAGGAAAGAGAGAAGGAAATGGCTGCAGGTTTACTCCTCTAATGACTGTCAGAAACCTAGGAAAAGCTCCCATGAAGATGCATAGGTATACGTTTAAGAAATGTGGTTAGACTTGTTAAATCTAAAATAAACATTGCTCTGTCAGAAGAGAAATGTTTGACTTTTGTTTGTTTGGCTTCCGATTTTTTTTTTTTTTTAATGCAGTTGAATGGAATTCTCATCTTACACTAGAATCTCAAGTTGGTTTAGTTTTGGGCAGCCAAAGAGAACATTTAAGGGCACATTTAGTGTCCAGAAGGCTTTAAGGAAAATGGCTTGGACGAGAATATGATTTGCATCATGTCATCCTTTTTTCCCATGGAAACTGAAAGGACATGAGGTTCATTGGCGGAAATCTTTTTTTTGTAGTAGTTTTAATGGAAGCAGTAGGACCTTTTGCATTACTCCTAGAAGGGTGTAGAGACTGAAAACAAACTTTTCAGTGCTATGTATTGGGCAGCTGCAAAACGTTGCTGAGCAAATCTCAACGTGCTGAGATCTCTCTGTAAAGGGGGTCTCAGCCAGTTACATGTGTTGGGTGCTTATCTGCACATCTGCAGGGGACTATGCATTGCATACCGATTGAGAGCAGATTCTTGGGACATGATGTGCATTAGTTAAGATGAATTAGATGCAGTCACTCTTTTAATGTTGGACTAGGTTCAAGTACATTTTTTCAGGTAAGATGTTACTGTCTGAGAAATGTTACTCACCTTACAGAATTCTGTAATGTAGGCACGTATTTAGTATTCACAATATAATGAAAAATTGCTTTTTAATATTGTGGAGGAAGAGAGGTAACTATGAAGATTTGATACTAAGGGGTATTTTTGGCTTCTGTTGAGTCCTATTTAGAACAGAGGGCAAGAGAAGCTAGTTTCACAGTTTAAATTCTAGATATCGTTGTAAGAGATTTGATACGTAAATGGTGAAATTTTAACACAGCTTTTCCTTGATTGCACTTAATTAAAAAAAAATTAGGGTTAATATATAAATCAGCAGGTGTGTCCTATCCCCTTGAACTTTCTGAAATATGATTGAGTTTGGTTATAACTTTTCCTTTGACTCCACACCAGGATGAGAAGAAAAGTTTATATCTTGTCAATAAAATGTTAATAAGGTTAATTAAAAAAATCACTGGATTTTGATCAGTTTCAGATTTTGAAATTAGGAATTTTGGGGGATTGTTAACAAAAAAAACAGGAAGTGGGAAAATGGGAAAGTTGCACTGACTATTGTAGTCTAGCAAAAGGTTACCTTTACAGGACCGCTAGTGTCAACATTTCATATGGTTTCCTGACTTTGGGATGAAAAATGTTGTTCCAGACTCTCTTGAAGAGTTTCAGGAGCCTGGGAGTTTTTCTAGGAAATTTTGAGATTTGTTTAAAATGTGGTTAGCAAACCTAGTTGCCACTTATTGCTGAAAATTTTGGTCTATATGGTCTTTTTTTTTCAGTCAGGGGCTGGTAGGAGAATCAATCAAGTGGTTTAGAATGAGATAAACAGAAGGTAAAGTAACAGCATGATTAGAGAGTCCAATATATCAAAACCTCCCACCCAAATCCTCAGTAAAATTGTCTGCACTATATTATTAATATCTGTCATGGTACCAATGGGATGGTAAGAAATTTTATTCCGAATCACTAATTACAAAAATCCCATAAAAGAAAACAAAACTGTGACTAACTAGAATTTGTATTTGAACAAGTGAAAGTCAAATCAATTTGACTGTATCTTTTTAAAAGCAGATTTTGCTTGGTTTGTTACCATTTTAATTTTTTCCCATACTTGGTGCCAATCAGGCATGACAAATAGGCTCACCTTTGAACACACTTTGCTATAATAATGTCATAAAGTAACTCCCTTTAATTGATACCTCAAGCCACTCTCATCAAACAAGCTCATAAAAAGAAACTAATGACAGCTTTCACTTTTGCTAGATTTATGAATCTCACCTGTGCCCAGACTGTCTGTGTTTACATTGCAACTCTAGGCCTGACCTTACATCAAAGAAGCAATATATTTTTTTGTTCCACAATAAACTTGCCCTATCACTTCAATTCAGACACTTATTCTTGCAGTGCCTGGCTATTGTGAAAACTTTGCACTTAGAGACACAAAGGGCAGTCACTTCACAGTCAGGGTTACAGTTCACTGTAATGTAGCAAATACAATTTGAAGCCAGACACATAATTTTAAGTTAATAATTTATTCCACACTTGATACTTTTTTCTTCACAGATTGTATAAGCAAAGACTCTCATGTGTGCTCATTATTCAAAACTATTCACCTAATAACTTCTATGAATAATTCTTGGTCTTGGTCTGTAGCTCATTCTCAAGGATCTTATTGTGAATATTTGATCATGGAAATTCCAGCTCAGTGACTCATCACCTAAATCATATGGTATGCTTCTGCCAGGATGGAGGAACACAGCCCTTAATTTTCTACTTAATGATTCAGAAAGTGGCAAGCACTTGTCCTCTGAAAGTCAAGGCCCTTTATCAAATACCAGAACTTGAGGTCTTATCTTAGTCACTGGTTTTAGCAGATGTTGGAGGTAATACCCTGTAAATGCAGATTCAAAACCCTTTTTTGTAACAATTGAATTTTAAATTAGATACTTTGATGGATGCACCTACTTTTATGTTCTTCTTTTCCAGCAAGGCAACTAACAGATAAGAGTGAAATTATTCAAAGTGTGTTTCTGCAAAACATAGGATTTATAGCAGCAGAAATTCCTGCTCATGTCCAGTAGTAATACATGCTCAGGAATTGTATTATGAAAGTAAGAGCTTATATTCAGCTTTACAGTAAGTAATTGTACAATCTATACTTGGGGTGGTTCACAGTGGAATTTCTGATCTTGATTCATATCAAATTTCAGAGAATACCTATTTTTCAATTTTTAGATGCTATACATAGACACTTGTCATCATTAAAGAACACTGGTTCTTCCAATGATAATTTGTTTTAGGTTGCAAATTTTGGGTGAACTACCTTTTGCCTGTGCAAGTGCTTTCCCTTAGTAATGAACATTGTTAAACCAGAAATAGATTTATTAGGTTTAAATGGAGATGGTTTATTTGATCTGTCCATAATGCCTTGATATTGGATTAATTTGC
>JAYRBT010000082.1:89357244-89395599 GCA_036023395.1 Myiotriccus ornatus | reverse complement strand
GTGTTGGATCAACGGTTGGACTTGATGATCTCGGCGGTCTTTTCTGACACGATTGATTCTATGATTCCCTAATTCTATGATTTAGAATGAAGGAATTTGGTTTATAGAAATGCACATTAAGATTTAAAAGTGTGTTTGGAGTACAGCTGTGCATCCATTTGTAATCTGTTCTATACCTGGGTCTTCATAGGTGCCTTCCCTCTATTTCAGGCTCTTTGGATTGATAGGGACCGAGTTAGTACATAATGAGCAATATCAGAAAGGAGTTACTGATTCTGAGAGTCCTAGTTCTTCCTCTTTTCCCTCTTTGTTACAGCAGTGAGAAAGTTATTTCAGTATTTTTGAATTTAGGTATCTATCTGCCCTTCTCTTGATAGTCTGTATAGATCAGTTCAACTTTGGTGATACATAAGTTGTGACTTTATTAACCTCTTTAGGAAAAGACACTTCCTGTCAAATGCATAAACGTACTCTCGAAATGACAGGTTGGATACTGTTCTGAATGTTCTTTATAACATTTTATTTACCACTGACTTCTGTTTTATAAACTACCTGGAGCTGCTGTAAACTCTTATTTGCTATATGGGTAAACTGCACATTTATCAGACTTAAACCTAGCAGAATATATGTCTGTCATTAAACTATGACCATGAATTAAGGCATTTTAGACATGATTTGCAATCATGCAAAAAGTGTTTATCTATTCTTTGTGAGGAACATGTATATTTGAACAGATATATTTGAAACTTTCTCCAGTTCACACTGTTCAGGAAGAATAATATTAAAAAATTTTGCTTCAATTTGAAACATTTCTAGTTGGATTTTAATCATGTCTGGAGAAAAGGTGACATAGTGAGTTTGAAATAATGTAAAAATATCTTGTAAGCTACTAGATATTCAGCATTAATATAGGTTTTATTATTCTTTCTTTCCCTGAGGGGAAAACTTTTATGCAAAATGCAATCACTTTCCTAGTTTATGCTTGATAAAACTTTCAAGCAATATCTCTTCATTTTTTGGAATATGTGCAAAAATTTGCAAAGCAGTCAGGTGCTGATACTAGGATATGGCAGTAGACACATTTGGGAAAAAACCCCTCTCAATAATGCCACAAAATATTATTTCCTAATGTGCTCTGAGGTTTCAAAATTCAGCCATCCAAATATGTAAGAAGTCAGTAAGGGATAGAAATACCTAGTTTTTCATACTGAAAAATTCAAAATATGCAGTTAAATAACAGTTGCCTTTAGCTAGATGAATTCATTTGAATAAGTTCTTTCTCAGATCCAGTAATTCCCAAGCTGGGTTTTTGGTCTGTTTGATTTATGATAGATTTAGTGAAAAGACTGAAATAGCTTATGAAATTCTGACTTCCTTTTCCTAATAATTTCCTTGTTCAGTATTAGATGAGACTGACTGTTTTCCATTGATCAGCACTGTTTCCAAACACTGGGCCTGTCCTCACCTTCTGGTGAATAGATAAAGCCAGTTAGGGGAGGATGGTACAAAGCCTCTGCACTGGGTCAGGGGTGAGGAAGGTTAGAATGAACAAATTTTAGGTTTAAATTCTCATCACAGGAAGCAGTAACTGTACCTATCAATACAGAAGGTGTATGGCAAGCAGCTTGAAAGTGACCTAAATGGTTACTTCCATCTACAAATTTCACTGGCCTCGCAGGGTTCTTTCTGAAAAAAAGAGAGGATGAGAAAGTACTGCTAAACATGAAGAATACTTCCTGCAAAGCCACCAGACTGGAAAAGAGGTAATTTTGCCTGGATCTATCCTGCTTCACTAAGCCAAATGAGTTGAAAAGGTACATTGTACTCTGACGTTTTCCTGTTCTAATTTATTCAGTTTACATCGGAATGTGATAAAGAAACCAGTCAAGGATGCCTTGCTTTGTAAACAATGCAATAGTGAAGTGCCATTAAGGATTTAGAATTAGAAGGTAGTGCACTAGTTTCTTGTCTCAATTAACAGGCACAGCTGATACAGTCAATTCTCAATCTTTATTAGATATACGAAGAAATAAATTTGTGCTAATTTAAAGAATTTATCTAAATTGCTCAGGGTGAAAAGGCATGTTCAAAAGTTAATATATTAAAAACCTATTTTTCAGATATAATTCAGAAGAGATTTATCATGAGTGGAGGATATTTGGGGTGTGAAATTAAATCAAGGTAAAATCCCTTATTGAGTCTTTGCAGAATCAGTTTTTCTGCTGGGGCAGATGGCTCCTTAACTGCACGGCTGATGCTGCTTCACGTCACTGGGGGAAAGGTTTTTGGAGTAAAAAAACACCAAACAGATGGTGAGCATTAAAAAAGATGTTTTCAAACATCCTGATGTGTCTATAGGACAGCAATAGAGAAAGAAGTTGACATGGTGGGCCTGGCCTTATTCCTCTTACTGGGGAGGAAGGACTTGGTACAATGGTTCCTGGATTTTCATCCTTTCCTCTTTTATGGTAGTGTGCAACTACAGGTGTGGCTTGTGCAGCCTTAGTAGTGGCAAAAACTACCTGAAGGAGAAATTCCTTTCTTTCAAAGCTAATGTGATATAGTTTTCAGGTGGTGTCCAGAAAAAAAAAAATTTGCCCTTTGATCTTTTTAATTACATGTACTTATAGTAATGATTTCAAACTCCTTAATTTTAAGAATTTTTGCCTTAAGTATCTAAAAATTATTTGCCTTTGATGAATGCAAATATGATAAAAACCTTAAAAGTATGTTAGCATTCAGAACTACTATAACCTCGCTTAAATACTGTTTGCAGTGGATATGAATAATTTTTAATATATCTAAATTTATAGCACGATATTTAAAATAATTAATAAGCTCCACATATCAATTTAAGCACATTCTACATTCCCACACTTATTCATACAAGTGAACAGATTTACACAATGAAGTCCATTTATTCCAGTGCAGTACCATGAGAGTTCTGTATCAAAACTACTCCTTCTTATCCATTATTTTTAACTACTTTTGCCTTTTCTGTATTTGTGCTGTGTCATAAAGAAACTCAGGTACACCTCTGAGTGTACCTAATTAAACACGGAAATAAAATCTTATTGTTAAAAACGTTTTGTTTTTCTTTTTTTCCCCTCCTCCTGCTAACGGTAGATACTTTGGATATTTTTCTTATTTTTCTCTGGTTTACTACCAATGTTGAGGGAAGTGCCTTTGCCCTATATTTAACTCTTTTTCTGAATATGTTTCTAGGTTTATGAAAAATACATGTTTAAAAAAACCCAAAACATACAAACCCCCTCAGAGTAAGCAAAATAATTCCCATTAACCTGTTAGGAATTTTTTTTTTTTTTTTTTTTTTTTTTAAACCTGCAACCCCAATAATCGGTGTGAAGGAAGAGGTTTTAGTGGGTTTAGTATTTTTTACTTGAAGCTTGTAGAAATTAATACCTTCATCCCTGCGAGTGTCAAAACATTAATTTGTGTCAAGAACATATGCTTTCAGCACTTAAAACAAGCTTGTTTTTGTGCTGTTGCTCTGCCTTGTTAGCTCTTACACTTCGATTGTCTGGAAAGGTTGCCCCTCTCTACTATACGGCAAAAGGGCCAGGCATAATTTCACCATGGATTGAATGCATGCAGGGAACAGTCATTCCTGGCAGAGAAAGGCTGAGCCTCCTGCTATTGTTCTCATGACAAATAGTGAGTGTCCTCCCTTTCCACTGTCTGACCTTGACTAATTGTGTAGAATTGGTGCAGCTGTCCCTGGCTTATTCCGCTCTGCAACACAAGGGCATGTAAGAAACTTTAAGCTGCCGTCATAAAACTCCCGTTTGAGAACTTCATCACAATGGGTGGTGCTCATTTTTTTCTTGAGTGCTGTTTAGTTTGTTGGTGTTTGCTTCCTCTGATAACCTGTTTCACAGTCATGTGTTTTCTTCTCACTTGTTCTTGTATATATTTCAGAAAGCTATAGAGAGTGGTAAGAGGGTATTACTAAAATAGCTAGATAAAGTCATGTGGAAAAATGCTTATAAAGCTATCAATTAAAAAATGCTATGGGAAATGAAACATCTAGAAAGTGAGTGGAAAGACATTTTTGCACCTTTCTTTTTCCTTATTACTGTCACAATCTATTGTTGCAAATTCTTTTGGTAGAAAGCTTCATATATTAACTTGCAAACTGAAGGATATAATCAGAAAAAAGAAATACCATGTGCATATTAATAGAGGTATAAAATTTTCTAGTGCTGCTTTTAAATATTAAGCCTAACTGAATATTCTAATTACTCTGGGTACCAAAGTAAGCAAAGTGTTTTTCCTACATAGCTAATTTTCCAAGATACATAGAGTGGTTAAATATATATTAATGACAATATAATATACAGTTAATGTAACTTGGAAGTTTTAATATAAATCTGTTGAAAAAATTATTATTTCATTTGTTTAATTAGGGTGAAAATTTGCCTCGTGAAGAGGGAAAATTCAGTGTGTCTACACCATTTTTAAGTCACACAGATTTCAGTGTTAGAGGTAAATGGACTTGTGTTTGAATGAAAAATAGGTCTTGCATTTGAGCAAATTCCATTCATATAGAAAGAACTATGGGCTTACTTTATTTAAAGTTGAACCTAGTTCAATAAAGTTCAGTTTGTCAGCTACTGTGTTTTTTCAGTAACAGTTTTTCTGTGACAGATTATTTTTATAGAATAAGCAGATTTCTATTTAAAAAAAAAACGTACAAAAGTGAGAGGCCTACTTTGTCTGCCAGACATATAAGTCTCTCCAGAATAAAGAGAACTTCTGGATCCTTGGATTGTGTTCCTGCTGACAGGATGACTGCTCAAGTTAAACACATGAAATAAATTAAGAAAATTAAATAAAACCTCCAGAAGAAATATCTGCACAAACACAAACTTCAGATTTGGTGGCAAAATGCTTATTGGAGGAATGCAAGTAGTAGATTAATTTTCAGAAGTGATGAGTATTTTGTGGCTTACACTGATCTTGCCATGTCTAAGTCAGACAAGGCTGGCAATACTTTATCTCATGGACTGGTTTCCTGGATCTCCTGCAAGGAGTGTGATTTTTCACAGTGAATGGAAGGACTGACAAAATTTTGTTCATGAGATCTTTCTGACACAAAAACTCTGCCATTGTTACCTGTGATGACAGGAAAATCAATTGTTCTGCTTGGCATGCTGATTACTGCAAGGAAAGAGTGGTGACATGAGGCCTGAAGTACTGCAGGCAGCCATTTCCAGTATGATTGTTTTGAATTCCTGGGATTGCAATATGCTAGCAAACAGGATTCTCTTTTAAAGACTACCCATCTCTCTGCTACTCAGACCTGTGCTGGGAAAGCATGTGACTCGTTTGAAACATTTCCCGTGAAAATAAAACTTAGGAAATGTGCTGGTTGACTAAACAGTCCAACCTGAACGAGACTTGATAGTCTCGCAGAAATGTTCAGCTGTGATGAACAAGTTCTTCCTTGGTTTGACCCAAAGACATGATGGCCATTTCTCTCTTTATAAGTGCTTTCTGATGGACCTTGACCTCTCTAACTTTCTGTGTAATGGGTATAATAACCTCACATTACCTGACAGCCTATTTTTGACATCTGAAAATTATTAGCTCTTATTTGAAATTTGGAGAAGTACATTGCCAGATTTTGAAGGTGGTAAAGTCATATTTTAACAGAAAACAAAGCTTGGTTTAGTTCCCATAATAGAAACAAAATAAAATATGCATAAACAAAAACAGATGTTATTGATGAAAACCTATGGTATCCCTTGACAGCAATCACTCATCAGGGCCATGTACCCATGCTGCTGGAGGTGAGCTGAACACAGAGGGCCCTTCTGAGATGGGGACCCCAAGTTCTCAGACTCCCACCTAGCTAGCTAGGAGGCAGATAAACAGTGTGGCCCCAGTTGTAGGTCCAGGCTACACGCTCCTTCTGCAGCAATGCCAGTTTAAACTGGCAGAGTTTTTGTTTTGCATGGCAGTGCACTGCCTTCCTGCTTGTGTCAGTACAGATGTTGCAGGCAGTGAGCTGGCTCAGGGACATATCAGAAGCTCTTCAGTGAGTTATTCTCCCATTTTATAGAGAGTTAAAAAAGATAAAAGGCTGGAATATGTTCAAAGGCGACGGATATTTTCAACCTTGTTCTCACTGACAGTCTAGCAGTTGCAAAGGCACTGCTGGGGCATGTGTGTGTGTTGCATGTGGATAGGAATTGAAAGGTGTTTTAAAGAAAAAAATCTTTAATCTGACTTTGTGGCCAAGCCCTTTGTTCTGCGGAAATGCACAGGCTGGATGGTTTTAACTGTGAGTGATTTAGATTTTCCATTGTGTGTAGATTAGAATATGATTAGTAAGATGTCATCCTTGTGCTGTCTGTCTTCAAGTCCTGTGTGGATCTTGATTTCAAGCACAGAGAAACAAGCTGATTCTCTGGAGTGAGTGTAAAGGGATGAAACAGAGAACTTGCTGGGTTTTTTGCCTTTTCCCCTTTTGTCTGCCCAGCAGAGAACTAACATGTGGGAGAAACAAAGGAACAGAGTGATTATATTTTAGTGTTGAGTTTAGATATGCCATTGCACACTTCTCAGTTGTGCCCATCAGTGTAGTACTGGCTGAACGGTGTTTGATTCAGGCTCTCCTACTTTCCCAGCTGTCTTACAGCTGTAAACCATTAAATGGGGTTTTACTGGCTTGTGCCTAGAAAATGGGACTCCTTGAGATGCTTATGTCTTTTCTTTTTTCTCTGCATGGAGGATGCAGAAACTTAAGAGTAGTCCAAAAAAACTTGCAAGTCTACAAGAAGTGGGAAAAAAACACAGAGGAAGAGACAGGATAGCCATGCTATTTAAGAGAAGATGGGATAGGGATGGATTTTGATCATGTGCAGGTAGGATCTTTCTTTCTCCAGTGTCCCTTCTGCTCCTTTTCCCCTGGGTATATATTCACTAGTTCTTTTCATTCCTTCCTTTTCTAATATGCCCTCTCTGCTCCAGTCAGAGAGGTCAGTGAGGTTTTTTTTCTGCTTTTTTAAACTCTCCCTGAGACCAGAGGGAAAAGAGAATCACTGGGGACCAAAAACAGGAGCAGCAGTGAATGGAGGTTGAAGGTAATGGTGGAACAGCTCCAGTGTTTTACAGCTTGGCACAATGAAAATAAGGAAGTGTAATGCTTTTAAAAATATGAAACCTATTTAAATACAGGTTTTCTATGGACTGGCTCATAAAATCTTGTTTAATATACTAGTAACTTGCCTGCTTCTGTTCTGAGTTCCTGACTTACCTCATTGGGAGTATGAAGCAGATGAAATCTTTGCATCACAGGACTTCAGACGGGCTCACCAAATCCTCTAGTTATGTTTGAAAGTACTGGTAGATCATTTTCCATGACTGAATTCTGATTTTTGAGTTGAATAACCTTCTTGAATGTTGGCTGTCTACCTTACATATGCATGTGTTCTTTATGTTTGAAAAGAAATCCAGCCAGAATGGCTTTCAAAACAGGACACAGAAGTTGCAAACTGAAGAGCTTAATTTTTTATTTAGGAATGAACACTGGCATTAATTAGTTAGGCCCTGAATAAAATAACAGCTTTTGTGAGCTTATTGTGCATCTGGGCCTATCTAAACTTTCCTATTCTAAGTGTTTTGGAGCAGCTTTATTTATTTATCAAGCAGAAGTGAAAATCAGGAAGATCACTTTTTTCTTGGCATTACACTGCCTGCAGTGTTTATGGCATGCCATGCACAAAGGCAGATATGCATACAAAAGTAGGGATAACATGCAAAGGATTACAGAAGAGCTAGCTAAACTATTTGATTTTCATATGTACAGGCACATGACAGGACATGACTTTAGCACAATGAATCTGTTCCTTAAAACCCTATGCACCATATTAACTAGAAACTCAAATAAAGCCTTGCCTTTGCTTTCATATAGAAGAGGGATTGGCATATTTAGATTTAATGCTTCTAAGTTCTCTTCAGGAAAACAAAGCATCAAACAGACTTGGAGTGCAGTTTTTCTGAGTAGGAAGACTGCTGCTCAGGGACAGAAGACAAATTATTATGTGTCTGATTTCTGCAAATCTTGCTTCACAGGAATTGTAAAAGCCAACTGCTGAGGAAGACACGCAAGGGTTAATATAATTTCCATTCCAGTGAGTTTTGCTTGCCATTATTTTCTTTTTCTTTTCTCCCTTTTAACTGATTCATAGCATAAAATCTTCCTGGACACCTAATTATCAAGCCAGCTCACAGTCACAGCTGTCTGCTTGGAGAACCCATTAGATGCAGCAGTTGAAGCCTCCATAATTCCCCAAACTTCCCGGTTGTGAATATTAAGAAAAGATTTTTACATGTCATATGCAATTCGGAGGTGGTGTGAATGGCGTTGGAAATGACGAGCTCTGAATGCTTGTCCATCACTCCATTCACTGGTTACAGGTGGTCTCATTTTCCACTTTCAGATATCGGCTAGCTATGACAGCAGGCACTTAATTTGCATGTTCGACAGACAACAAACGGCCCTGTGCATGTCAAAATAGGTGGTGATGCGTGACAGTTCCTACACAATACTGTCTCCTCTTTGCTTGACCTTTGACCTCCCTGCATGTCTTCTTTCACAATCAGGAAAAAATGCACTTTTCGGCTCTGGAATAAATTTGATACCAAATTGATTATTTTCCTTTCTTCTTTTTATTCTTTTTCCTCCTCCTCCACTTTTCAAGTATGCATGCAACCAGGCTTTCATCTTAACGGCTACAAAACTGCCAGAAGAGTCTCATAAAATTTAAAAATACGTAAGCACTGAGAACAGGAAGCACCTTGTTAAAATTCATTGTAGTTAAATTGCTTCAAAGTTCTTTGTATATGCAAATGTAACCTTTCAAAGAGACCTTAAGTTGGGTTAATATTTGTTAAAAATGTTTTTTTTTAAAAAATCACAGAAGTGCTTTATGTTCATTTTTCCTCAGGCTGTATATCCATCTTTATATGTGCAAGTTGAGTAGTACACATTTCATCAAGACATTCCTCCAGGTGTTTATGACTGCTGTGATTTGTACTAATGTTAAGTAACAAGAATCACTCTTTTAGCATCACTAGAAGTACACTTAGAGTTTACAGTTTTATTTAAGTCAAAATGCTAAGAAGTGATTAAAGTGCAAAAATGTTTGAATGATAGCAGCTCTGTGCACTTTATTTGGTTATTCAGTGTTTCATTCCTGGGGATTGCAGCTTTTTGTATGTGTGCTACCTCCTGGTTAAATCACATCAAAGGGAAAGCTAAGATGAGCCAGATTCAAACACAGATCAGCATTGCAGAGTTCACTCAAGCACCTGAATTTTAAATCCAAAGATACATGTTCCTCCTTGTCTAACCAAGAATGACCATAATCCTCTCACAGATCTTATCTGAGCTGCAGCTCTTGTTTTAATTAAGAATTAAAGCATGACAGCAGATAATCACACCTCTGGGGTGTTACAAGATTTGAGATGTGGTTGTGTACCCAATACCCGAGGGTGTGATTATTCTGTGATAACCCCACCCCTAACGAGTCATCCTGTCCAGGCCTCGGTAATGGGCAAAGCACATTGCTGGATCAGCAATGCACAGTGGGCTGATTGCAGGCAATAATGGTATAGCATGTCTTTTCTGTTGTTTTTAAATACGTCTCACCTTTTTCCTTAGGGTTTTTTAGACCATTAGAAGACTTGGCAAGTTGTAGGCATTTCCACCCCACTTCCCCCTCCCACCCCGAGTAAAATCCCTTTCATGAAGCAGCACCTGGTGAAATTTGACAGATATGGAACTTCAGTGTTAATTTAAGATGGTGTCTTTGATGTACAGCTAAAACGCTTACAGCGTTACCTTGGTGAGTTTGTTCTGACTTTCCTGTTGTTCCACAACAACTTACTGTCAGTTTGGATGGTAGCTGAAGGCAGCAGACCAGATCATGCTCCTCACGAGCACTGAAATGCTTGAACATAACTGATCAGTTAAGAGCTCAAACTCATGATTCCAATTTTCATATGAAGTTCGTTAAACATACAGCAGGGGAAATACCAAAATCCATTTCTACTACTAGCGTAAATCGTGCTATTGAGAGGTGGACTCAGAACATGATTTTGGTATCAGCTTGCCTAAACCCTAGTTTGGAAAGGAAGGAACTGCACCTGAGAGATGAGGCAGTCTCAGCTTTTAGCTCCAAGTGGTGCTGGGACAGAGCTGCAACAGAGGAGCTGCTCTGTGTGTTCAGTTGGTGTGTGCAAACACGGGTTTCCTTTCAACAGGAAAGTCTGTCAGGAAGATCAAAATGGAAGGGAAGGTATGTTGGCCATATTTCCTGTCAGTCAGATTGTCCAGTGATGGCTCAGGAAGGCATTCTAGTCTTTACCTTTAGTCTTTACCTCTAGTCTTTAATTCTGTCCACTGTCATTAGCAAAGACACCGTCTGAGGGAACAACGGTTTTGCTTAGAGGGAAACAGTTGTTCAGGCTGGGCTGCTCTTCAGTGATGAGTATGCTTCAAGTAAAGAGTTGACTGAACTGCCAGCTCTGCTCTAGTCTAGGCAGGCACACATTTCATAGGTTAAATCTTAGACTTTAAGGTCAGATGACCAATGAGACTGCAGCAGTTCATGGTGGGGAAAGTTTTGTGGTGGAACCAGGTCTGAGTCACCCAAAGTAGCTTGTTCTACTGGTCACTGTAAGAATAGAAAGTCTTAAATTATATTAGAGTTGAATGAAAGCCCTCCTTTTCAAATATTTTACATAAATTTTATTCTTCATGTGTCAGGACATTGTCAAACAGTAATCTGGTGTATTTACTGCTGATCATGGATTTCTGAACAGACGTTTCACAGGTGCCAGTGTCAGCTTAACAGGCTGTACAAGAGCAGCTGATGCACAGGATATTTTAGATTGAGGTGGAGCTGAAGTATCTGCCTGGATGGATATATGCAAGCAGCCATTAGTCTCTCAGTGAGACTTCCCAAGTGAGGTTCAGTGCTCTGCTAATGGCTATCCAGCTTCTGCATCTGACTTGTTTGTGTCCAACCAGCTCAGAGCACAGGCAAAGGAGGGAGACAAACACGTGTTGTGGTCCATTCAAAGTGGATAGATTAGAGAATTATATTTTTTGACAGGGTGAGGTCTATCTAGAGAAATAAGGAAGGGAAGAAGGACACAGCTAGCCTTGTAACCGTGGAAGATAGTTTATTTTAGTTCCCTCTCCCTTCCCATCCTGTAGTAACCCAGCTAAAGGTGAACTAAGTGTAGCATCAGTGATGAAACAAAATTGATTTGGATGTGCAAGAGCCCTTGCTCTGTCAGTTTTGTTTTCTTATGCATTTGATTTGGCATACATCCTGGAGCGCTCTGGATGGCTACTCTGCTTTCCCATTAGAAATTCACACCTGTGAATTTCTGTAAGAATTCATGATGAAAAGTCAGAGCCTGAGTGAAGTCCCAAAGAAGACCGGAATTGCTTTTCCAGAAATCCCTTCCAACATGATGACCAGCTTATTTGTTCATGAACGTATATTTCTTCCTTGATTTCTGTGAATAAATAAGGATGCAGGCCCAACACTCAGCTATCCAACCATTACTTGAGTGACCTGTTGCTTGAAGATCTGCCTTTAGGTGTAATTTCCAGACTTGTAGTTTCTCATCCTTACTTGGGAATATCTCACTCATGAAGGTACAGGTTTTTTCAGCTTTTTAGAATTGGAGCTCTGATGAGTTGTGCAAGACTTTCTGGATGTCTGAGGATGTAAGGTAATGAATTTTTCAAAACTATAGGTGACTTAGACCTTATCACTTCAAATGGAAACAAAGCTGAGAAAATAACCTTTTTGCTGTTAATCCAGTTAGTAAAAAGTGTTATATTAAAGCAATAGGAATCAAGAGTAGTCTAGTTTATTTTCTCAGATCTCAGGACTATGAGTATAAGGTTTAAAAGTTATTGATAATCTTTCTCTTACAAAGAGACACCCTTATAGCAATCTTGTATTTGTTACCTCCTAGTGTACTGAAATACAACATTTAGTAGCATTTCATTGCTCCTGAATATATTTGTAGGTAATTGCTTTTCATTGTGCAGTTTTGATGCTCATTAAAAGAGGGTAAATTTTATGGTATGCTTACTACAACTATTTTTTTTTCCCTTTCTAGTGTAACCTTTCTGGCTAAATAAAGAGGAAGGGAAAATAGTGTGACAATTGCTGTTGGATCCATGGGTGATATAGTTCCATCTACCTATCTTCCTCCTTTCAATTCAAGTATGCTTACCAATTAATGATTGATTGCTAGAAGCTCATTAAAATGTCTTTTGTCCTAAGTTTGACATATTTCTTTTTGATTTCTTTTTAACTGATATGCAATAGTAAATTAAAATTAAAATAAATAGGAAATTTACAGTGTACTTACTAAATAAATTTACAGTGCACAGATTCTTCAACATGAAAGAGAACTAAAACAAGAGATGCAACAACCATAGCATCTAAGAAGAATTAAAAGAAAATTTTGGTTTTATTCTGTTTGGTGAGAGCTGATAAAACACAAGTGTAACACAGATGCATCTTGTTTGAGGTTAGACTCTATGTTCTCTTTTCAGAGATCTGGAGTAGGCAGAGTCTGCCCAGCACCTAGCTCACTGGAGCCCAAGATCTTGAAAAGCTTTTCATCAGTGAGAACAATCTCAAAAGTCTCAACTTGCCCTCAAAAACTGGCCTAAGGCATATTGCTGTATCAAAAGGAAATATTGGGGGTTTTTTAGTTGCTCTAGCATAGTTGAGGTTTGTTTTCACTTGTTAAAATGATAAGATCATCTGTCCTTTTCTTTATGTGTATATATGGTGTGAATGAAGCAAGTACTTCTGTTCCTCTTTCTTCTCCTCTCAAAGTGTTTGACATAGAAGCCCTGGAGCATCATGCTCAGTACACCAAATCTACTGTGCCAAAGCTTTGGGAAACCGAACAAGATCCAGAATTTGAGTAAGAAGATTGTACTGTGCATAGGTGGGACTTAGCTAACACATTTCAAATTCCTATGTCAATTTTAAGTTCATTAAGCTCCTTCTGTAATCAGGAGATTTGTTTGATTTGTTTCAGGAAAGGATCAAAGACACCTGAGATAAATCTACAACTGTCTTTTAAGGAAGTGCAGAACACTGTCTCAGACTAGATGCAAAGATTCAGACGGATGTTAAGTCGTGCAAGTTCCCTAGCAAATGTTTATTTTCAGCATACACAGAGAGTACTCTGCTATAACAAGAAAGCCCTGAACAGAGTATGTGAGAGAGTTTGCGATCATGGAATCACAATAATTTGTTGGGGTCCTGTGGCTTAGTCCTGAGACTTACATGAGGGGCGTGAGAGATGCATCAGAAAATGGTAAGGAAAGGGGAAGAAACAGACTGTTGTAAGTTACACTGTTAAAACACATCTTCTAGGGTTGTTATGATGTCAGAAAACCTGATGATGTCTTTATGTAACTCCCAAAGTACATAGAGACAAAGGACTTTACCCTTTTTCGGTATGCTCCTTCCTTCATGAATAGAAAAGGTTTTGTAGGTTGCTCTTCCGAACTTTACACACAGCTTTATCACTCTTTTTCTTGAAACTCTGTACTAGGTGAATTAGCATATGCAGCTATAAGAGACTTTCACCAGGACGATGGTTCATATACAAGAGTAATAAAGTCAGCTCCCAGATCAGCCCATTTCAGTGGAACATTTCTGAACCTTCACATAAAAAGTACCTTGAGTTTCACCTATGGCCTTGTCATTCTGGGATTTCTTTTTTTTTGTTTGCTTGCTTTTTGAAGCAGGATCTCCCTAACCATGTTGACAGTACGTTTAATTTATGGCAGTTCTAGAACTGGTCCAAACTTATTTGCAGATATTCTGCTTTTCCTTTGTTTACTGTTTCTTGACTGTTGATGTTTCAGCTGTCAGCATGCACATAGTATGAATATATTTTTGTTTTTAAAAATTTGAAAAGGAGATAGAAACTTCTGATTTCATTTCTTTTTTTCTTAAGTGTGATATGTGATGACAAGTAGATCGTGTAAAAGTCAATCTGTGGTCAGCCACATCTAAAACTGAAAACCTTACAGCTTCACTTTGCAGGTGATGTGATAATCCTGCTGAAATAAACTTTAAATTCATACTCAGTGTATGAACTCTTGGGAGTTCTCTTTTGTGAGTATAGCACTGCAGTATATTTTCTATTTGCATGTGGCCATAGAATAGTAGAAAATCGTTGTATATAAACATATGCACTGGGGCTGCCCACTCTTAAACCTGTTGCAAGACACATACAGCCCTCGTGCTTTAGGGATAGTGGTGATTCTGGTTGTGCTCTGTTGTGCTCTCTAGGGCTTGGCCTAGAGAACTGCCCGCTTTGCTCCACCTAGGACCATGGCTTGTAATTCAACCATTAGGATTGAAAAGACAGCATGGCGCTTCTTTATATTTCCTTTACACCTTAAAGTCTTTTTGTAAGGGGAGAGGAAAAAAATCATTTGACTTTGTACACAGGCAGTTTTCACTGAATTTGTACCATGATATTGCTACTTTTTGTACTAATTTATATCACATCAACCCAGTTGGTTTTGGTAGGGTCACAATTTGTTTCAACCAAGGTGTGTTCTACAGAGAAGTGGGAGTAATTTAAGCCTGTTCTCTAGCACATGAATAGTAACTCTGTGCTACTAGTAGTGACTGTACTATTCCTATTGCTATACTACTGGTGGCTATACTAGTGACATGAATACAGTGACTCTACTCCCCAAACTTGGTCACCTGCTTGATAAACTTTCCATGAAAAGTGAGAGCATATACACAAATTTTAGAAAAGGTTTCTTTCTCACACTGAGTGGTCTAAAATGTACAATTGTAAATTACAGCTAGTTTTTATCTTGCCCTTAGTATCTTGCCCGATACATTTCATTGTGTTATGTTATCCAATGAGTGTCTTCAGTGGGTCTTTCATTTATACTTAAAAATGCTACTGTGATGTTTTTGGCTAGGGTAGAATTATTTGTCTTTACAGTGGCTAGTACTGGGCTATGTTTTGGATTTGTACTGAACACAGGGTCGATAATATAGAGGTGTTTTTGTTATTGCTGAGCAGTGCTTACATGGAGCCAAGGCTTTTCTGCTCTTTGTACTGCCAAGCTGGCAAGGGTGCATGGAAAGTTGTGAGGAGACGCAGCCGGGACAACTTACTCAAACTACCAAAGGGATCACAGAATATACAGAGTTGGAAGGGACCCACAAGAATCATTGAGTCCAGCTCCTGGCCCTCCACAAGCCCATCCTGTGGTCATACAGTTCTCCTGAGAGTATTGTCCAAATGCTTCTTGAACTCTGTCGGGCTTAGTGCTGTGACCACTTCTTTGGAAACTCTGTTCCAGTGCCTGACCATGCTCTAAGTGAAAAACAAAGGTTCTAATATCGAACCTAAACCTCCCCTGATACAACTTCAGGTCATTCCCTCAGCTGATGAATTATGACTGGTCACCACAGAGAAGAGATCAGTGTCTGCCCCTCCTCTTTCTCTCGAAAGGAAGTTGTAGAGTGTGATGAGGTTTCCCTTCAGTCTTCTTCAGGCTGAACAGGCCAGGTGACCTCAGCGGCTACTCACACGCCTTCCCCTCAAGTCCCTTCACCATCTTTGTTGCCCTCCTTTGGATGCTCTCTAATAGTGTAATATCTTTCTTATATGGTCAGAGCAGAGCGGGACAATCCCCTCCCTTGACCAGCTGGCGACACTTTGCCTGATGCCCCCCAGGACACGGTTGGCCCTCCTGGCTGCCAGGGCACTGCAGACTCATATTTAACTTGACATCAACCAGGACCCCCAGGGCCCTTTCCGTGGCACTGCTTTCCAGCACCTTATTCTCCAGTTTGTACAAACATCCAGGGTTGCCCCATCCCAGTCAGAATCTGGCACTTTCTCTGGTTGAAATTCATGTGGTTGGTGATTGCCCAGTCCTCTAATTTTCTGAGGTCTCTCTGCAGGACCCTCTTGCCTTCCAGGGAGTTAACAGCTCCTCTGAGTTTTGTGTGTCAGCAAACCTGCTTAGTATCCCTTTGTATAAACCAAAGCCTACTTTTGTATTGACCCTAGTAGAGCAAAACCTTATTTCTTAAATTTTCCTTCACATTTTCAGTCTAGCCTAGAATCAGTAAGAGCAAGCATGAGCAACCTAAAAACTGTTTATCCTCTAGCTTGTAATGAAGACCATGAACAAGGGGAGAATTTTTCAAAATGAACAGGTTTATATAAAATCTACTTCCTTCTTTGCAAACCTGGTCAGGTAGAACAAAGGTGCTGTTAAGAATTTTTTTCCAAAGATTATTCCTAACCACTTCCTTCAAAGCTGTGTTCAGACAGAAATACAATATTTCAGAGTTAATTTCTAGCTTAGATTTCAGGTAATCACCCAAACTACAGGCTTCATTTAGAAACTCACCTGTAACAGAGTTTGTCATAGCTGGGTCCTGATTTTAGAAGAGAGTTTTCATGATTAGAGTCCCAGGATGATGCAAATTGGTGAGTTCTGATTTCTACTTTGCCACTTCAAAGACTATTAGAGTTAATTCTCTTTTTCAAAGGTAGTGCTATATAATTAACTTCTCTATACCAAGACATGGAATCCTAGCTATCCAAAAGATGTTTTTTGAGTTCTGACCATTTTACATTGGTGTAAATTTTAATATGAAATAGAAGTTTCCTCCCTACCTTGCATTAACCAAGTCGTGAATCTCATTTTATCCGTGATATGTCAGACTTTACGTATGTGATCCAGGGCAGAATTTGAGCATCTGAGACTGGATCTATACACAAACTATCTGTGGCACCACGTCACCTCAGATTTAGGTTTCCTCTGCTACATGTCCACTCCTGAACAAAGTGAAGTTCTTGACATTGCCAGTAAATTCTTACTAGCACAAATGGGGCCTAAACTAGATTCCTAAATTTCTGAGGTGACCATATGGCTGACAAAAAATATAATCTACTATTTAAAGATCTTACTTATATTGCCTTTAATTATAGGAAATCTTATAAGAAAATATTCAAACTAATTGTTTAAGAGTCAAATAATACCAAAGGAAAAAAAGAAAAATCCCACAACCGTCCTCCAGAACTTCTAAAGTGACTTACTGCAGTTCTCCTGAGCAGTAAACTGTGTCACCAAAAATTAACGGTTCTTCCATGCCTGTTTCCACCTTCTACTGCAATTCGAGGATTAATTTTAACTCTCAGAAGCTATTGTGATACAAAATGATTTTTAGTTGCATTTTGTTTTAAAAAGCATAAGTAATTTCCAAGGGGAAAGTTGAAATCTCATAATACCATGCCATATAAATATAAACCAGAGATCTTGAAACACCAGATATTTCATACTGCTGCTAGCTAACTCCTGTATCATATTTGAAGCAGAAAGAAACACTTTTTCCAATTATCAGGTTTTATTTCTTTGTTTCTTTATTTTATTTTATTTTATTTTATTTTATTTTATTTTATTTCCATATCGAGGTCTGCTTTTACTATCACAAATTTACTACCTTGTCTTATAGAATGTATAAAGTAAATACATATCATTATATCTCCCTTCCCCCCTGCCTTTAGGCTCCTTTCTCCAAACCTAAAGAATACATTTTTTATTAGAAAATATCAGTTTCCAATGCTGATATTAAAATAATAAACATAGTTGTCCAATTTGCACTGAAAGTAATAATGAAATAGTCAGATCTAAGTAGGGTTACAATGTTCAGGACATTTTTAATAATTAATGGCTGTGTGATAACACAGACAGTAGTTGTTGCAGACATCTCCATGATCTCTGTTTACAAAAGTATTTTCTGTAGCAATCCTGAAGCATTGTTATGTTGAACTGCTGGAATGATTGTAGAAATTTTTGTTACACACCAAATGTAGAAAAAGAAAGATGAATAAAAAATGTAAAGGCAGCATAATTGGCCAAATATTGTTGCGTTCAACAGCAAAAAAAGCAAAAGGGTTTGTTAAGCTGCTAAAATACTCAAAATATTATAAATATTAGTAGATTACAAGTGTTATCACTTATGCATATTACAAGATAACTTTGTAGCCATACTTTTGTTTGCTTGTTTGTTTTAATTTGTGCTTTGTGCACAAATTTGTGAGATCAAGCTGGGTCTTTTGCATGTCCTATTGGCAAAATTCAGACTGAGAATATATAGGGTTTTATGGGATGGAGAACCTTGATTTAGGCAGAGGTGAAAAATGAGACCACTTGCAGCATTTCCTTGAAGGGAAAATGCCAAAAACACCAGAAAGGACAGAATGCAACTGCTTTTGTTTTGCTACAATACAAATGGATAAATTACCTTTTGAAAAGAAGAATTCGCACCTGTAGAAGTGTTATGGATCAGATAAAACCCAAAACCATTTCCAAAATTAGATTTTGGTGAAAAGAGCAATGAAAATCTTTGGGTTTATCCTTTTCTTTTCTGAAGTTACCATCTGCAGCTTTTCCAAAGTCTTACACTTCTAGTTTAGGTCTTACACTTTAGACTGAGATTGTGCTGATTGCATTTGAAAGCATAAATTAAAGCAAGACCACAAACTTAGCTAATTACAGGTCCTCAGATTACTGTCAGTGTATAAAAATGTTGTAAGGACAGACTTATTTTTTTTGTTTTGTGCTAAGTTTCTTAAACCTTTATTATAGCTACAGAATATTCCAAATGAAAGAAAATTGCAGTGTATGCACTTAAAGCTATGAAATTGTTTTAAAATGTTTTGTACTAAATCAGCTGTATAAATGGGAGCATTATTTGTTACCTATTTTTCAGTAAATTTAGTCCTTCTTCTGTTCACGAATTGTAATATTTAAACTGATCCATATATGTAATATTATGCACACTAAATTTTGAATATGGTTTTGTCTGGAAGCTAAGGAGCTATAAGTTTTTAAATGGCAGAATTAAAGAATAAAACTCAAAATTAGAATTTTGGATCTTGGAGTAGCTAATAAACATGTGATTATATGTGCCTAATATGTGTATAACAATAAATTGGAAGAGCTTAGTGTAAAGCCATGCTAAAAGATCACTTAATAAGTAGAATGATTTAGTATGAGATCACTAAAAATGCTAGGAATTGGCAGTTAAATCAATCTGCAGTTGGAAACACCTGTAAATTTTTATCTGTAATGTTTTGTACTATTCCTGAGCAATGGAGTGGTATTCTTAAGCCCATGGTGTATGAAATAGTGGGATTAAGTGCAGAATTTAGCACACACTGGGATCTCTAAAGCTGAAGGGGCTTTATCTGCAGAAAAAAATTTTTTTTTCAGACAAGTTGAGCATCACCTGGAGAGACTGTATGTGTGGGATGCCAGGATGGGGTGGAAGAGGACTTCAAGTAGTTAACAGTGGTGTGAAAACAAGAAATTACCAAGTATTTGCAGCTTGGACTCCAGCAGGAACTTCCAGACACCTGGTGGGAGCCTGAGCTAATATGTTTGTCTTGTTTGCTACGGGAGTGAAAGGAGGCCAGGTAAGTTCTGGAGGCCAAATAATTTTCAGCAATTAACATGGCAACTCCCATGTCTTGGGTCAAAATAACCTCAGGCTTGCTTTCCATTTCTGTGTCATGTTGTTACCTGCATTTCGATTATAGTAAACCATGACAAGGCTGAAATCTGAAGTATCAGAAGATACAAAACTTCAAGGCTTTGCTCTTCCCAATATCTTTTTATCAAGTGATCTGTATCATCTTTCTCATCTCCTGAACCACTCCCTTGCTGGAGTTGGTTACCCGCTGCTGTTTCCCGGTGGTAGTTGAGGTTTTCATTACCCTCTGTTGGATATGTCAAAACTACACAAACCTAATTTGTTTGTGCAGCTCACCTTCTAATATATCCTTTCATAAACCCAGTTAAACAAACATAATTTCAGCCTTTTGATCTTTTATCTTCTCTAATCCTAAATACTTTGTCTTCATATAAATTTGGGAAGGATTTCTTTCAGCACTTTAGTCTTGAATATGCCACTCCTTTGTTGCTGGTGTTATTTGCTGTCTTTTTTTTTTTTTTCTTTTCCTCCATTAAAGGCTATTTCATGACCACCCTGTTCTTCCTTTTTTTATATTTGTACTTCTGTGTGCACAAATATTCAGTATTGTGTTCTCAGATATCACTACCTCTTAGGAACCTGTTTTTCACATTATGCCGTTTCTTCTGCACTTGAAATTCTGCAGTGTGGAGCCCTGAAGGAGGGATTGTTTTCTTGTGTGCCCAGGCTCAGTGATATGCTTTTAGCTGAGAAGGTACAGTTTATATAAGAAACACAATTTTTTTACATACCTCGTATGGGATTGGAGTACAGATAAATAGTCTCTCCAACCCGCTTTCTAAGAAGCTTATTCCCCATTTACCGTAAATTACATGAGTGGTTTATCTTCATGCTATAATAATAGTGAAGTTAACACAAGATTTAAAAGATGGTTCCTAGAAACAGAAAAAAAAAGTTATTTTAAAGTTTTGGTGATTGTCAAATAATTGGCAGTATTTTGATGGATGCGCTTAGTGATCCTCATCTACGGCTCCTGGCTGCCAAATGTGCAAAGCTGGTTTTACACCAATTCAGGTGATTTCAGCACAGAAGGTTTATCCAACAAGACCAGTTAGTCTTGCACTTAATCTGACCTTCCTGTCTTCAAACTATGGACACAGAATTTCCTGTGTCAGGGGATGAGATGTAGTCCCTAGAGCAAGGCTACCCTGAGACTGAGCTGAGAGCGCTCCCTAAGTACCTCAGCAATTTGCGTCTCTGTAACTCATTTATTAATGTCTTCACAAAACTTTACCTCTGCCTGTTTGTGACTGCTAGCGAAGAAAAGGAAAGTAGAGGTGCTTCAGATACTTCATTGGCATTATTAATTAAACAACATTTGGCTATGGCTTCCTCCTCCCTTGAGAGGTGCCTGTCAGCATTGTAGGAACAGTTGTGTTTCTGCTTTGGTAGATGTCTTGTTGAGATGTAGTGTCCATTTAAACTGTTTCTCCCACTCCTCTGTCTGTAGTGACTGCAGATTGCCAGTCCTTGGACACAGCTATATGCACAGCTAAGCCCTGCAGTTAGGTAGAGCTGGTGTATGATTTTGGCTTGGCTGCAAGTGAACAAAGCTGTGCAGCAAACTGCTGCTGTAGCTTTGTAGTTTCTTTCACTACACACTCAACTTCAGGACTGCCTCTTACAGGCCAGCAGTGGCTGAGAGTGCCACTTCTTTATTTTGATTCAGAGCTTTCTTGTTTTGTAGAAAAGCCAGTGAGATGCACCTATGCAACACTTAACTAAAGACTTCTTGCTTATGAATGTTTCTTATCAAAGATGTTCAGTGCAGAAGGATTTTTGTTTCATGGCAGAAGAATTTTTTTTGAAGGATGAGGCACATATTTTTCTGCTTATCTGCATTGAATCAGAGTAGTGCAGAATTCCATTCTGATAATACTTTTATGCACTGGGAACTCATATGAACAAAAATATCAGGCTTTTGGGCAGCTGTTTTCAGATGCCCTGCAGCACACAAATCTTGACTTACCCATTTTTAGTCTTTCTTGATAATTAAGATGTTGCTGAAGAAATTATAGAAAAATAACTCTTTTTAATAGATTATAATCCTAATTCATAATTCTAACCCAAAAGTTTCTTTATAGACACTGAATCTGCAGAAAGGAGAGATGAAATAGAGGGAGTGCCATCTAAAACAAATAAATATGGAAAACCCAGAAATGCATGTAAAGAAAAAAAAGCTAGGCAAAACTTACTTTTCAAGGAGAAAAGAATCCTAAAAAGGAGAGATATTGTAAAATGAGAATCTGTGACAACTAGCCCTGCCTCCATTGTTTCTGCAGATAAGAAGAATTTCAGAGGATTGCCAAGTGTATAGTTAGATTTGGAAGCTAGTCTACGAATCACCTTTTTATATTTTTTCTTTAAAAGTATGATTTTTCTTCAGATTCCATCATGGCAGCAATGTAAGGGTTGTGTCAAATGTAGGAGACATGTTTCCAGGAAAAATAAAAAGTTCAGGGATATGTTTCTAATTGTTATAATTGTAGAAGGAAAAAAATAACTTTAACACTAAATGTTGGCAGCTAAAATGTTGTTGTCTGCTTTCTACCCAGTTGTGCTGAGAGTGAATACGAAGAAATGAAACTATGAAACTGTGGAACATCTTCCTCCCACCCCCCCATTTCAAATGAAACACTATGTTACCATAAGTCAAAGATGGTATAAGGAAATTTTGATTGAAGATGAGGTCTTGAGAGTTATTTGCTTGGACATAACAAGTGCCTACTGTTGATCTGTCTGTTTTTATATTGATGTTGCACGATGAGTCATATTTTAAACTTCTGTAGTTGTGGCTCTGCACAAGAAAATTATTTGATCCTCATTTGCCATTAATTAACAGTTGTGAGTATATTCCTTGAAAATAGACTTTTGTATTAATGTATATTTTATGTCTTCTCATTCTTTGATATTTTGTAGAATGCCAGTCTTCATTTTATCAAGCCTTAGTAGTTGCTTTGTGATGGAATTTTAGTTTTTAAAGCCTCTTCTAAAAGTAGATTTGCTGCGTTTTTTAATTCTTTTGCTTAAATCTTTACACTTCTAAAAATATTTTGGAAGCAACTCCAGAAATCTTTCTAGAAAATGGTTATAACACAGTGCTATTCAAATACACATATTTCTTCGTATTCACTTCACAGGCTTGTATGCATGCATAACTGGTGTGCTTACCAAATTTTGGCTGTTTCCATTTCAGATCTGAAGAAGGGCTTATGTGCTTGAAAACGTCTGCTTTTTAAATTGCAATAGGAAACAAAGTATGTTAAAACAGAGCTTGTAACGACTATATCCTTTACTGCAGATGATACAAAAATGGTGAAAACTGTGGGATAACTTATTTAAAATTAAAGCAACAAAACAAAGCTACTGAATGTACTTCCAGATTATTGTCATATTGGGCAACATTGGGAACAATGAAGAGGCCAGAATGATGTAAATGTAAAAAATCAGTAACTGCTCCATAAGAGAAATAATTGGTAATAGCCAATACTTTAGAAAGAGATTCCATAAGACATTACGAAAATAAAATCAAAAACTAAGGGATTTTCCTCACTAGGTTTATTTAGGAAGGGTTCTTTATAAAATTTGAGATTGCCTTTTAAACTTTACCCCTTTTACAAGGAACCACATCCTGAACTATCTGTATGAGATATTTTGGCTCATACATTTGAACCATTGAATTAAAGTCTGTTTTAATCAAGGCAGAAAAAAAGAACAATTATTGAGATGTCTTTGGATACAAGTTTTCACTGTTCTTTGGCAAGTGTGTTTTCTGCAGCAATACCTGTAAATGTGATGCATATGTGTATTTTTTACAGCATCAAATCTTCATCAGATAGATAGATTTACATGTGTATAAGGGACATCAGAAGCGAATCAGTAGTAACACAAAGGAAAAAACTAGGCGATTCAGAAGTGTTCTTGAAAACGAAGTACTCAGAACTTTAAAATCCTCAAGGCAAGTGATTTTGCCTAGCTATATACGACAACTTCCCAATCTCAATCTGAGGTTTCTCAGGGGTCTGAACAGACAAATAATGTCCATAATCTTTCAAAGAAAGATGTAGATTCCACCTTGAAAATATATACAGTGGGTTACAGATATTACAGAAAGTCAGATTTTCTGCAGCTTCTACTGTACAGAAATCTGGTTTTTATTTTTCAATGAACTGGACCCGTAGCTAGTAAAGAAAAGCAGTTTAAAATGTACTTTGGCAGCTTTAGTATGCTCAAAATGTACTCTTATTGCCATATCATATCAAACACATTTGTAGCCTCTTTCACGCTAAACTTTCCTTAATGTGCTTTACAGAAACAGATCAACATATTAAAGGGACACTGTCAAGGCTGTTAGTCCTAAAAATTGACCTACTTTGACACTGGTCCCAAAGTGAAGCTTTTACCTCTGAGATTTGTTCTGTATACTTCTTCCTGGATAACTGTCTACACAGGGGCTAGACATAAAAATGTACATCCGAATTAATTTTGTATTGACCAGGAAATTTTAGAGAAGATCATGTTATGGTCAAAGTTTAATTTTGGGATTTCAGCAACGGTTTCTCTTAAGGTTCAGGTGTAACTGCTGTCACTATCAAGATGATTTTTCTGAGGAGATACCAGTGCAAATATAATGTGTGACTCAGAGGGCTGAATCTTTATGTGTTGGCAGGTTGATAAATACATAAGTGACTAACATGAATTGAATTTCTGCATGTAGTAAGAAGTCCCTTCAGCCAAAAAGTTTTTTCTACCTTCTCAAACTTAATAGCCATCTTCCAGAAGATGACTTACTTGCAATTGCTTGGAGCAGGTATTTCTTCTTTCCCACACATTAGGCACTATATTAAAATGAGGTGCTAATTAACCACTTAAAGGCTTGGGCGTGCCAGGATCTTAGTTTATGTGTACTGATTCAATAAAGCATTCATGCAACTCATTGCATGCCAGGCTGGAAAAGTAATACCACAGACTGCTGAATTTATTGCAGTGCCTATCTTGTTCATATCCTAACTTTTCTCTAATGATTTCTATTCTTAGGAACTATTACTTAGAAAAAAAATCCACAACTTTGATACAAACTACTGTAAAGAAAAAAACCCAGGGTGATAGCCCAGCAGTTCTGGATTACACAAGTACCTAGCTTGTACTGTTTGCTATTTTTCTCCCAATTGTCAGTTATTTCATAATGACAGACATTCTGAAGTACAGGGCAGGCATACTTTTGAACACAACATGTACTGATCCAAGATATGGACATCCATTTCAAAATCCAAAATTCCTATTTCTATTCTGGACAATTGTGTTATAAAAATCCAATCCTGACTGCATGGCTGCACATGACTGACATCTCATCCGCTCTCTATTTGTATTGGCTAGTAATATTAAGAAAAGAAATTACTCATAACTGATGTTTTCATGACAACAGACCTGATGTTTTTACAGGAAAGCTGACATTTGTAAAGTCTTGTGCCAAATCCCATGCCAAGTCCCACATTTCCCAGGGGGTGTGATCTGGCAGTGGTTTTGCTGGATCTATACCAAAGAGAGAATTTAGCATCCACTTGCAAATTATTTGCAAGCCAATGCCACTGGAAATCAAGTGAGCAGTACCTATTCATCTGCATTAGCTGATTTAATGTGTTTGATAGAGAAACATTTTGTCACGTTATTCAGTCATACTACTTCTCTGTCACACCTGTGTAGCTAGCAGAAAGACTCACATTTTGATTCAAAAATCTGGTTCAGAGAAATTGAACAGCATTGCTATTTATTCTGCTACTGTATTTCTTCAGTGGTTCAATATCTAATAATGCTTCATGGTACTAATATTTGGGGATTTGGCTGTCATCAGAAATGAAGTACTCATTTTAGCAGAAATAGTCTACTGAGAAGGTTATAGACTTGCACTTCATTTTGTAATGTCAGAAAAATTTGCTATGTTTGATTTTTTTTTCCTTTGCTCTCTTCTTTGGGGAATTAATTTCTACAACAAATGGACATTACTGTTGGATTTGAGAACTGATTCTGTGCAGTATTCACGGACGCCTCTGGCTAGCTGAAGGCTGCCATCATATAACTGTTGCTACCAGGCAGGCTACTTGGTTGGTCTTATTTCCCCCCTTCCCCTCAGGAAAATTCACCGAAGTTTGTATCCCTCCTGGCTAACCCCGTAGCTGTCTTAATAACCCAAAGCCTGTCCCCAGGCTAACTGTCTTGGTGCTATCTCATCCTCTGTCTTGCAAACCCAAAAGTAGTTAATGTGACTTCAGCAGAGGGTCAGGATGATCCACTGTCAACTCTCTTTTGAGTTTCTCAGCTGCTTTTGGTCCTAACAGAGGACTCCAGCAAGAGATGTCCCTAATCTCTACATGCCATTTCTGACAGCTCTTCTGTGTCCATCTGGAGTGTTAATGGTTGCTTATCACAGGGAAAGGGGAAAGTGATCAATAAAGGGTTCAGATATAGTTGTGGATCAAATGTTTAATGCAAACCTAGCACTTCACTTGGTGTATCTCAGGATGAATGGAGCTGTGTGGCTATGTTTATGGCACAGATGACAATCAACATGTTGTTCAGCTCTCATCACCACTTCCTTGAAAGCCCTCATGTATAGTCACCATAATTTTCAGCACTTTATAATAAACTGGTAACTGAACAAATATTATTTGAAACCCAAACATAAATACACTGAAGGGTATTTTTTTTAGGATGTTTTCAAACCTTTCCTTAATTAATCCTTAATTTTTGTATCTCTCTACAAGTGCTTTTACCATTTCTATCTATACTCTGATTTCTCCTGCCTTTTTCAACATTTGCCAGAAAAAACCTCTTTCTTCAAAACAACTTGCTCATGAGCAAATGTAAAGTGTTTTGTAGCCCCAATACTATGCATATGAACTTTTATGTATGTCTCATTCGCATTATATTTCTTAATAGGTTAAAATCACGTTTGCAATTTATAGTTCCACTCCTTTTTTTTTTTTTTTTAAATTCTTTCTCACTGTTTCTTCTATAGCCATTTCAAAAGCTAATAATTACGTAAACCGTTACATCTAAGAAATCTATAGTAGGGCAGAAGGCAACAGAGATTCAAGCTGCTGGGTCTTGGGAATATCATTACTGCTACCAGGCCCACAGCTGTAAGACCCTGTTGCACCAACTTCCCTCAGGTACTAGTTCCAAAGCTGATCTCTAGTGGTGAACCACTAGTTTCACAAGGTGAGATATTTGCATGTAGTTTATAGAAAAAAATCTCACCATAAAACTATAGAACTGTTAAGGTTGGAATGGAACTTTGTCTGGTGTAACCTCCTGTTCAGGGCATATGTAACTTCAAGGTTAGCTCATCTCACTTTTTCTTCATATTTCTTCTTTAGATACTGTTTATGTGTATATAGTATTTTAGACATGTAATGTTTATCATACGAGTCCTTTCAGAAAGATGTAAGAATGCAACTGTAAATTTTTAGTGTACCTTAACACACCTTTCAAACCGTGATGTATCCCTATGAAACTGTAAAATTTAATGTAGTACAAATAAATGATTGTTTTACTAGGACTGTGAAAAATTATTGCAATAATCCTGGATGTTACTCCTTTAACTAAGATTTTTCACTTTATATAAGCAATTTTCTTTCTAATTTCATGGTCTTAATTGCTGAGGTCAGTGGCCTTCACTTATAAGGATTTCCAAAATGTAGGGAGATGCATTTAATTCCTTGCATGTTATTTTTTTCATAATTCTTTCTAGAGTTCATCAGTTGTTAATGATATTTCTCTTCTCTTTACTAATTTCTTATTTTAACTTTTCTTTCAGTTCCAGGTTGACCTCTGCCTTACTGGTAGAACATATACCTGTCACCTGTGAAAGTAGAGCATGAGACATCTTGTCTCTGTTATTTTTGGCTTATGGAATGTCTGATCTTCCTCTGGGTCCTGCAGAACACTTTGCTGATTTCATTTTATTTTTTCTCTTTCTATCATATTTAATGATTTACTTGTTTCAGTTTTAATGCCCTTTTTTGCAGCTAGACTGTATTTTGTGCTGTCCTGAAGTGGTCAGAGTGCACAGCGCTGTGTCTCTACTACAGACAAATCTTAGAGGGATTCCTAGGAAAAGGTAAAGCATTCTCAGCAGTAGGAGAGAAAGAAATGGCAAAATATTTGCAGTGATTCTAGCTGAGGTATGCTTGCTTCTCTTCATGCCCTTCTAGTAGAGAAAATTTTTGTTGATGTTTCAATGGAAAGAGGAGATGTTGTTCCAAGCATACCATTCAAAGACAGATGTTTCTCCTTCAGTAAAAAGGGTCTGGTGGTCCTCTGTGAAGGTGATGATATAAAAATGCCATTTAGTTGATTTTTAATGAAAGCATCAACTACTTATTTCACATCCACTCAAAAAGAAGAGCTGTCACGGTTTTTTTTTTATCCTGTGTCCTCACAAGGAAATACAACTGCATTGTTCTGAGGTCTGACTCTGCACTTTCGCCTAATCAGAGCAATTTTCCTGCTTGTCATCCATAACATTACTACAGCTTTAAGCAATTAATTGGATAGTTCTGTACTAAGATATCCACAAACTGAAGACTTGTGGAGCATAATAGATGAGCTGTCTGCATCAGAACTGCAGTCTTAAAGATGACAACCTGCAACGTCCAGCAAAATTTCTTTTTTGAGTGGCAGTCCTTATTGCTGACACACATTTGATGCATGCTAAGCATATCCATTGCATGTCAGTTTATAGACCTCTAATTCTGCAGACTTTTCAAATTTGTTATGAAATTCTCTGTATGAGTTTTAGGATAAAGCCTCATAGACTGAGATCCTGCACATCTCTGCTTGAAGATTACAACCTCATTATAAACCTCATTTTGTAAAAAAAGTAGAATCTGTGTGTCTCTGACCAAGTTTTCTTGAATTATCATGAAATATGCTATACACTGACTGGTTGTCATTCTTACCTTGGTGGAGCTGAGTTTGTTTAAAGTACTTTGTAATGGTTTTGGTAGTGAGAGATAACAGATGGCACATGAGTAATGATGAAAAATATGATATAAAATGATCCAAAGTGTAAGGTTTAATTTCTCCAATAGGTCAGAGTTTCTATGTAAAAAGTTTATGGCAAAAAAATTTGTCTGAAGATTTCTACAGCTACTGAATAGGGAATGGTCCATCACTGTAGTACCTGTTTATAAATTAGTGCCTTTTGTGTCATGGACAAGAATGAAAAGCTGTTGGAAAATAAGAGCAACTGAAGGGAGCAAACTCAGCTGGTATAAAACCTCTTATTCCAAAAGTGCCAAAACCACGTGTGGGACATACTTAGTCTGGATAACGAAATTACTGATCTAGATTAAGCACAATTATCATTATTAGAATAATCTTTGCTATTAAAACTTCCCTTTTGAAAGCTAGCTAACCTTATTAAAATCTTGAGAAAAATACACATTGTGGAGATGATAAAAAAGTGCAATGACTAACTTAGAGATCAGGGAAGGCCAAAATTATGGATCTATTTGTATGCATTACTGCTTAGTCTTTAATTAAATTAGTTTATGTGGATTAAGAGTTTGTATTTCCATTATAACAAGTGGTAGCTTTCTCTGTGGGTTCTCATGACCTACATAAAATAGGTAAGAGTGATAAAATATATGTAACTTTCCAATGAGTATTACAAAATGTACTTTCAGACTTAGATGTCCATATATTCTGGGTTGCATTCGTGTTCACCCACTAACTTTTTTTGGTCATATTATCATGGTTTTTTTTTTTTTTTCTATTTTAAACCATTTATATGATTGTTGTAGTTTTCTTAAATGATGAAGAGATCTCATAGCATCTTTTAAATGTGCTAGTTATTTCAACTTTAACAGTTAAACAGCCATGAATATATTTTGGATGCCTACAGTAGGAATTTCCCCTTTAATTCTTAGATCTGTGGTGTGTCGTCCAGTTGCTGACTGCTCTGAACTTTCTGTCCACATGCTTCACATATTCAATTCAAATCATGTTCAGGACAGACTACAGCAATTTAAGGAGCAACATGAACTTACAGTAGTTAGCTCACTATTTTCTCCCCTTTTGTCTGGACTGGTCATGGCTGTTCCAGTATAAATGGGATTGGGTTGTGGCCAAGTAGATGCTGAGAGTGCAGAAAAGACTCTAGCCTGACTGCTGAAGTCCTGCCAGAGAACTTCGAGCTTGCCAACATCCTGCTGTAATTTCTGAGTCAGGTAATATCCTTTCCACAGCCGCCATTTAGGAACACAAAATCTTTTGAAACTCTTGATGGAGGGCAGCCATTGTCACATTAAGTCAAGTTCCTCTCAGCAATTAACAAATTGACTGGTTTCAGTAGCTCCAGAGCTTTACAGTCCTTTTTTTTAGGAATTATAATAGTGTTTGCTGCCAGCCAGGAGGAGCAAAAATAAGAAAGTGGCAAGAAAAATTGTCTTTTCTTTGTTTTTTGAATTAGATGAGTAATTAAACAAAAATAAAATGGTTTAAAAAAGTAAAACCAACAAAACTAACATAAAAAGTAAAAAAGGTTAAAGGTAAGACCTATCTTGAAACATTAATTTTTACTAAAGTTTTTTTATAATTAAGCTCAGAGATGATTGGGAGAATGTCCAGTGTAACATCTGAAATGAAAGATACTGATATTCTTCAAACTAATGGATTTGTTTTGTTTGGCAGCTTAATTGGAATTTGTACTCTCCTGTGCATTCCTGGTATCTCTAGGGGATATGCTTAGGGATTTTCTTGCCTCATCTTTACCTTAGTAAAAGTTGTTTTTTCAAGCTGTATCACAAACCAAAGTATTTCCTTCCTCTTGTTAAAGTTCACTAAATAATTCCCTCAGGATATAGTTTGCTACAGGGGAAATAAAAATAATATAAGACAGTTACCTTCAGTTAGGAGTTTAAGAGTGAACCTCTCATCTTCAGGAGAGGTCAGACATCAGACCACTCACGTGGGCAGAGAATTATTCACAAATAAGAATGAAGTGCAGGCAACCAGGGTCTTAATAATCTAAGTAGATGTTCTATCAGTCAGAAATGCCATTGGGAAGAGGGACTTCCTGCTCTTGCAGAACTGGCACTTGCAAAGTTTTTCTGCAGGATCTTCCCACTGCAGGTCAGGCTGCTCGAAAGACCATAAGTGGCATAGCCAGACTGACATGCCTATCTTGTTTAGCCATGTAGTTGCTGTCTGGTTTTGCTAATTTTACTGAATATATAGCTAGGCATAACATGAAGCAGACAAAGAATCATAGAACCATTAAGGTTGGAAAAGAGCCCTAAGATCATCGAGTCTGACTCTTAGCCCAACACCACGGTGTTCACCACTAAACCATGTCCCAGTGTAAAGACTAAACTCCATCCAAAGTAAAGAAAAATACATAATTAATATCTCCTTAATGGACACCTTAATGGACAGTAGCAACACTTTCATTTTACACATATGGCATTTTTTCTGCAAGCTTCAGATTTCTGTGACTGAATCTTTATGCTGGCCAGACTCAGATTAGACCTACATTGCCACCTCTTTTTTTTCCGATTTGTTCTGCACAGCTGCTATTTATCTTTCAGGAAGAATTTAATTTACTGGGTTGTTGTGAGTCTGTTTTTTCCTGTCCACAAGTGAATGGCAGAAAGTTAGTAGTGGCAGGAAATGAACAGAGACATGTGCTTAGTGGTTAGCTAAACCAGGGTGTAAATGATCTTACCTACTTGTATTTGTTCCTTGTTCAGATTAGCAAGAAAGCTGAGACAATCTAGAGAGATGCCAAGCTAGTGGCACTACAAAACATTTTAAGAACTGGAGGAAAAATATAAGTACGTCGTCTCTTGCAACATACAAGAGATTTCATTTGATAAAAGGGCTAAATAAGTACCACATTAACAATTCACAGAATCACAGAATGTTCTGGGTTGGAAGGGACCCACAAGGATCATTGAGTCCAACTCCTGGCCCTGCACAGGACAGCCCCAAGAGTCACACCATGTGCCTGAGAGTATTGTCCAAATGTTCTTTGAACTCCATCAGCCTTGGTCCTGTGACCACTTCCCTGTGGAGCCTCTTCCAGCACCCAACCACCCTCTGAGTGAAGAGGGTGTCCAACTTCAACCTCCCCTGACACAACTTCAAGCCATTCCCTCATGTCCTGTGACTGGTCACTGGAGAGAAGAGATCAGTGCCTGCCCCTCCTCTTCCTCTCGTGAGAATGTTGTAGACTGCAATGAAGTCTTGCCTTAGTCTCCTCCAGAACAGACAAAGTGACCTCATACTGCTGCTCATAAGTCTTCCCCTCAAGGCCCTTCACCATCTTCATTGCCCTGCTCTGGATGCTCTCTAAGAGCTTAATGTATTTCTTATATTGTGGTGCCCAAAACTGCACACAATATTCAAGGTGAGGCTGCCCCAGCGCAGAGCAGAGTGGGACAATCCCCTCCCTCGACCAGGTGGCGATGCTTACAATTCTAAAAAGATTCTGAATCTGTTAATAAAGAAGTATATATTCATTCATTCATTCATTCATCAGCACAAATATTTTAAATATGTCAAGTTCAAGAACAGACTAACAATTTGTAAAACAGAATAGAAGAAAAGCCGCAAACCCTACACACAAGGACATATTTTTGTGAGAGGAAGAGATGAGGATAACCTCAAGATGTGAAGTGGTTTGCTGGAATGAAGTTTAAGAGAAAAGATAAAAAAGAGAAAATAAACACCTTCTCAGGCTTTGCTAGTACAATAATAAGCAGCATTTGTTGCCATTACTGTAAATGTATGTAGCTAATATGCAGTTAATAGCAAAGCAGAAGCTTCCCATGTCAGTATTAAATTGTAGAACTAGTGCTTCTTTGGGGGAGGTGACCTTTCCTTTGCTGGTGTCACCTAATCTTTTGCCTTCACACATTGTCATAAACTACATTTTTCTCCTCCTGCTTTGGTCTGGTAGTATTTGTCACGTATCATTTTTTTATGCCCCTGCTATAAGCTAGGAGCAGGAGTTCAGTCAATTTACTATTTTTATTTGTGCACGTTGTCCTAGTCCCGTCACTCTGTAGCACCTGACACTTTGCTTTTCCCCTTCCCCTTCTCCATCTCTCTTTTGTAAAGGATTGAGTTGTGTTTTATACCCTAATCCTTTCAAAATGCTGTATACCTTTCTAAATGATGGCAACCTTCTGACAAGGCAAGAAGATGAGAAAGCTAGAAGCCACATCAGGAGGACCTGCTATGTCTGCTGTGACAACAGGGGAGGAACACACTGACTTTCTCCATTAAAGTCTAAAAGCACCTGTGCTATGTTTCTGACAGAGAAGGAAGGAAGGTGAGGACCTGAACTGCTGGTCCTCTTCTGTGCTGCCACTCAGCCCAGCCCTCAGCACTCTCCCTCCCTCCCCTCCTTCCCCTCTGTCTCTTCCTTCTTTCTGCCTAACAGCTGAAGAGAAGGTAAAATAGCAGAAGGCTTTGCCAAGAATTATGCACCTCATATCAAAATAGGAGAATTACCCTTTCCTGACTGAAAAGCCAGTAGACCAAAGGAAGCTAATTTGTACCCATGTGTGTCACAGGCCCCGCATTCCTGGGTTCCAGCCTGGATTAGTTATTTTACTCCTGAATTCCCTTTGAAGAAAAAGCAGCTTTTTCTTTTTTTTTTTTTTTTTTTGCCTCATAAGATCCACATTTACATGAAGCTGTCAAGTATTATGACACTTAATGCTAATAATGCCACTTTCATTATTTTACTGTGGGTCTGCTGCACTCTTATAAGAATCACTGGTATGAAACATAAATGTTTCTGATGATACTGTCATAACCAGGGACATGGAGAGAAGCTCACATACGGTGCCTGTTACGGGAACCACAAGAAGAGCAGATACTGTGCTGTCTCTGTCACTCTGTTCTTGTGGGGCAATACTGTGACTGTTTGTACTTGCATTGCAATAATATTCTCTAATGCTATTCTCAAAATCATACTTTGGCCAACAGTGATAACTACAGAAAAGAAAGCTTAAACCGCAGGGCTCAGCTGGTCTGTAGATGTTATTGCTGAGGAACAGGAGACCAGCTCCAAGACTAAAAGGCAAAATCATAATCTCAAGGATTTTATTCAGCCTACAAAGTCATAAAGGGAAATTTGAATATTGTTTTATGATGCCAGGACTTAAATCATAAGATGAATGAACCATACGAAGTATATGCAAACTTAAATACATTTTTTCCTACTGTTATCATTATTAAAAAAAAAAAAAGTCTCCTTATGTTGTTTTTCTATTTTCTGCACTGTCCAGTCTGGAACTTCTGGTGCTGAAATGCATTAAGAGGTAACAACATATATGTTCATTCCAAATAGTAATGTATATGCAATGGGTTATGAGTTAAAAACCCTGACAGCTTTCTTGTGATGGGTGGGTAATTTAATCTGTTTCATCTTTCAGAAAGAGAAGATGAAACAGGAGGATGTTCGACAAAGTTTTCAAAAAGCAGTAGTAAATCTGGGATTATAAATCAGTGTTCTTCTCTTCTTATTTCTGTGCTCACTGTAGTATGTATACTAAACTTGAGAGATAGAGACTGTCCTCATAAAATTCTAGCTCAGGTTTGAAAATTCGGGTGTCCTGAACGAGCATAAAATTTTTTGTGTTCCCTTCTAAGGAAAAAGTTCAAAGGACTTAGATGTTTTGTGTAATTGGGATAAGCAATAAGATTTCATGCTTATCCAAATAGTGCTCAACCTCTCAGTCTTTGAACTTTTCCTTAGAAGGGAGCACTAGTTGTAGAGATGGGAAGGAACATACATAGAGGAAAGAGAAAGGAAAAGAAAGTACAGAAAAAAGAGAAGGGGTAACTGTGTCTGTGCATCTCTGTGTGTGAATATGGAAGCGTCTTTTGCAGTGGTAGGGAAGATTTACTTCGAAAGCAGCAGAGAAGAAAAAGGTGATGGAAATATTGCATGTATAGTCCAGTACTACACAGGATTAAGTGTTTGGGTCCAACCTTTCAAAGGAGCTAAACTTGCATTTCAGCACACACATAACACTTGGTAAGTTTATTGAAGTACTTGAAAATCAGTCCATATGTACTACAATAGACTGGGATCCAACTTCAAATTCTGCCACGAAAATAGATATTAAATTTACGAAGTGATAACCTAATTTTCTTTCTTGCATTGAAAACAACAAAGTAATTATGTTAAAACATGTGCTAGTAAAATAACTGCAGCGAAGGAATGCCTGTCCTGTACTGTGTTTCTCACAAATACAGATTTTTTCAGTGAAATAGGGGCTTGATGTTTATTAATCAGAACAAAATTTCTAATAAAGTGGTTATATACTCATGCTTACAGTCTCTAAAGGAATGATTTCAAGACAGGATGTTACAAGAAATAATAGAATAATGGAGTCAAAATTACTTTAAAAAGGCAAACATATCCAGATCCCATATCAAAATGAATCATGACTGCTTTTCTGAGCTCTTTCTTAATTTGCCAATCAAACTGGAAGGTCTAATGGAAACTCTGTATCTTCTACTGGCTGAATGAAAGTAATGAACCTAATTCAGAAGTTTGACAATATAATTTAACTGAATATTAACTGAGTTGAAAACTGGTTTTCCAGGTAGTATTTGTTCACAGCTACCCCTTTTAGTGCCATTCATTAAGTATTCCCTGAGAATCTGATTCTGATTTTCTCTATGTGGATAACAAGCTTATTAGTGAACTTGGTGATAAGAAACTTATGTACCTTTAAAATTCAAAACAGTTTATAAACATATTTTTGAGTTTAATGCAGCTGCCCAAAAAAAGGTCTTTGTTCTCATTGCAGACAAGCTGATGTATCCCAACCTGATTTTTGCTGCCATCTCAGAAAGATTTAACTTTCCCATAGGACCTGGGTCATATCTGCCTTATAAATGTTTCAGATAGCCCAAACAGCTCTAGATGCCTGTATTTAGAGAACTGAGTTGAGACATGGGTCTCAACTGACAGAAGCTCAGATGCCTTCACTTATAGACTCAGAAATTTAAACCAACAAAAAAAAAAAAATTACACCCAAAATGTCACAACAATGACTGTTTACTTCAGCTGTTAAATGGTTAATAAATGTCTGAGATAGATAATTAACAAACTTACTGTTTTACAAAACAAGTGGCATATTGGATGCATACACTGAAAAACTAATGCAAAGAAAAACAGGTCTTAGTAAAGAGGTTAAAAAATGTCAGTCCTGTTGAACCAAGGCTCAGCCATTAGTCTCAAATTCTGTACTGCTTCACAACTCACAAATTAGGATCAAGAAGAATCTTCAGATACTTTATATTTATAAGAAAGATTACCTTTTGGGTAAATCATTCATTTAAATCACTGAAATTTTGAGACCAAAGCAGGATGTCAATTATTACAAGGTTTGGGATAAGATTATTTTGTATATTTATCTGTTCTTGAATTCCATTTTTTTTCCTAGTAAAAATTGTTCTACTTTAGATAATCTTCTGGGTAGAGGGAAAAGTTCTCGTCCAGGTGCAGTAGGTCTTTCTTCAGTTCACTTAGATAGTCCAAACACACAGTAAATAACTGCATTTAGGAGTGAGGGGGGAATTAGACCAGATAATTCACCTTCTCTTCATTGTTCCTCCTGAGCTGTACTGGGTGAAGACAAACCTTTCAACTGAAAGAAGTTAAATGTGTTCCTTCACAGTTCTATTCTTCAGAGTTTGGTGTTGTTTCTAGTTGTTAGTTTGTTGTTTGATATGGTAAGAGGAATGAGGCAAACCTGTGGTTGTTCTAGACACCACTGAATGAATATCACTCCCTGTCCAAAGAAGGCATGATCTTAGTATAGAAGATCAAACAAATAATGGCATCTACTTGGTGGTAGTATTTGAGGGTCATTCCAACTCCACATTAAGAAAAAGCCTTATTTTCTTTTGTTTCATTTTTCAGGGATGATTAGGTGAAGGGAAAGCAGTACAGTGAGAAAGGAGGCAGGGAACAGAGTAGGTTAGAAGAAAAGAGGGAAGGGATGTTATATCCCAGTTCCCTTCAGGCTACTTAGCAATCTTTGTTTTGCCTTTTTTTTTTTTTTTTTTTTTTGTAAGATTTTAAATTAAATCAAAAATGACTTTGCAGGAGCTTTATTTTGTCGTAACAGTATAAGGGAAATTTGAACATATCTGTCCCTCATCTTGCCATTGAATCTCTGTACTTCCCTGTAGCTGTTTGTGTAATTATCAAAGAAATGGTTGCAGCACTGCTTTTACTTTCCTCCATAGTGCTTCAGACAGAAGTCATCTGGCTTTCTCCCTATCTTGTTTTGGAAAAGAGTGTGCAACTGAAACTACAGTTATTAGCAGCAACAGTGCAGTGATCCATTTTGCTCAGAGTATCTTTGTCTCCAACTTTTTCTCCATCCTCTCCCCCAAAAAGCTTAAAGACCTTGGGAAGTTACAACCATTGTTGCTGAAGTTCTGACCCCTGTGAGTTGGAACATCCCTGCATTTCAGTATTGGGCTCCACTTTCACAAGACAATGGTGTTGCGGAAAGCTGCGTGGGACTTCTGCTGTGATACAGATAGCGTGTCAGAATAACTTAGATGTAGATCTTTCCAACTAGTCAGGAATACGTTACTTCCGTGGCTAATTTGCACATCTTCTAAAAGGGAGAGCCACATCAAATTGCACTATCTTGCTGAAAATATATTCCTATAGGAATAGCAGCTTTTTGCAATGCTTGTAACAATAGATACTTATTTAACTGAATTTCACACTTTGGTGGGGTTTACAGACAACAGTGCTAGTCACAAAGTATTCAGAGGAAAAAATTATGTAGAGGGTGATAACATATAAGAAGGGTAAATTTATAGTCAGATTAGGGTAGCTGAGAGTTTACACGAGTCTAGTCCACTGAGAAACAAAGATTTACTTCCTTGTTATTGAGATGTGTTGGACTGCCATACTTTTGTTTCATTTATAATTAATCCATTTTTCTTTCTGGATGTGTGAGAAAACTTATGGTGAGGTGATAGATAGAATAATGATGTATTGGTCTTCTATCATTGCTTGTCTTCTGTGAATTTTGTAAATCTTGCTATTTTTTCTCCAGTGAAATGATACTGAATTATAATGTGTTTTGCTGAGATGAGGCTGTATTATATGTACTGACAGAACAGGTAGTATATAGTTGGATGAGGAGAATATTCAAGATGTAAAGTTATGTTCAAATGAACCTCTGTAACTGCCTAACTCTATTAACATTCTCCTTCAGCCACATGATTGTTCTAATGAGAAAAGCAAACATTATTTTAAATTGTATGCAATATATATTAACACTTGTCATATTTTTCAGTATTTTCCGGATTAATATCCTCTGCTTTATTGAACTGTATTTTATGCAAGCTAATGCTTATATACCCTATGATAAGGACTGAGCCCTTGTCCTCTTGTCCAGTAGATGTAGCAAGAAACTGAACCATTTTCTGACTTCTGCAGGTTGAAAGGAGCTCCCGAAGATTTGCAAAACATAAAGAAAGGGGCATCTGGGCCTTGAAGTTGGATTGCTAGGACCTAGCAGATAGTGGAAATTTCAGATTGTGGTAGTTTTAACCTAGGCCTTCCTTGGTAACGAGTTTGTAATCAAGGAAGGGGCAGTGTTCCCAGTATTCCATACGATTTTTACGTAAATCGGGGTATAAATAAGAAGGGAGGAGAGGC
>JAYRBT010000082.1:89242134-89357144 GCA_036023395.1 Myiotriccus ornatus | reverse complement strand
GGGGGGTGTTGGGATTCCCTGTTGCTGTGTACATAGCATCTTAACTGTCTATAACTGTAATATATATAAATATATATTTTTATATAAGTAGCTTGACTTTAGGTTCTTCAATTTGCCTAGTTTTTTTCCCTTTGCCCTAAAGGGAGAAGGGATGGGGAAGGGGGGGCTGCTACTGTGGGTTCAGCATTTGGCAAGGAGCCAGGTCCAAACTGTCACACAGATGTATGAGTGGTTGACAAGAAATTTGTAAAGTTTGCAAGAACTTGAAAGAGTTTACATTCTTAATAGCCCATCATTTTTTCATTTGATTGTTTTTATTACCTTTCCTATCTTCTGCCTCCCAAGTATGAAGCTGACTAGTGCCCTGGCTTTACAAGTTTATACCCTTATGACAGGACTTCCAGCAACACAGATCTTCTAGTACTTTCTAGCAAGCCTTATTGTTAGCTTTATGTTAATTTTAATAAAGTCTAAAGCCGCAAATCCAAAATTCTTTGCTTCGGTTTTATTTTAGATCTGAATCTCCTCGAGAATATCTTTTTTCTTTGCTGCCATTGGCAGATGAGCTAATATCCCTTCGAAGCAAGCAAAGCACATAATTACTTACATGAAAAGCAAGCTCTTTGGGAGAATTCTCAGCTAAACCCACCCCTTAGAGGAAAATAGGAAGGGCACTTGCAATTAGATAAGCTTCACTTCAGACATGAACAAACACATTTATCAGATAATTAGTAGATACTTTCCTAGGTATTTCTGGCACCGACATCCAAAAGCAGTGCTAAGGCAGGTAAACTCATCTGATGAGAAAAGCCCTGTGGCTGCAACAGACTGCTAATTTGAGGGGGAGAAATGCCCTGTATTGTAAATTCTTGCATGCTTCAGACATCCAGTGTTCTTTGTTTTCAGTCTTCAACCAATGTTACTAATTCTTCTTCTATAAACTGGAAGGCAAGAACTGTCACATTCAGAGAAAGAGCAGCCTTCTGTGAACTGTCTGCCTCTTGCAGGGGAGAAACCCCACCTTTAAGAACCTGAGAAAGATACTTTGGGCATAGTGAGGTGATGTAGCAGAGAAACTGAATAAAATTATCCAGAAAAAGACTTCTAGTTTCCATTTCTTTTTGGGAATGGGGATTGGGTATACTATGCTACAGTGTCAAAAATGTTACTTTGGCAGAAGCTGGCATATCAGCGAATTTACTACTGAGATGGGTGGCTCCAAACAGTTTGCAGTGATCTCTGAAGGTCTCTGGATTTTTCTCTGGACCAGAGGGAAGCTTTAGAAGCAAGTCTTGTAATGCTTTTTTTTAAGGAGAGAGGACAGTAAATTTGTTCCTAATGATGGGAATGTTCTGACAGCTGGAGTAGATAATGAAGATGTTGTCTACTAGCTAACGATAATTAAGAGAATAAAATATACTGCAAAGTTGTTGCGCTTTCTGTGCTCATGTATGTATATCGATGTATATGATGTACATTTATATCTATGTAAAGAATACACAGCAAACAGTCTAGTCATCTACTTTCATAAATTAGAGTATGATCCTTTTAATGATCAAAAATGTTAAAGGATTGAACCACAAAGTGACTGAAAAATCTGATGTTTTCATTCAATAAATAAATCATCCCAGCCTAGTCAATATTATCCTGAATAAATTTATTTCTCAAAATACAAAGCACTAGTGATAGTTCTAGGAGCAAGTTTAAGAAATAGTCTCTGAAATGTTCTTTCCCCAGTGAGGAACACTCTGCTTCTCCCAGCTTGTAGAAATTTTTTATAAATATTTGTCAATTATCAAAATAATAAACCATAGTCTTCTAAAAATTTTAACATGGTCTCCAGTGTTACTGCCTTTCTCCCTTGAATTTCTCTGCATCTGCATATATATTTGTAGACATGCATATTATATAAGGTATGGAATACATGCCTATTCAACAGCTATAAGGGGTTTTTGGACACATGAAATTAAACACACTTTTTACGTGAGTACAGATACAATATTTTAAAAAAGATTTCAAGAATAATTTTTATTTTTATTCTAATTATGAATACATGTTTTTAAAGGGTAAACATTTCAAAAATAATGGTGATACCTGTTCCCCATCTTGTCTTATGATATACGCTCACCATACTGTAATGTGATGGAAAAGACAATGCCATGTATTAAGTTGCAAACTTTCCTCCAAACTGCCTTAAAAATATATTTATTCATTTGACAAGCTTTTAAAGTATCTAAGCATGTCTGTCCTTAATCTGCTGCTATATGAAAATTGTCAATCACCGGTCACCCAAAAATGAGGGAGAGTTGTAATTTTGTCACTACTGCCAACAGTAATTTCCTCCAGAAAGCAACTTTCAAAAGTCTTTGCTTCATAAGGTGAACATTGAGGGAAAATTTGTCGTTCTCAAGCACTAGAATCTATCCCATGTGTGCTGCTCTGGCTTCAACAACTATATAGGAAACACAATAATATTATTTTGCTTGCAGGGAAGTTAAATTTTTCAGTGTTTGTAAGGCGTTCTGAGAGCCACAAACAGAAAGCGGTATATAAGTGCGTGTGAAGGCAATGAATATTACTCTAGCTGTGTGGCTTTATAGATAATATAGCATAGAAATGCTTTACTCTGACTGACCAAAGAAACAAGGATTATCTAGCATGTTAAGGAAAGGTTATTTTCATTTTGGAAGTGAGATCACAAGACATTATAAAATACCTGCCTCTAAATATCTATTTGAGTGGTATTTGTTTAAAGTAAAATGAGCTATCTGATAGCTACACATCTAAATGCACTAGCCATTTATATATTCTCTATAATCAGCAGGGAAAAACATGCATCTCCTGAGGGCAGTTCTTTGGAATACATCAAAACTAGGTGGGATGAAACACCCTCTAGAGATGTCTATCTGAATCCATTAACTGTAGAGGGAGCCTATTTTAGATTAGCTTTCTCTATCTAGAGGTTAAAGACCTAATGGATCCAAGACTGTCTCTTACTGTTCCACTAATGAAAGATGCTGCCAACCCCTCCAATAATTTTCAAAAAAAAGAGGGAATGAGCCAAGGACCCTACTGTAATCAGTGACTACACAAACTTCAGCAAGCCCAGCAATTCTGCTGCCAGGTTCAAGTCTGTTTACATGTGTGCAAAATATCCAGCTTCAATCTAGTCTTTCTTCCCCTTGAATAAATGTTGTGATTGTGTAAAGTTATTTTACGAGCACATCAAGCTTCTGCAGCTGCAACATACTGATTCTAGGAAGAGCTATAATCTGTGTAATGTTTGTACTTTACTAAAGTGAGTATTTACTTACTGCATTTACTTCTTTGGTTATACAGTTCAAGCAAATGCCTAAATATTTCATGCCTTTGTTCAGGTATTTAAAATACTGATAGTCTGCAAATGAAGGCAAGAGTATAAATGGTAGGCAAATAGAGATAACTGCAGCCATCTTTAAGCAGAGTCAGAGCATGAGTAGATGATGACACCTGCTTTACTGCAGTGAAAAAATGTCACCACTCAGTGTATTAAAAAAGGTAAGTTACTTGTCCCTTATTTTAAAGCTGACAAATTCAGTTGTGCCTGTTCTACTGAGAAACTTTGGGCAGGTCCACAAACCAATGGACACTGGTTTGTTTTCTAAAAACTTCTGTGTTTGTGAAGGGTGTTGGTGGTTGTGAGCAGAAGCAGACAACCTTGGCTGACTTAAGGATGTCATGGACAACAGTCAGACTTGTGGCAAACAAAAAGAAGGAGATAAAGGACTTCTAGAGTAGTGGCTTCTCTATCTGATTTCCAGAGAAATATTTGTGCCTTTACACATTTAGCCAGCATAGATCACTACTTATATCAAAGGATATCTCTAAAGTGGGAAACATTCTTGAAACATGGAAGATAACAATGTCAGATGAAACGAGAATTAATAATAAGTAGTTTAGAGAAGGAATTCACAGAAGGAATTGAGCAGGCAGTAAATACCAACTTCAACAATAAATTGCCACAGGGAGAGGTACACCCAGTATTTCTGAAGAAAGAAATTATCCAATAATGTGCATTGATATTGATAGTTCATTTGCTGTGCAATAAGTATCGATTTATGTACAGTTTTGAACACAGACAGATGCAGACTTCCATGTTATTCTTTCAAATAGAAATAAAGGAACAATAAAAAAGCAGGTAATAAACTCTTTGTTCTGGAACCTGACTCCACTGCTGTTTCCTGGCTACTCACTCCGTTTCTTCAGCCCCAGAATGACTCAGTGAAAATATTTGGAAAATGCATCTGTCTTCCTCTAACCCATCAATTATGCAGCATACAGTTATTCTTGTTTAGCATTACCCTTAGTCAGATAATACATCCTTTATTCAGTGTTTTAGAAGTTTCTCGAACCAGCTGCTTTGGTGAGTTTTTGAATAGATAGCATGTCACAGCAGCATGTCACAGGCAATCCTTAATGAAATTGAAGGCAGCTGCTCCTAAAATATATACATGTGTCTATGACATAATAGTCTTACAACAAGAAGTACTGGATGACCTTAAAAGTGATGGTACCAGTTCTGTCAATCCTTAAGCAAGATGAAGTTCATGAAAACCACTCTGCAAGTTTTAGATTTATACTTCCTAAAACTATAGACTCTTACTATCTTGATGTAGCAAACACCTTAAGAACAAACTTAGTGCCTGACAAAAAACACAGAGCAGGCATCAGTTATTGTAGTTTCTATGGGAGCCTTATTATGTAGGAAAAGCTCACTTTTTAGTATTTGCAACTGCTGTGAGATCTCAATAGCAGGGAGTTCATATCAGGGTTTCTTTAGCTGATTTTCCCTTTTTTTCCCCTCAAAGTGGACCTGTCTTGTCTTTAAGCAATACCAATGATAGCTCTCAATTTTGGTGCTGGTATTTACTTTCTATCCTCCTCCTAAGCTGGACACTCTGAGAAATCCAGGGTAGTTATAGGAGCCCCTTTTTGCTTCTTTTGTGTGGACCTTGCAAGGCTCAGTAATAGCCTGTGCTCCTGAGCAGCAGATTGCACGGGGTCAGGAAGATCAGGATGATTTGCGATCTCTTCCTTGTGCGACAAGTTAGTTTTGGGCGCAAATACACTCAAATACCGTATTACACGTTGATGGCTTTCTAAAGTTGTTCTGCCCCCACACCCTGAAGAAGATGGATTGTTCATGATCTGTGTGTAGGATGCCGCTGCTGTAGTCTGTCTTCAGCTCCAGCTCACATATCTCACCTCTGGGCAACATCACTGTGTAATTGATGTTCAGTATGCCTCAAGGGGTTAAAAGATTAATGTACCACAAAGCTATCCTGTAAGCTGCAGTTTTAAGGAGCTAGACTGTGATCTGAAGTGTTCAGTTTCATTAAGAGGTTAAAAAAGAAGTTGCACCAGAATGTATATTCAGCCAGCAGCTGTAAACGATTGAAAGTATTTTCTTTCTGAAAGTTTTTGTTGTTTGGGTATATGATTTCACCATAAACACTGAGTAGGATTATGTTTGACTGCAATATTTTGTTCAATACAGATAGTAAATCAATATACAAAAATGGTTATCATTTTAAGAATTTCAAAACTATTTATGTAATTAAAAGAATTTATAAGCATAACTGATACCAGAAACCCTGATTTCACTTCTTGGGTTATAGTGACTTATATGAAGTCTTATGACTTCACTAAGAAGTCGCAAATGTCCAGAGCAGAAATAAATCAGCTCCAAGAGCTTATATGCTTATATACCGTCACACACATATAAAAATCTGTACATATCCTCACACCCTCATCTCTAATTTTTTTCTGTAAATGATTAGCTCTGGGAACGTTCTGTCAAGGACACTTATAATAGGCAGATAAAGTCTTATTGCAGCGATTGTATGGAGAGCTGAGTAACATTAAACTTTGAATGTGAATGGATTTTTTTCCCAGTAACAAGCTTAGATTTCATATCTGATCTGGGTTTAACAATAGCAGTATAAGGCAAAAGAGAAAAAAACCTTTTATGTATATTCTGTTTAAATTAAGTGTTCTACTTTTTAAATTAGATGTGTAGAAGTTATTTCACTGAAGCTGGAAATTAAGTTCATTGAAAGCATTTGGCCATTAGCATAAATATCATAGAGGATGATACAAAAAAACCGTTAAGAAATGGCATGACCTGAATAAGCCATTAATATTAAAGCTGCAGTTTGGTAGATATTTAAACAATAGTGAACATCAACCTTCTGGCCTGTTTCATTGGAGAAGTCTTCAATAGAAAAATGGTTTTGGTCTCATCTGAATCCAGACTCAATTCTAACTATTTAAATATAACAATATAATATAACAATAATGTCCCTGTATCTAGTGTAATTCGTTCAACGTTTTCAGGAAAGTTCAAAAGGCTGGTTTAGAATAGGTATCCCTGGTCTTCAGCCTAAGAAATTGAAGCAAAGAGTGTATCACATGTTGGATTAAATGCCAAAGTTGATTAACTCCAAGACCATCCAATAGATCTCTCCTGCCCCTGCTTCAGCTATTGATCTGCAGACATAATCCACACTTATGTCAGTGTTTGGTGTGGTTATAGGCTATTAAACACCTGTACAGTCCAAGGATGTTGGGAAAATTTGTCAGCTAGAACTGCAAGGAGTTCCCAGCTCCTTTCAGTATTTATCAAAACTCAAGAGAGCTGGAAGAAAACTGAGCAATCAATCTGTGCATAAGAAGAACAAAAACACTGTTCTTATGATGAAAATTGGTGTTTAAGAGGTGTCATGTTTGTGGTGAACGACGGGCGATACCTTTTTTCTCCTTTTTTTTTTTTTTTTGTACAAGAGTGGGGGATTAGGAAAGCACATTTGCCTCTTCTTGAAATGGCTTGAAAATCCTGTTTAAAAATTCTTCTCGATGTGTGAATGAAAAGCAATAGCTTAGAAAAATGGAGTAGAAACCTTAGGAAAAAATAAGTGGGTTGAAAACAGAAGCAAAGAACAGACAATGTGGAAAAGTATGGAGACTCTAGTATATAAAAAAGACACCTAGAATAATAAAATAACCTCGGCATACTGTGGCATGTGCAGTACTTAGTGTATCTATTTGTGTTGAAATTTTCCCAACTGATAGAAGTTTCCATGTATCTAGAATGTATTTATTTTGAGAATGTATAAGTTTTTCACAGAAATATTCTGGCATGGAGGTTACAGATTGCCATTATCCATATAAGTAAGGTGATTCCCCTTAAGTTGGCTCAGCTCCCACAGCTGAGCTATGACAAACTAGCTTTCAAATCCTCCGAACATCACAAAGTTCACAAATCTTCAAACACCACGTGGTTTGACTGTGTCAAAAACAAGGTGTGCTGCCTTGTTATAACAAGGTGGGAATCATACAACAAGTTGCTGGAAACAATGGCAATTACACAGTAAATTAATTACACAGTTTTCAGGAGATACAAAAGTCTGAGAGGACAAACTGTGGCTATACCTCAAAGAAGTGAGGACCACAGCATCAAGACAAAGGGGAATCTCTGCAAGGTCACAAATCTTTTTTAATCTCTCTACACTGGTTGCAAAAAAGATTTTAAAGGCATCACTTGGCTTGAATGACAGGCTCCAAATTACTGAGAAAATGCAAAAATGAACCTCAACATTACCCAATGGTTAGTGCCTTTTTCAGACTTTATTTATTTATTATTAATTTTTTATTTTCTCTATTCAGTTTTCTTTGTTCTTATTCTAAGAATTCATCCTAACTTTCACATATAATTGTGCATTCATATGACATCACCCAAGGGATTAAAACCATAGTCCTTAGTTGGTTTAAAGAAATCAAACTGAACTTTACCACAGCAGTTAGTTTGAATTAAATGTTTGAGGACCCCGTAACAGATCCCTTGTTAGTTCATAAGGCCCTAGTGCTTAAACAAATAGACTGTAATTCTGTGAACCACATGAAGCTTTTGCAAAAAACCCCGAAAACAATACAAACTCAATTCAGTGTACACAGCATCAAGTACAGAGTAAAACCTGAACACTTTCACTGCAGTTGCCAAAGGTTTTGCACAAATTCAGCTGTACCTCTGTGTGAAAGGAGATAATAAGAATCATAATACTTGCTTTTCTTATCTTTGATCTTTGAAGTTTGATGGCAAACTTCATCGAGGGCTGTTTGTTACTATAGGTAGTGCTGGTGCCCAGTCTTCTCACCTGGGGCCTGTAGGCATGATTAAAAGCAAGTAGTAATTACAAGCAAATAAAATATATATTATTAAAAATTTCAAATGTAATCTGTTGGGTGATTTGGAGTGATTTTATGTGAGTGCCTTCTGAGAACTGACAAACCTTTCACATTCCTTCACAGAGAGAAGTATCACTCTGAAGGCTCCTTGAATTGGAGCAGAGGATGAATGAGTGCAGAAAGAGCTGGAAGAGATGAAAGGGAGATCAGCATGGGCAACAAGGAAGAAAAACATCACCATATGTTTTGGCAACATTGGGAATGAAGCAGGAAGACATAGAGGAAGTTGGAAGGTGTTGAGAAGTTCAAGTTGAGAAGGAAGAAGCACTACAGGAAAACAAATTCCCTCTAAGGTGAGGAGAGCATACCAGAGTGTTTATTCTTAGAACAGTGACGAACACAGTGGTACTGCTGTCACTGATCCTTTTGGTACCAAAACGTTAGGAGTTCCAGCAACTAGCAGTAGGAGCAAAACTAGTTGTTCAGACTAGAAACAAAACATAAGACAAAACAACATCTTTCATTCCTATCTCTAGAGTTGCCACCAAGCAAAACTATTCTGTTAATATTTTATTGTTATTAGTAATAAGTACAGCTGGAGAGCTATTACAAGTGAAACACTAGAACAGACTGAGCTGACAGTAAGCTGAAACACGCCTAGGGCAACCAACTTCTTTTTTTTAATGTTGTGACTTTCTACCTTCTGCTTGTGATGAATCATGTGTCAAAAGAATCCCTAAACTCCTTTACTGATTACTAAAGCTACTGAACAAATGATCTGAAAAAAAACCAGATTTTGGGGTGACTATTTAGAAATTACTATTTTTGTTTTTCTTTTTTTTTAAATATCCATGTTAACCTGTCCTTTCAGTTCCTTAATTCTGCTACTGCCTATATATTTACTTTGCCAAATGAGGCTGAGCTTCCAAAAAGAAGGATGCCTCTATCTGGAAAACTCAGTTCTGTGAATGTCAATAAACACCTTTTCCCATCCCCAGTCGTTTTATGAATGGATTCATTTATGAACCTATAAATAGGTAGAGAAAGTTGGAGTTGTTCAACTTGGAGAAGAGACAGCTCTGGGGCGACCTGACTGTGGCCTTTAAATACTTAAATGGACTTATAAGAGAGAAGTAGACAAAGTCTTTATTAGGGCCTCTCGCAAAAGGACAAGTGGTAATAGTTTTAAACTAAAAGAGGATGGACATAAGGAAGAAATTCTTTACTGTGAGGGTGGTGAAACACTGGAACAGGTTGCTAACATGTGTGGATGCCCCATCCCTGTAAGTGTTCAAGGAAGATTGGATGGTGCTTTGAGCAACCCGATCTAATGAAAGGTGTCCCTGCCCATGTCAGGAGGTTTTGAACTAAATGACCTTTTGAGGTCCCTTCCAATCTAGACTATTCTACCATTCTGTGTTAAGCACAATGCTTGTGAATTAAACTGCTCTGGGAATGCTAATCTGAGACTCATCCGGATGACTGAAGTCCAGGTATCTGAAACCAAGAGCTAGTTAAAATTTTTTCAGGCTGTGTCTGAGTATGCTGTGAGCTTTAGCTCATTTGTCTACATGAGCTGTAAAGTTTCAGTTTCCATATGCTATTATTTTCATTTTTAGATCCTTGAGTTGGTTGGAAGTGGAGTTACATCCACTAAAGCAGTTTTGGAAATCAAGAGCTCACTCATTTTCTCTGATGAAGGACTTCAGAAATTTGTATATTCTAGCCACCTTGACTGACCTCACAAAATATAGTCTCTCTCCTTACATATATTGCCTTACTAATTTCTTTTAACATGATACATTATCTTCAACCAACCAGGTAAACTCCTCATAGAGTCTTTTTTAACACCTTTATTTTACTGCTGTGAGAATAGCAACTGACAAGCCACAGCTCTCCCACTCTTCTGGTGTTACTCCACATCTCATTTGCTTTCCAGATCATTTTGGTACATGTCGCTTGCATACTTCACTGCAGTTACTCCTCTCTTCTGAATGTTGTGCCTGGAAGGGATGAGCAGACTGACTTGAAGTTTGCTTGATAAAGAAGGGTCATGTGTTTGTCCAGTTGGAGGAGCTGCCGTTCTCAGTTTAAGCCATCACCTCCCATGAGTTTTTAGGGGAGAATATAGCTGGATATGTTCCTGTGTTTTCACTGCTGTTAATGTTATCACACAGTAGAGTTCTTGTGGAGACTGAAAAAGATTTTTCTGTGAAGAGTGAAGTTTGCAATCTGCATCAGACAGCAGTGTGATTGTAAAAGAAGATTAAATTGTTCTTCAAAAACTGAGGACATTTAAGAAGAATTTTCATATGTTACTGCAAATAGTGAGCTATTTTCATAAAATGAAAAAAGGAAATCATGAATTGTTAGCTTAAGAAGGGATTGAAAGTAAAAAAATTAAAAGTTTATTAGGTTTATTTTTACATTGTATAATTTTTCAAAGGAAATTGGGAAATAAATTTATGTTGTTGTTTTTCTGGTTGTTATGAAAGCCATTTTCAAATTTTATGAAAAATACCAATTCTAAATAATTTATATCTAAGAAGAAGCTACTGCTGAACATTTCTTTCGGTGAGGTAGCTTTTAAACATTCATTTTGGTTACCCAAAGGCACAGAAAAATTCATAGTTTTAGATTTTTTTTATTGTGCAGTTGATTCAGGAAAGGGAATAGGAGAGAAACCTTCTGTGAATAATGTCAGATAGTCACAGCTATCTTAAATACGTTCTGTGTGATTCAGCACAGAAACAGGTATAGGCATCTGCTTTATTCTTTTAGCACTCTTACTGTGTTAGCAGACACTCACAAATGAGTCAACAAATTAGTCAGTGTTTACCATTTAAAAACATATTGCTTAGTCACTTCTGTTTTAGGAAAGGTTGGGTTACATTTAATCCTTCTAATCTCTTGATTGTACAGAATTATTCTGAGGCACGTTACCTTCCTCCCCACTGAACTCAGACAACATGACACTATCTTGTTTTTCCTGTAATCAGAAGCTAATGGGGACTATACAAACTGCTCCCTTCCCTCTACCCCATTCTTCTCCACCTCCCTCTGAGGCAATCAAACTGTGTAATCATTAGAGAGACTAATCGAGACAACAGGATTAAGATCCAGAAGCTCACTGTAAGCCTCTGCTGAATAGTTATCTCTAAACAGGCCAAGAATAGAAGCATGAGTAAGTCAGAAGTTCTCTAAGAAAATCACAGGTCAAGTGTGAAAGAAGGATGTAAACTTAGTTTTTGGTGATTACATTAGGCTGTGTGTGAGGCTTCTGCTACAGTACAGGTAACATGTGCATTTCCTTTTTTAAAGGATACATGTTCTTTTTAAAACTCTACCATAAGTTATATTTGGGAGTTGTCTGCCCTGTGTTTCTTGGCTGTTTCTTAGCATACACAAAAATTCTTTTTGTATGTGCTGTAGTGATGGCCTGGCAGTAAGCTTTTGTGTGTGAGTGCTTACTCAGCAGAAGATGTCTCAGAACCTGAAGTGTCAAGTGTATTGGAAATATTCAAAAGCTTAGTGACAAGTAAGAAGTAAAGTACATAGAGCACAACTTGAGAAGAAAAGGAGAATCAACTCCAAGTTCTCTGTGTGTCCGAGAGAGTGCATCCATGTAGGCACGCTAGTCTTTATAAAAATATTCTTTAAGCATGAAGAGATGAATCATGCAAAAAACCTGGAAGAATAAATAAAAAAAAAAGATACACCAAGGCTGTGAGAAAATAGTTTTCAGCTGTTCATTGTCGAAGATAGTAGAACTAAATAGCAGGCTGGATTGCCAGAAAATCCTTATAAGTTTATTTATTTATTTATTTATTTATTTATTTTAGGAGAAGACATATTTATAGTTGGTGACAATTCTAAAACAAAATAAATGTGCAGCAGTCTTTAAGAGAAACCAAAGATACAGTGTTGATCTTTATTCTTATTTTAATAGGCCATAGTTGCATACATATATATATATATGCATTTATATATAAGTAGTTAATTCTAGAGAGAGGGAGAAAAAGCATGACAGGCATGTGTGTGTTCGTGTGAAACATGAATACATGTTATCTGAAGGGAAGATGGATTGACTATGTATGCAGTAGCTGGTGATGGACAGTGGTAAATGTACTGGGCAGACACCAATTGAAAATGCAGAGTTGTTTGCTTTTATTACGGTAATTAACTGATGATTTATTTAAAAAGACCTTTGTCAATGTAATTCAATAAATTTGCTAATTCAGTGATAAGATCTTTATTTGTAAACATCAGTTTTGCCAAGACGCTATTTTTTCACTCATTTCAATAAATTTGTTACACAATTAACAAAAGGAAAGTGTGCCTGGGATGTTAGGAAACTATGGAGTTGCTGTACTAACGTGCATAAACAGGAGTGAGTATTATAGGCTCTGCTGAGCATTCCTCAGAGGTGTTAACGACTTTAATCCTGTCAAGAATGTCTCCAGCTTGTACAGCAAAGACAATTCAACAGTTTAACAAAAAGGTGTAACATTTCCTACAGGTAAGCTCAAGTGATCAAAGGCTATAATAGGGCTTTTGTTACTTCATTCAAAGAATGCATTCTGGAATTTAACCTTTGCTTTTGATGTAATGTCATCTTTGAATGCAAACAGCCTTTTCTAGGAAGAATTAAGTTGTTTGAAGTGGTTTTTTGGTCTTTATTTAGGACCTGGCTTTGAAAACTAAAGTGTGGAGTAACGTGCTATAAATTATGGAAAGGTTTCAAACAGTAATTTCTAGAAGAAAACTAAAACTTATGAAGGAGAAGGTCAGGCCTGAATGGTTGAATTTGATCACACTAGGTTTATGTTCAACATAGATGTATAAAGTCTACTCGTATGAGAGGACGCTTTCGGATGATAAAATTTGTGACATGTCACCAACTGGTCCATTTTTGTGGATAAAGTACTTGTGTTTCCATTCTGGGATAAAACAGAATATCACAGGAACTGGATAAACAACAAAGAGTAGACAACAACAGCAAAGCTGAAACTATACAGGACCAGTATGCCCTCTAACCAAAGGATATTTCTGTTCTTGAGGCAGAGAAATAATATTTCTCCTAAACCCTCAGCATTTATGTTAATATTAGCAAGCCTATGACTGTGGCTACTGATGGTCTATGTAAAAATTATTTGCTTTTGGGGTACTGAATATGGCGCAGCTGGCAAAGAATGATGACTTTTGCCATCTTATTTTAATCCTACTTCAAGTATGTGTTAGAGTCCACTGTCACACTTCCAGCATACCTGCAGAAGCAAAGGCAGAAGTCATAGCCTCTGGATGTGGCCAGTGTTCCTAATAAGCACTGCTACTTCCTCTTTCTCCTCACGAAAATGCAGCCCAGAAAGCAGAACACCTTATTTACTTATGCTGTGCAGATACAGGGCAAAGCAGAGATACTGAAAAGTAATATGAGACATGACTTTTAAATAAATTCAGATTAAACAAAATATATAGAAAAAATGAACAGAAGTGACAGCAGAAAAGACATGCTGATGCTTTGTTTCTTGAGTAATAAAGCCAGATTGGCAAGGTTGATTAATTCTAGTAGTTATTGCCAATTAATTGATTGTCTTGGCCTGGAAGTACTATTGTATCTCCCTCCTCTGTCGTAAGGTAGCTCAGATAGTCTTTAGGAGCAGCTGCCTTGATAAAGAAACCAGAAGATTAGTGAGGGTTACAAAATGGTTTTAGGCAAGGGTGAAAATTGTGTGAAAAATTCAGAAATGGTTTTCACAGTTTGAAGCAACAGTTTAGGCTTGAGGCAGGCAATAGTAGTCCCAGACTACTGGAGCATGTTAAGTTTTTAGATCTGAAATAGAGGGCCCTAGTGATAGGTAGGAAACTTGTACCTTTTAAAAGAGCCTCCTTGCCTGATTTTCAGTTTTCCACTCCTACTCTCTGCCACAACTCTCCAACACTAGAGAACAGATGCTGAGCCTAAAAAAACAACTGTAAGAGACTAATTTTGGATTGCCAGAAACAACAGCACTGTGGCATGTTTTTAAAGTTTACAGTGAGGTGCCCTCTCTCAAGTCTTTGCCTTTAGTGAGCATCTCAGTTTTGCTACAAAATTGGCACTGGAACTTCAGTTCAAACTAATAAATTCCTGGTTGTGCATCAATACCTGTCCATCGTCACAACTCCAAAGTGTTTCATAAGTAAGCAGTGGAATTTATTTGTGCCTTTGAGGTTTTTGCAGACAAACAGAACACAAATATTTAGACTCTTTTCACCACTGCTGGCTTGGGAGGCTGTAGGCTGCCAGGTCAGGACAACATGAAAGTCTGCTGAAGCACTGCCATGGTTGGAAGGTACAGCACAGAGATGTTCTGAGTGAAGGTCACAAGTAAAACGCAGTCCTCTTCAGATAACAGAACTCTTCACAAATGTGATTTTTAAGTCTTCATTTCTCACGTGGTTTGTTTTTCCATCCCGCAGCTTTCCTTCCATGAAAGGCTCTCTTTCATCTTGATAAGGATGATCTCCAAGGATGGTCTTCGGGTTCTGGCTTTTTCAGACAACTCAAACTAGAAACAAGTGTCAGGAGGACTGGAAGAGAGAAGCAAGGGTGGCTTGCAAGGGCAAGAGAGAAGCAAGGGCAATTTCTGGTGCCAGAATTATAAGGCTGCTCAGATACATGCATTTCATCTCTTGGGGGGACATCAAAGACAGATGAGGTAAAGGAATTCAAAAGAATTATGCTATGCATCCAAAGGCTCAGAATTTCTTACCCTCTTTTCTCTGAGTGATAATAGGAAACTTTCTGACTTGGTCTGCCTTAAATCAGAACAATGCCACGTATCTTTTGCATAATATTTTTAATAAATAATATCAGAAAAAACATTCCAAAAATAAAATGTGAGATTTTTTTCAGGGAGTTGGAAATTTTGATATGATGGACGTATTATACCTGAATATAGTCCTTATGTATACTATTTAAACCATCTATATGTACCTAGAGAAGAGCATAAACCATTCAACAATCCATTCAATACATATTTAGGCAGCTAATGTTTTGGGGTTTTTTTGTGGATTTTTGATTTTTTTTTTAGTAATGCATGTGATTTTATTTTATTTATTTATTTTTTTAATTCTGTGATTTCATTCCTGTTTGTCCAGCATTTAGATTGAAAATGGTCTTCCTCTGTACCGACATCAAATACGTCTTGGGTCCACTGACTCAGATAAGAGCAGTGGAATTTTAGGAGGGAGGACTGAGTTGTACATTTAAGGAAAAAAATCCCCAGTTTAAGGTACAGGCATATGTAGACAGATATTAACATGTGAAATAGATTTGTAGCATCTCTGCCTACAGAAACATATAATTTTCATAATAGATAGGAAAGATAATGGAAAATCCTATCTCTCCTGAAGCCAGAGGTTGCTGGATATCACTCTAAAAGACTTCTCCATACCTCTTTTGTCAGTGCCAGATGAATTACTTGGCAGTACAGATATGCTAAATACGAAAGAATGAACACAACACCTACATAAACACATAGGACTGATCATGTCATTCAAGGGAAGGAATCCTACTTCTGCTATTCTCAAAAAGTCAAATATATTTTGATTTATAAGGTGTATTATTGTATACTCTTTAGGATGCTTATTTTTTAATGTCCCAAATACATCTTGCACAAAATATGTTGGGCAACTTATCCAAAAGTACTCAGTTGAAATTCTTAGTCTTTGAAGAAGAAAAATACAGTATGTTCATTTTAGACACCACTTCATTTCCATTTCCGTAACTATTAGAGAAAATAGACTTCCACAGGATTAGAAATAAATTAACATTTATATCGCTGTTAGCTATGATTCTAGTTTTTGAGTAGTGCCTGTTAACATCTGAGTTTTAGGACTGCATATTAAAATTTGTTTGTTTTCTTCGGGTAATACTGACAAATCCATGCTCACATGAAACAAATGATTCATGCTACACAGCTTTCAGGATTTATGTTGTTTTAAATTGAGACATTATTAACCAGGATATGTAGTGATTCATTTCTATGAGCTCTGTGTGTGTTTCATCACCAATATAATTTTTTCCCCATTTTATTATGAGAAGAGACAGTTGATTCTTTGAAACTGTTTTAGGGAATAAAACAAAGACATATCTTGAGTGAATGTGTTCTTTATTTTATGAATAAATCCATGCAATAATTTTACTTATAGAAGCATCTGTGAATACTAAGCAGTATTCTTCTTTACATCTTTACTCAAAGAGAAATGGCTGAGGTTTCTGACCAGACAATGAAAAATCCTGACAAAAACTTCCTAGCTGAACAAACTGTTTGCTGCTTTTACTGAGAAGCACCTCGATTTGCTGATGAGAGAAAGAAAGGTGTTTTATACATTTATTCCTTGTATATATTATAAAAATGAATGTTTTACTGTAGTAGTTGGCCTTAAACCATGCCACAGGGATGTTTTCTTCATAAATTTTTACTCAGTGGAAGAGTAAACGGTTTTATATTATGGAAATTCAGATAGCTATGCTTCCTGTAGAAAAGCAAATTAACTGACTGGAATGTCCTAACTTTTGCACCAAATGATCCTTTCATTGTCCCTTTTGCTAGTTCTGCTGGTCACACATTCTTTTTCTTTCTACAATAGAAATAAAATGTAAATAATAAAATATGCTTGGTTTCAGACAAATCTGCATACCTCAAAGTGTATCATGCAAGAGGAATACTTTAAAAACTGATTTAGTGTCATGCAGTGCCTTATGAAACTTCTAAGGCAGAATGAGACTACTGCCTTTATTAGCAATGAAAAATGCGGTGTTTATTTTGTTTTACTTATAAATTGCAAAAAAGTCGTAAAAACGTTTTTCTCTGAATGAGATTCTAAGGAAATCTAATGGCAAAATATGTTTGTTTAGGGAGGAGAACTTGTAAGAGTTGTAATATATGTTCTTTGTCTTGGAAAAAAATCTTAGAATTTAGGTGCAAATGTGGAATTAGAAAAAATTAGAGCTCACTTTTAAAGTTTTTATTGCTATTAGACAAAATAGATCTCTGCACGCTTGGAAAGGTAGAAACTTTCTGGACAGGTATATTATTAATGTGTGCAGAATCACATCTGAAATATTTTCTCATTGTTGTAATTCCAACTTTCCATGGACTTCTCAGCTGGATCTATTTGAATCTGAACAGAAAACATGAAAAAACCCCTAGACTCATCTTTTAGATTTTTACAGTCCATACTGTACAAGTAACAATTTACATGTTTTCCTATTGCAAGAATTTCTTCTGTATCATAATCTTTTCCAAATTACCTTCTTACATAGGAAGTTTAGCTTAATTTCACAAAATTAAATCAAATGGAATTGTTTCTGGACATTAAATGGGGGAAAAAATAACGTCTCTAGATCTTGCTTTGTAGTTTGTGATTTAAGATTCAAAATTTGGTAATATGTAATATGCAGTGGCCTGCTTGAGACAAGAAGCATACCATGTGCATTTTGGCATTATGCAGTGCTTATGTATGATGAGTAACAGTTATGTATCTGTTTCCAAACCTATCCTTTTCATTAGAGCCAAACTTATGTCAGTTCATGCTTCAGTTATGGCCTGAGGTTTTGCATCAAAAGAAGTATGGTAAAAGAAATAAATAATATTTCTGGATGACTTTCTTGGACCTCTTACATTTCTTCGTGTATGAAGAAAAACTGACCAAATTGTCAGAGAGATTTAGCAGTGTTAAATTCTCTCTCTAGCTTCTGTCTTCTGTTTTTGATGTTCACGTGATTGATGTTTGCCTTTCTGTGCTTGTTTTGTTTGTTGCCCTTCTGTTCAGTCTCATTAATGTTCAATTTGCAGCAGGAAAACATTAATTCCCATGCACTATCAAAGCTGTATTTGGGAACACAAACATTTTATCTTATATGTGTTAGAAAACGAACTCTAAGTAAAAGATATTTAGCACTTCTGTTGTTAATCAGACATCTCAACTCACCTCTCTGGGAAGAGAGTGACGTAAAAAAAAAATTACATTTTCGGTCTTGCTATGGAATTTCACAGGTTCAGAGGAGAGACTGCAGATTGAGTGAGTGTTCATAACAGGTTATCCTTTTCTTCCTGTAGTTTGCTTTCCAGGTCAAAATTAGTGAGGTATCACAGGATGGCTCATAATCCCCTTGTCTAGACTAGTGCTCTTACTTGGTTTGGTTTAGTATGTCACACACCTTGGACATGCAATAGATTTTCTTTCTCCTACCCAGTTCTGGAATTAAAGGTAGCAGTTATTCAGTTGTTTTTAAATCATGATGTTATCTCACTGTTGTTTGTATAAAAATGTAATTTCTTCTCAGTCAAACTACTCCACTATAAAACTAAATAACAAGAAGGGAATTAGAACACATTCTGCCAAGAACTAGAGAAGAAAGTCACAATAGAAAAGAAGCATATATATATGTGTGTGTGTGTGTGTGTGTGTGTGTGTATGCTCACAGCATGTAATGGTGTACAACAGAAGACTGGCAGAACAACAGCTTTACTGAGATAATGTCCTGGGAGATAACTTATCCTAAAGAAGTTAAATGGGAAATACTCTAATTGGAAAAGCATTTAACAGTTGTCAAATGCTGTAACAGCTAATAAACAGTCACCGTATATGCATCTAATTCAGAGGTTGCATATATGAGTGAACAGGTTTTCCCAATAAAGGTAGAAAGAAAAATCATTTTCTTAGCACTCAGAAATTCAAGGTCATAGTATTTTTTTGTCCCTTTGCCACTTTTTCTACAATAGAAAATTAAGCAAGAAAAGACTGAAATTTAGATTAACGGTGTTGCTCAGATATTTGATTTTAGTGATGTAAAATGAGCAAGTGATGTCATTAATTTTTTTCCACTGCTAATTCTGAAGAGTCTGTGGTGGTTTCAAATTGATTTGAACCTGATTTATTTCATCACTGTATTATTCTCTGGAAAAAACCCCAGTGTTTTAAAATACATAATTGTACAAGAACATCAGTACTTTGCCAATTGCCAGAAGGGAAAAAAACCCCACATGTACAGGAGTCTGATCTGCATTGTGTCCCATGTTACATTTACTGTTGGAAATAGTACCACAGGTTTTTAAGGATAGGCTCTGCCAGACTTCAGATTTCAGAAAATGTAATATTCTGACTTAAGCTTGTTTTGAGTCATTGGGAGAATATGCCATGAAGGCAAAATAATATGGCCATGTTATCCTAAATTACAGAATCACAGAATCAATTAGGTTGGAAAAGACCTCTGAGATCATCAAATCCAACCTTTGACTGAACACCTTTGACCAAACACCTTTGAACCTTTGACCATGTCAACTGGGCCATCTCACTGAGTGCCGCATTCTTTCTGAGAAGAAATTATTCCTAATGTTCAAGCTAAAACTCCTCTGCAGCTCAAGACTATGTCTTTTCATCCTATCCCTGGTGGCCTCAACATCCTTTAATGTGGCTGTAGAAAATGATAAGGTCTCCCACGAGCCTCCTCTTCTCCAGGCTAAACTACCCCAACTCCCTCAGCTGCTCCTCATAGGACTTGTGTTCCAGACACTTCACCAGCTCCATCGCCCTTCTCTGGACTTGCTCCAGCACCTCAATGTCCTTCTTGAATTGGGGAGCCCAGAACTAGACACAATACTTGAGGTGGAGCCTCACCAGTGCTGAGTAAAGGGGGACAATCACTTCCCTAGTCCTGCTGGCCACACTATTTCTAAAACAGGCCAAGATGCCACTGGCTTTCTTGGCCAACTGAGCCAATTGCAATGCAGCATTCCTTTATATTGTTAAACAGCTGTCCCTCTGCAGCCTAATGCTAGCTGCTGTCCTTAAATAATCAGCCCACTACTTCACAAACTGATGTTGCCAATCAAAATCCTGGTAGCATTAATGGTAAAGGGGTAGCTGATAAAATTTGTAACACGCTTGGGATCTCCTGGGTTAAAAAGCAAATGTTGAAACTCAAAGTTTAAGAAGTGGTTTACAAATTCACAAATCATTTGAGGTCTGTGTTTTTGCTCAGCTATAACATTTTTTTCTAACCAGTGTTGGTGCACTCTTGGAAAAACAATAATTTGAAAGTAGATGTCTATATACTGTTTCATCTCTTCTTAGAGAAATTAAAGAGGGAGACATTCCTTCAAGCTGGGTCATTCTAAGGAGCTTTTCATCACAACTTCTCTCTGACAAAGTAAGACAATTATGGGCAATGTGAGGATAAGGGGAGATGAGACAGAATATAAAGCTTTTCACCTGGAGCAGAGGATTTTTTTTCTCCCAGAGTTGCATCAAAATATGTTTTCAGCTTCTGCCACTTCCCCTAATCCTGTATGTTTCTTTCAGCTGTTTCAGCATGCAGAGCATGTTTACAGACAAGATAATGTAGGCAGGATCACTAGCTGGTTACAAGAGTTATTCAAAGCTCTGTGCATAAGTAAGGATAAACAGAAGAGTTTATTTTCTTGACAAGATTCACTGCGTTGTAGTTAGATGGAGTAGGTTTAGTGTGTTGTCCTAATCCAGCTCTTACAAACAAGATATTTATTCAGCAAATCCCTTGCAGTGGATTAAAATCTTAACCTTTGGAGTCCCCTAGCATGAAGATAAAATCACAAACAGAGGAAGCCTTGAAAGTATTCCTTGGTGGTATATAAATCTTTGAAAGGATTTTTATACATCTTACAGCAAAATAAAAAAATCTTGCAGCATAAAAAATTGAACACTATGATAGAAAGTATTTATTTGAGTGAAAAAATAACTAGTAAAAATAGGTATTAACAAATTGTTCTCATACATGGGCTATTAATAGAGCCTTTCCAATTGAGATCTACAAAATAATATTCAGTTAGGACTTTTAATAGGTCGAGAAGAGCTACTGACAACTCAGGGCAGCACTTCCTTGTATAGACAAACGATTAAACTAACCTTTGGTCAAACTCATCTTTCTACACCAAATTCAAAGTCATATCCGCTTTTACAATGTCTTTAATAATTAGATTCTCTCCTGATGAAATTTCTTCTTGTCTTTTTTTTTTTTTTTTCCTTTTGAGGCAGTGTTCTGGCATTCTGCATGCTGGAAATACATTATTGCCTTACACTGAAGAATTTTTTCTACAGAAGCTTGCCACAATGATTAGTTTATGAAAATTGTTTTGAGACATATTTTTAAAAGTTTCAGCTATATTAAAAATTAGCTTCTCTCTCAGAACAAGTGAGTATTTTTTCTGTAAATACCAATCTTAGTTATGCTCACATAATGAAGAGTGAATTTCATGGAGGTGAGGTGTAACTATAAGTGTATATTCAAGTTTGGAGCCAAAAGTTTGAGATGCTAAGCCATATAGTAGATAGAAGTAAAGCTACCTTTGCCAAAGAAATGTCTTACTATACATCAACATGAGAGACTATTATATTTCAGGAAATAATCCATAATTCCAGAAATTATTTCAATATTTCTGGATGCTAAGTTTCAAGCAGACCAAGAGAATATACGAGTTCCCAATGAAGCCAGCAGTAAAACATCATACCACAAAGCCTGTCCAATTTTTTATTTTTGTGCATCAGAAAATCCTTCTTTCCAAAGCTAAACTAGCGTTGCTTAGATTTTGACCTTGTGGTTACAAAAGCTCTTGCTTTCCTCGTGCAAATTATAGATGAACAGATTTCAACCTTTTCTGTTTTCTGTCTGTTGGTCTCTTCTTCTCTTGTCCAACAAGTGAAAAACCTCTTGATGTGCAGTCAGTAGTCTGGTGTGTGAGGTAGTAGAGATTCTGTGAGTAGCAAACTACTGCTTCAGAGGTGGCATGTGAATAATTGCTGTTGAGCTGTAGGAGTTGCCAATCTGGCACACAGAATGGTGCCTGCTGAAGAGTGCAGCCGTGCTAGGAAAAGTCATCATTCTCTTCCGCGTCCTTTCTGTAGGCAGGGTGGGGAGACTCCAGTACCCATTAGGCTTTTTGTTCACTATCACTATCACTCATAAGCAGCTGTCACATATCGTATTTTCCATCCTTTCAAGCATCAGATGTGGTACCACTGAATAGCTGCAGCGCATTGATTCTGGAGCGGTGGTTATGCCGGGTTGCTGAGTGACTATTAGCTGTGGCAGATCGACAGACTTCTTCCCAGTAGTACTCCTAAGGGGGTCCTCAGTAAAAAGGCAGAATGATTTTTGAAGTTTCCTTTTCTATCTGTCTGCCAAGAGCTTCCAAAAATAACCCCTATTGCTCCTGCTATTAGAACTGAGGCTGGAGCTACGCACTTGGGGAGCATTCGCTGGGCTCAGCGTGGATCCTGGCATTTCAAAGCCAGTGCTGCTCCGTGCGTAATTCAAGCAGAAAAGTACTTACACCCCTTGCCCTGCAGTGGGTTAGGCCAACTTTCCTGATGAATTTACAGGTTTTAACGTTTCACAGCCACTTAACATTAAGTACGACTCCATCTGACCCCTAGCCCTCTCAGGCTGGAGTAACAGGCCATTCAGTGCCTTACCTAATTGGTAAGGCAAGATAATAATGAGAGTAAAAGAGACACAAGACAGATCATGCCTAAATGAACACAGGGGAGCTTAACCAGCAGGAATAAGAATAACTAAGATCTTGTGCCTATTGTTTGCATAACATCCTGTTTTTATAAATGCAGCTTCCTATCAGCACTTCAATCACACTTATAAGTGCACAGAAAATGATGAATGCAGATGCTTGTGACGCAGTAGGAATGACTGCACAGCATAAGTTGATCTGCTGTATATCTTTCCAGAACAAAGAAAAAAAATCTTGCACAATTTTTTTTCCCAAAGATCTCAGTATAGCACTGCATTTTTTTTTTTTTTAACAAGAGTAGTCAATTTAGCAACACAAAGGAAATAAAAATTCATCTTTGTACATCTAAATTTATTTTAAAACTCTGGCTCTGCAGAAACAAGGTCTCTACAACTTTTATAAAAGCAATATTCTAGCCTTTTTTGGATTCCTTAAAAGTGCTTATCAAGATGAATGAGAACAGTGGTGTGTAATTTCAAAAATATAATTGCTTTTCTCTTTAGCTTTCTTTAAGCATTTTCAAGGTCATGCACAAAAAGGGACAGATAAACCTATAATCCAAGTCTTCTCCTGGTGTTCCATGCCAGCACTTATTATTCCTTGAATAAAAGTTTTACAACTTCTTGAATTGTTTGTTTCTACTTTCCCCCTTCTCAAAAGAGAGTATGAAACTCCTACCAGTTTGCATACCATGACTAAATCTCTGAGAGACCATGAACCAAAGTATACTTATGTGTATTTTGAAGAACAGATGCAAATGGATGAAGAAAATTTATTTCCTTGTCATCTGCAGTGTGTATAAATTCTGGTTTAGTTCTTCAGTCTGACATGTAAAGAGTGGGCCTGTTCAGAGAGGTTGCAAAATTTGAGCTCATGTCCTTTGCATGGTATATTCTGGCTGGCTTTAGGACATGGTTGCCTGCCAGTGAGCTTGTCCCCTCCTCTGCTTGGGCCACATTTGAGCAGCTACTGTTTTTATTCTCTCCATAGGATTTTTCTCTGAAGGGTATTGATGGGAAGAACATCAGTGATGCACTGTTCCTACAACTGCCTACACACAGTTGAAAATTTCCTGAAACAACATCAGCTGGTGTGCTACCAAACTGGACCCTCGTGCCAGACCATGAAAATGGTGATAGGATGCAGTAGGAAAGGGAATATAGGTGCCAAGATGGACATTCTTTCTGTGTATATAAAATGTGAAAAAAACATCCTATAAATACTTACACAGCACTATGCCATGGCTTTTCTGGGGCTTGTGGTTCTAGAACCTGATTCATTTCAAACATCAGCCAAGGAAATGGCAAATCTCCTCAAAGGGAGAGTATGCACAATCAGAATAAATCTGTCATTTTCAAGATGATCCTTTTAAATCTTATAACTGTTTCAGCATTAGTTTCCTCAACTCAAGAGGAGCACCCAAATCTATTCCAGTAGTATACTGCAGTATCTTGAAAGGGACATGACGAACAAAATTCCAGTTTTGTCTTGGTGTCTTTGTATCACAAATTAATGCTCATCCTGCTCTGACACCTTAGTTTTTGTGATAAAGCCATGTAGGAAACCTGAAATATTGTCTAAAAAGCAAACTGGATAGAAATAGAGAAGTGGAAAGAAGGTAGATTCTTTTTCTATTAAGGTCATTTTGGAGATTTACTTCTTTGACTGAAAGAAATGTTGCAGAGTCATAATTTTGTAACCAAAATTTATGTTCAGTGCCAGAGGTCCTCTATATCAGCTGACATTTTCATCATCATGTGAAGGGTCTATGAGGAGGAAGCATATTGCTATGACTGAACATCACATCTTTTGTACTCAGGAGGTAAAAGAAGACTCAGTACCCTACATTGTGTCAGCTCAGGTACCCCAGGCTATGCCTCTTGGTTATGTAGAATCTAATGTGCTGTTCTTATATTGGTGACCCTTGTCCCATTTATCTTTTTATTCTGGATTTGCATGTGAGCTGTTATTTCCAGTGTCCTCCTGTCCAACAGAACAATACATATGCATTCTTACTTAAAAAATTATTTCTTATCATTTCCTTTGGGATGCACATGCACACATGTCAAGTCAACAAAAAAGCTAAACAGTGTTGAAAGATATCCTATTTTTGGTGTGTTGTCATGTAGAGATGCATGAAACCCAGAGATACTGCAATAGCTCATTGTTCTCTTGCCATTACAGAGTATTAAATGCAATGCATCTCTCCTCTCTCTACCACTACATGGCACAGGCATTTTCTGTTCAGCTATCTGCATATCCATAACTGATACCACATTAAAAGTCTAACTATGTTACATTTAGTCTTCAATTTCCACAATAAAATAAACAGATTTATTTCATCAAGGCAACATATAACGTCTCAGAATTGTCATTGGCTATTTCTTTCATCTTGTGGTGCACCTGTAGTTCCTATTCTCCTCTAAGAATCTTAGAAGTGCTAAATGTTCTGCAGCCTAGGAACATGCTTCTGTTACTGTGATCAACAAAGATATTCCTAATGGAACTCCAGTGACAAAAATGACATGTGGGGACAGGCTACTGGAGAGGGTTCTTCTAGAAGACTACTCACTCCTTCCTTATTTAGCATCCCACTCTGATCTACCAGAAATCTGATTCATTAATCTTCTAGACATACTGGAAAATCCCATCTATTTTAATAACCACAAGAGAATAGAAATGGTTGAGGGTCCTGAGATTATGATTGATCTTTGTTAGGTAATCTATGGAAGACACTCTATTAAATTATGTTGATCGACACTATTTGAGTTTGTAACGTTCAATTAATTTTTTTAGGGGTTCCAAAGTCTGGATTGCTGTCGATTAGCATTGTTATAAATGGATATAAATATGTTCCACAAACTGTAACAAATTGAACTGTGAGATTTTTGTCAGTGAAATTATTCCTAAATCAATTATTCATAAGTAGTTCAAATGATGATTAAGTTTAATGCACTGCCTACTCAACAGAAGTAGGAGAGCTATTGAGAAAGCCTTCTTTGAAGAGCCAGTTTGCCTTGTTTCATGATAATCCTAAATTGATGACTGGCCAAATAGCTCTGATTTTCTGTTGTATTTTACTGGGTTTGCTTATGTGCCTTATATTTCATTTTCTGCCCTAAATATCAGGTATGGATTTTCATGAATTTGGTAAGGGAAGCCAAAATAATTCTCTTTTATTGTTACTTTAGCTGGGGGGATTCTTAGAAATTGAACTTGTCAATAATTGTTAGCATTGTTTTCCACTTCTCTGTGGAAAAAAAAAAATCAACCCAAACAGAACTGTTGCTCCTTCTAAACAGAGGAGATTTAGGGATCCCTACAAGACAAAACTTTTGTGGCTTGCTTTAGGTGTAGGTGTGAGGCCATTATCTGGAAGTCAGCTACTCTTTACAAAACTCTCCGGCATTTGGTCTCAGTCTCCACTTTGAAGTCTCTAGGATTAGTACTTCAGAAAGCAGCATTAAGTTGTCCTCTCTCTGTCTCACAGCAAGCACTGTAATGATAAAATAGTGCCAGTGGATCTCTGCGGATAGGTGACAAAAAGATCAATATTGTCGCAAGAAAAGAGGAAGGCATCATTGTAGGTATCATCCAGTCTATCCTCTGTCATGTAGAAGTGAGAACTGACAGAGAACCTCATCTGTTTTGTTTAAACTCCTGTTAGCAGAAGATGGGGATTTTTTAAAGAACAGTGGGTTTTTCAGAGAATGTCTTCAAGTTTGAACAGGGATTAGACTGTTTGCATCTCATGTTTTTCAGAATATTCAAAGCTGTTTCCAAAGCATGGGAATTCTTTCTTGTCGAGGACTGGAGAAAACTGAAATTTCCAACTCCACTCAATCAGCTTTGATGAAAAGGAGCTTTTGTCTGAGATGTTTCCCATGTTAGCTGGGAGCATGTGAACCCTAAATAAAGAAGGAACAAGAAGACACTGATATTCTGTCTCTTGGATATTTGTCTACTTCCAAAATCAGATGACACAGTGCACCTTCACAAGCCAAATTAATCAATTTAATTATGAGTACCTTGAGGGGTTTCATTCTATTAGAAAGGGCCTGGTTACATCATGCTTTTCCAAAATAATCCTATCAGTGCATTTACTCAAGCAGATGAATCTTGAGCTGTCCTCTGGGCTTCAAAAAATATGTAATAACTTGCTGTAATAATATTAACAGAGAAGTGGGGAAAGGTTCAGTTACTAACACTACACAATCCACCTCAAACCTTGTTTTTTTAAAATGTTTTTTCAAATCAGAAGCGTAATTTAAGGATAAGACATTGTTAGCTATCCTGACTTGCTTGGGGCTTTGCTGCAGAGTGACAGGTCTTTCTTCCTCTGTAGACTGAATGCTCTAATTACACCTACTGCAAGTCAGAGCTACACTACTATAGCATCAATGCAAATGTCAGATGTCTTTTCACTTTAAACTGTCTAATCTCTAATAACAGGGTCTTATTTCCAGGAAGAGTTTTTAGGAAATTTCTTTATATTTAGATACCCTTTATTTGTCTCCTTCATCTTTATGTCACTAATTGTGTTCAATATCGTATTTCTTTTCAGAGGTCTGAGTGTAGAACTTTGAAAGTTTATATGTTAATTGCCAAGGTCAAAAGAAAGAGAAAACATGCTCTGATTGTTTAATGACAAGTAGTGTGATTTGAAACAGAAGTTTAATGGAGTATTCTTTGTCTCTTAATAGGAAATACTAATTCAGGGACATTGAACATCTGCAATTCAATTCAAACCCAGTCAGTATACTACAACAGGTTTAAAAATACTTTTTAAAACACCATTTTTGTACGATTTGAAAGCTTAGTAAAAGCCTCATGAGTAAGTTGGCCTGATCAGGCAAGCCTTTGTTCAGGAAAGTCGTCCATAATGCTGCTCTTGCATATGCTTGTAAAGTTGTGCTCTTTGATATCTGTTTTTCTGCTCCTAAAAGCCAGTGTCTAAAGCACATGAATAGATTTCCTTGCCATTTCTGCATCTTTGTCAAACATGACAACTATCTTTGGTAAATACAAGAGAATTGAGAATTGGCTTGTTATCATTTCTAACTAAGAACCTGATCCTGCCTCCACTGAAAACAGTAGTGATTTACAACACCTCAAGTAGAAGCAAGATCTGTATGGCTACATAACACTTTTTTACATTACATAGTACTGAATGAACTTTAAGCACTGCATAGAATCAGAGTATCTTTTGCAGAACAAGAATATTTTTGATCACAGCTGATTCTCTCCTCATTTTACTCCTGAAAACCAAACTGATTAATCCAGTTTGTTGACTTATTTCTATCTGGTTTCCAGTAATAACTACGTAAAACATGTTTTATACAGTACTAGTATCATCCATAATGTGATATCTTACATGTGTCAGAGATGAGCAACTAAGTGCTGCACTTGCAACTGGATTTAGCATTTGGTTTTTTAATGGACATGTCATCCATCTGTCCTCATAATAGGAATGATATGTTTCAGTTCAAATAAATGGCATTGAAGCTCCCTTCATAAAATGTTTCCTCCTGTTTAGAGTTAAAAATGTCTATGCGAGCCTTTCCTTGTGTAAGTGTAGTAATGTGAATGTCAGAGGACTGTACCTCATTCATTTGATATTCATGGCATCTAAGTTTAATTTCTGGAAAAATACTATGGCACAATGCCGCTCTTCTGTTCCCTATAACTGTTATTCTACTTCAGCTTTTGGTTTCAAGTAGTAGTGTTTGGAAAAAAATTAAAGTAATTTTGTTTTTTGTTTTTTGTGTTTTTTTTTTTTTTAGAAAAAGGGACCATACTCTTGGCTTTCAGCCCAAGAAAATATAAAATGTTGTGTGAATTCTGATATGTAAAAAGCATTGTTGATCTAGTCTTCCTCCTCCCCTATCTAGTGCCGTAGATAAGCAGTTCTAAACTGTAAATAGCTGACAGATGTGCATCATTCATGTACAGTAGATGTTACCAGTCGGTCAAGATACATCTCTTACTGCCTTTTGCTGCAGTTGTGGCTTTTGAAATAGGTTGCTTCTACTTTCTCTCTGAAGAAGAAGCAGTACTGTGCCTGATTTTAAAGTTCTTATCTGTTCCTGACGGATATACTGGTGTGCATTTCTTCAAGAAAGAGTCATAGTGACATAGTGACAGAAACACACTGACCCCCTCACAATTCACTGTATAACAGCCTACTCATAAATTATTTTGTGAAAGTGACTTTCCAGTGGTTATGACATAGCTATAAAATATTTCTATTTGCCAGAATTTAAAAAAAATCATTTTTTTTCTGTATTTCTCTCTACCTGCAACCACGTATTCTTTGTGAAATGTCTGCTTACCTGCTAATGGAGTCCTTAGGCCTATTTATTTCATATTTTTTTCTGTTGAAATTGAAGCTCCTTGGACAGTTACAAGTCCATTATCCTGGGTAAAAGGGTTACTTGCACATACCTGCTTCCCTTTGTTATGTTTACAAGTAGCAAGTAGTGTAACACCAGTAATAAGCTAAAGGCACGTCAGTCGACACATACAGGGGTGGGCTTCTTTTTGAGTGGGGAAAGTGCTTTTGAACTTTCAATTTAAATTTATTTTGTTATTGCTGAGGAAGAATTCTCCTTTCCTGAAAAAATATATATTTTAATTTATTTTCTGCTTTAAAACAACGTGTTTTTTAACAAGGGAAAACCAGTTTATGTTTTCGTCCTGAAGAAAGTCCGCTTGGAGACAGTTTGACATGTGCTTGTTGTAAGATGTTTCTTGCACATCATAGAAGCTGCATTCTTTCGGAAGTCAAAGTAAAACAGTGTTTCTGATTCAGTTTGCAACTTCTCTAGAAAAAACCATGAATTTCAATACTAAATGAGGAGTTTCACATTACAATAATCTTGGCAGCAGCTCAGAATTCATGGTAGCAAAGTTCTCTTTGTCAAAATCAAATTGGGAGGAAATCAAGCAGTTTTCATTTTGAAAAAAATTGTATATCTACAAAAAAAAGGTCAGGTTTTTGGGTCAGGTTTTTGTTAATTCCACTAGTTGGCAATTTCTTGAAGGATTATTGTTCATTATCATTCTTCATTGGTGCTGCATAAGTTTTAATAGACAGCAGGAACCCTAGTATTTAAAGAGAGTCAGTCTTCTCAGTGGCCAATATCCTTAATTCCCTGAAGCACAGAGAGGAGATTATATCTGACCTTCCTCTAATTTTTAATTTATTTTCTAGAAAATATCAGTTACCAAAAATAAATACCCATAATCAAAAATTAGTGTTTTGCAGTCAAGAATTGCAAGCTTTATCATTACATTTTCATTTTTAGAAATGGAAAATGCCATTATAATTCAGCTTAGAGTGGGCTTTCATTTCCTGTCACATTCCTCCCAGCAACACTTCATGTCTTGAACTGGGATGAGTCCTAAACACAAAATTTAAAGTCAGAGTTGATCTCACAAATCAGTTTTATCTGATCAAGGAAATAGTAAGTTCTGGACTTCTGGTCTGAGTTCTTTGTAATATTTAAAATCAGAGGCAAGGGAAGCCATGTCTTTCCATTTGGTATCATGGTTTTCAAAGCAGATAAGACTCGCGCCAGCTGTTAGTGGCTCAATTACAACATTTGACTAGAAGGAATTTTGTTAGCAAGAAAAGAATATGAACACTCCCTTCAACATTCATGGATGTCAAAGTTGAAAGGTATTTAGATGAAGATTTTAAATTATATGTAGGGGTGCTGAAACTGAACTGCAGAAACCTACTGTAATGTTAACACTCGGGCCCAGAGTTCAATCAAACAATTAGGATATATTAGAAACTTAGTAGGGGTTTGAGACGATTGGTATTTTGTGGATTTTATGTTTGTTTTTTTTAAAGAAAGAAAACTGCTATATACCTATATTTATTATTATTATGGAATAAATTTGTAAACAATATTTAGTCCACAACTTCATAATGGCAGATAAAGGAGACCTTTAAATGCTGGTATTGCTTTGGTGGCAAAATGTGTGTCACAGGTATGAAATATTTCTTTGATAAAGCACTATGCAGCCCACAAGAGGTTTATATTTGAGTTAAAACTGTGAGAGCTGCTGGTAAAGCGTGCCTTTACATTTTAAGTGGACAAGCAGTTTCAGAGAAGAAAGCAGCTGGCAGAGAGATTCAGGATCAGCTAACCTGAGCAGCAGCTCAACTGTGCCATTTTGGCATTTTAATTGTGCTGTTATGTAATTTTTAAACAGCTGCATCATTATGCAAATGTTTGTTAAAATACACACCCTTAGGTACCTTAGCTAACCATCAGGGCTTGTCCACTGCTGGAATTGTTACCCTTAGTCTATCTGTCTTATAATGATTAAACATAATGTAAGAAATTTAGTGGTTCAGGCCAAATAATTGCTACAGAAGGTCCTCCCAAGGGCACCCTCTCTCTGTGTCTTTCTGTGTACTGGACACGATTTTCTCACAATTAAAATTCAGTTGCAGAGTCCTTAATCAGGCACAAATAAACAAGAATTATGCTTGTGCTGGGCTGACAGCGTGGGAGAGCTGATAGCTTTGCTGTGTGGGCAGGTAGTGTTGCCACTACTGCATGCTTCCTCTGGGCTTTGACCACGGTGGTCACCACAAGCCTATTCAAGCATTTGCACAGCTAAAAGGAGCCTTTCCTTCACATATGGAATTGTAGAATGTCCTGAGTTGAAAGGATCCACGAGGATCACGAAGTCCAACTCCTGGCCCTGCACAGGATCACCCCAAGAATCACACCATGTGCCTGAGAGCACTGAAGGAACACTTGAATTCTGGCCGGCTCGGTGCATGCAAAGATGGGTTGGATCCTGCAGATCCAAACTGAAAGTACACTGTGATTTCGTGCTTGGCTAGCAGCACAGGCAGGTGTGATCATGGCATGTGCAACTTCAGATCATGAAAATACAAACGCATTTGCCGGTACAGAGCTAAATGAAAACTTGGGATGCCATTGTTCTAACCAATCTTGCACACATAATTACACAAAATCAAGATTTTGAAGGAGAAAGGACAAGGTAGTCCTTCCAAAACACTATGTGACATTTTGCAACAGCTTCTTGAAGGGGTGTGTGTGTGCACCTGTGCATGTGTGTGTGTGCGCGTGCTGGAGAGGAGCAGCACACACAGGGCATATTTATTCAGTCAGTTAATTTTGCAAATTCTGCTGGAGATTGCCCTACTCAACCAATTCTTTGAAAAGAGCTGCTCCTGATCGTTCTTCACATAGGCACCACCAGGGAATGCGGATAAATTCACACAATGGTACTGTAAAAATGCAGAAATGGCCTGAGTGGGGAATGCAGAATGCAGTGCCCCTTACAGCCTGTAGTGAGTATGCTGTTGCAAAGTTCCCCCCCCCCCCCAGACAGTATTTAACCTAACCTAGAAGAAGTGGCAAAAAAAAAAAAAAGTAGCAGGAGGAATTCACAGAGGGCATATATTTCTTGAATATGATTAGGTTATAATTTTTTAAAAATGCTTTTATTGATCATACTTTCCTTGGTAAGTTTATGTGTGCATTTTTATGCATTTATACATGCATTTGTGCAAATTTTATAAATAAGACTTATTGCTATTACAGGCATTTTCATTAAGACAGCTCGATGTGGAAGTTTTTGTACATTTATGGGAGAGGCATTTCTGTAAGAAAAACATTTTTCACAGTCTGAAAACTAGGAAATAAGGGGCACATTGGCAAGGAGTATGCCATAGTCCACAGGAATATAAATGCTAGCAGTGAAATCTCTGTTTAGAAAAGGAGACTGTATTTAACAAAGGCAAGTAGTAGCTGTCTAATTTATTTTTGCTTTTCCAGCAAATGATATTGAAGTTGAATGCAGGACAGTGGATGCCCAGCAGAGAAGAAGATGCTAGATTGCTCCAAGTAGGTCCCAAGTAAGTGTTATAATCTCAGTGAGGCGCTGGAAATTCTGTCAAATGATGAGAACAAATCCGCACGAAGAGAGAGGCTGGGAAAGTGGAGCAGAACCTGGAGAAGGATCTCAGAGGAGTGTGAGACATCGGCAGGTGGCAGCATCGCCACAGCCCTGGCAGGACCGGCTGGGTGACAGCCCCCCTATCGCTCCCACTGCAAGTTTTACATATGGAAAGTTCTTTGACCTTTCATAAATTTATTGTCACCCTGGTTGAGTGGCACTAGGTGCAAACAGTCCACCCCTCCTTCAGTGTTTGCCTGTGACTGGCTCTGGTAATTAGAGATTTCCAACTCTCCGAGCTGCACGGCTCATTTGTTCCACTCATTGTTTTTGCTACGTGACACAACCTAAATTCTCCAGCTTGTATTTACATGAGCCGGTTCTCAGCCTCACGCAGAGAGCGACCAGGCTACAGCCCAATATAGCTGTGAGAGGATGGGTTTGTGCAAGGGAGAGAGTGGTGGAGGGGGTGAGGTTTGGGTTTGTGCACGTCTGTCTGTAATGAGCATGAGTTTGGTGTTCAGTACCATTGTTAAAATCAGCAACTCTGCGCAGAATTTCAAGACCAGGCTTTTAGAGGGATTCCTAAAATAATCTGAGTGTTTTCTTTCTGCTAGCACTTCTAGCTAACAAATGCATGCATAAATGTAAGCATTTGTTAGTGGTAATATTATATCTACATACAAACAATGAGTGAACCATCCTGACCTAGGCATTGTAATCAGCAACCTAGTTCTGATGTTAAGTAGCAGCATTCAAGGAGTTTTTCCTTTTTTTTTGTCTTTCTCCACCCTCTGACCCCCCACACCCCCCCTCCCTCCCCACACTTATGCGAGATACACTTTCTGAAAAGGGTCCTTCTTTTCAGGTTTTATCAGAATTAGGAATCAAAGGTCAAGCTCAAGATAATGATCCTTCCCCCCCAGATTTCAACTGGTCAGTTCACAGTGAAGTTGTTTTATCTTCAATCCAATTAGACTTTCACCCCTGGCACACTGGTGAAGTGATAGTATTTTTTTTTTTGATTGTTTTTAATCTAACTGCTACTGTAGACACAGAATTATTCAGACTTGATTAAACATTTTCAAGCTGTCTCACCAAGCCAGTCATGTGCACATACATTTTCACACACATTTCTCACAGTAAATTAGTAACAATTGCTTATATGGTTAATAGTTCAGAAAATGAAGTTCTCCCTTCAGAGGTGTATTGTACTGCCACAATATACACCCCAAATTGACACTACATAGTTGTGTATGCAGGTTCTACTTAAAATGATGGTAGACTGAAGCACCAGGATTCATTAAATTGAGCAGAGTTTCTCATTAAATGTGTAGATTGACACTCAGAACTGACTGTCATTTGGGGTTTTTTTGCAGCTGTTTTTTTATACCATCAATGCTTTATTTAGAGTGAAACTTTACCACCCAGTGGCTGAGAAGTAGCTGCTTTGTGAGGGGAAAAAAAAAACATAGAGAAAAATATTTTGCATTATTATTTTCCTGGAAAAGACAACTGGAAGCTTTTCAGATTTAAGTTCTTGATCTTGTCTTCTCCTTATTTTTTTTCCCTGTGTCTAACTTATACCCTGAACAATGTATGTTACCTGGTTTGCAATGTGCAGAGTATACATGTACATTTGCTTTCTAAAGGGAACCCAGTTAGTTCTCATCTATTTTCTAATATAAACTCCTCTGCAGAGGTGTTAGCAAGTATATTTTATTTTAACTGTGCCCTATAAATCCTTCATGGAAAATTCCAATTAATATGGCTATGCAGCAAGCTGGGCCAAAAAATTAACTGATCTGTTCTTGCTCAGCAACGTGACTTGATGAATACAGGAATGGAACAGACTTAATACAAAAATAGTGTTTCTCCTTAAGGAGCTGGAGACACCGGGTGCCACTGTTTTGCATCTTAACATAAAAATCTATAAGACTGCACCTTCTGGTATTAAAAGATAACACCAGAATGCTCTACCCCATGGCAATTTGCTGAGATGAAAGATATCAGCGCCCTGAGACTCTCAAAAGATTTTTTTACTTTCCATAAACATGGAACCTCAGTCACTGAGGAGCACAACTTGAGGAACACTCTCCCCATAACTCAGCCTTCAGGGAGAATGCTGACTTCAGGAACAGAAGTTATTAATGGGGGACATTCATGAGCTGGAAAAATTGGAAGGGACATCCTTCTGAAATGGAGGGAAATCTTCAAAAAGCACAGTCCATTTGTTACACGGGGTAGGGGAAAGCAAGGCCATGCTGCCTCTACCTCCCATCTTATAGCCTGATGGCTTCCTAGGTGAGTCCAGAAGAGGTGCATACAGCATTTGGGTTTTGTTGCATATCCATACTTCTGATTTGGGACATATTTCACAGAATCACAGAATAGCTGAAGTTGGATGGCATCTCTGGAGGTCATCCAGGCAAACCTGTCAGCTCAACTAGCGTCATGTCCAGACCTCTTTTGATTATCTCTAAGAAGAGATACTGTGCCAGTGCTGGGCCACCCTCAGAAGCAGAACCTCCTGTGTTTCTTTCAGCCTTTCATCATAGGAGATAGATTCTAGTCCCCACACCATTTTCATGACCCTTTGCTGGACTCTTCCCGGTATCTCTACCTTTTTATTGGGGGCAGACCTGGACACACAACTCCAGATATAATTTCCCCAGAAGAATCACTTTCCTCAGCCTGCTAGTAGCACTCATTGGTCACCATGACCAGACAGTTTGCATCACCAAGTTGACAGAGGTGGGCACTGAGCAGCACAAATGAGCTACTGTTACTTGCTCACATGAAACATTAGGAGGGTTCTTGCTCCTACTCTTGTGCAGCTAATCGCCCTGGCCAGTACAAGGGCTACAAATTCAACTTTCTCATATTCAGAGGTGCTCAGAGTCCACATGGATGGTGAATCCACACACAGTTTCAACAATAAAACTATTTCCACACACCATTTCCAGTCCGGAGTCCTGGTTTAGTTTTTAATAGATCATTATAGTTTTCTGGCTTTTTGCATAATGCTCTTCTTCTAAATATTTTGAAAAAATTGCACAAATTCACAAAATATCCCCACTCAAGTTCTCAAGTACAGAAACCAAAGTCCTGTGTGCTTCTAGTAGTGAAAGAAGTGTGTTGAAATTGTGGTCAAGTAATTTTTTCTGGCATTATTCATTATGGTTTTTAAATTGGAATATTTGCAAAGTCGTTAACTCCATAATAAGGAGAAAAAAAACAACAACCACACCCTTGTTTTCCAAAACTTTTCATATAAAAAAATAAACAAGTTACCAAGGAATAAGTTGGGAATATATAAATCAAATTTCCACAAGAAAATTCTAGTAGAAATTTTGTTCAATTTCTTAATTCAGACCAGTCAGATTTCATGAACTCTCCTAAGATAAGCTTAACTGCATGTTAAAAAGTCCAACTAATGTTTAAAACTGCTCCACTGATATTGATCATGCTTTCTTTTTTCGCTATTTTTTATCTGCACAAAACTTAATATAAATGCTAATTATGTGTTTGTATCTTTAAGACAACAAAAATAATAACATACAGAAAACATTATGTTCCATGAACATAATGTGAAGTACTGAGAAAACAACATTTATGGGTCATCTTTGAAAATATGGTCATTGGGAAGTGGACGTTTGAATATAGTTATTATGAAAAAAATAGCAAATGGTTTTCATAACATTACAACACATTAAGTAAGTATATGAAATTAATTACTTTTAAAATATATTTCAGTGTGTTGGTTTAGATGCCTGAGTTTCTTCTACATTGAGCAGGGATGTTTTAATTGTCTTGACTGAGCTTTAGAAAAAATTGACTGAGCTGGACCAAAAGGCCACTTGGCCTGAAAGGGTTCAAGCTCAAAGCTTTCATGTCATATGGGGATGCAGCATAACAAACAGGCTCCACAATCTGACTGGAAAGGACTGTTCCTCTGTTTTCTTTTTGAAGCTGGGAAACAAGAGTAGTCATGAATGTAAAAGTTTTGGATTCAGAGGAAGTGAATGCAAGAGAGTGCTGACTTGGTAGCACGGGGTCAGAGAGCTGTATTGTCCGAGGGGAATTGCTGGGATACTTGTGTTGGGTACCAAGGGCTCATCATTCTGTCCAGGACTGGGTGCATCATGGTTCTCACTATTTCTTTCTAGCTCAGATTCTTCCTTGTTCAGTTTCTGGAATTTGTGAATTCCTTTCTAAGTAGTTGCTATAATATTGTGCCATGTATGCAGGATATATAAGCCACTCTTCTGATTTTGAGGAGTGGAGTGGTTCAATTTTGATTTACTCTGGTGTACTTTTTACAAAAATTATCTTTAAATGATTGCCCAGCTCCCTTTCTTTCCCCATAAGAAAATAAATTTTTTTAAAAAATATATATTGAAAACTTGGAAAGCACTGATATTTAAAAAAGAAAATCTAATTTCTTAGCTCATTCTACGTATAGTCTTTGCTGTGGAAACAAATCTCAGGAGTATGAGTAGCAGAAATATCACCACATTTTTACGTTGACTGAAAAATTCTGGAGTATCTTTCTAAAATGCTTTCAGCTATAATGATGGCAACTTGTTACAGCATTTTAGGGTGCCAATTAATTAGAGTTAGCTAGAAAATCATTATCATGTCTTCATGTCTGAAAATGACATCTGTAAGATAAATTTGCAAGTATATTACCACACACAGTTTAGTTCATCTGTGTAAACATTTTCATATCTGCCAGAAGTTAGCCTACACTGGATACTGTTTTGCAAATCAGCATGTGTCATTAGCATACTAGAGAAAATAAGGTAGTCCAGGCATTTCTAACAACAAGAAACACTTGTTATATGGACTTTAGTACATATCTGTGCTCATATTGATCATATATTGTTTATTTTTGAAGATTCTGTTACTGTGAAACAAAAAAAGACCTAAACATTTTTTTTAATTTATTTTATCTTTCTGTTATCCTGTTTCCTTTGTAAAAGTTGGTTCACTGTGTGCTTTGTGTCTGTTGCTCTTTAGATTACACTAGAGTCATTGTAAGAAGTCAACACTTGTTCAACATTTATTTAATGTTTTACTAACAGTTCTCTGTTTGGGTACTTTTGCTGTAAACACAGAATGCAGTAGAGTACTTGGAAAAAGGTGATGGGTCATTGGTCAGCAGAGCTGAAACTAGGGTCACTTTCTAACTTCTGCCTGCCAGAACCGCAAATGCTCTGACCAAAAGGACAGCCCATCTAAAAAAATTCTGGCAAAGATTGTGTTCACCTTCACAGCTCAGAAACACACAGAGAGAACTTGGAGGTCACACAGATCTTTGTTCCTCTATGCATGTCCAAATGCATAGCACTGATTTACCTGGATTATCTTAGAGGCCAGTATGTTTCTTCACTAAATCCCTGTCTGTTTGCTCCTGCTCTGGATCCAATGCCACCTGTGAAGGTACTGGTTTCATGTCCTTTAGACAAAGTCGACTGCAGAGGAGGAGACTGTATCATGCCAGGTAGTGGTTTATTTCACAACTAAGTAAGAGCACCTTGTCTTCAAAACAAGCATGGCTGGTTTATTTTATCCCGAGGAGTTACAACTGCACAGAGGCCTGGTGAAAAGCATTTGGTGACTTATGCTATTATCACGCTTTCCTTAAGAGTTATTTGGCTAGACAGCATGCACAAAGAAACCAATTTACAGCCTGTCGATATTGCCATATTTGTAAAGTATCCTGGAAGTCTAATTGGCTTTCTAGGCCTTAGCACATCAGCACATCAGCAATTTGCCTCAGGATCTGGCTCCTTAAAGATTATGGTGATGACTACAGCTTTTAAGTAAATGATCCCACACTTACATTTCTAGATGCAAGTTCCAATTTTGTGATAAATCAAAGCACTTCATGCTCTGTTTCCTGGAGGTCACAGCAAAGCTAAAGCGGATTTGCTTCATTTATGGTTACTGAGATATGTATTTTGTGAATCTCTTTATTTTCCCTTTTTGCCCCAGTGTAGCAGCACAATCAGTGGATGCATTACTTGAAGGCAATGTCTGCATCCTATGTCAACAGGGATCCCAGCTTACAGTAATTACGTTTTTATAAATACTATACTGTTCTGAGTTGTATTTTTTATATTTGAAAATATGAAATTTGAAAATGTGAATTTCCTTTTTTTATTTCCACACACAGGTTTTCTTGAGCTTTGAAAGAAAAAGAGGAGGGAAAGGAAGTGCATGGCATGAGAGGTATTTAATCTCATTTTCCATTCATGACTCTTCTGTCCTACCCGTTGCCCAGAGAAATGAAAGTCTAACAACATGCTTCAAAACAGAAAAACACTGTCCAAGGGGGCAGTTTGCTTTTTAATTTAAAAAGGGACAAAAAGACTTAGACAGAAAAAGCTCAAATCTTTCCACTGACAGGGCAAGAACATGTTTCCTCAACAGATATGGGCTAAGTGTGAAGTGCATAAATACCTATTTCTTATTACTGAAGAATTTATACAAGGCACCTGAATGATTCTCTCTAAGGCATATTTTTTTCTTTCAGGGTTGAAATGCTATATGGCTTCTCTGAGGGAAAATTAATCTACAGTTTTCTATACACTACCATGGGATAAAATAAACAGTGCTTTAATATCTCTTCTAAAGGACATACTATAAAAATAAAAGTGACACATTTTTTACTTGTTTTGAGTGCACAATTTTTCACACCACAAATAACTATGTAATTTATTGGAAATTACACATTTACTTTATTCATTAGTACTTGTAAAAAATAATTGAATTACTTTTAGCCTATTCTAGTTTTATGGAAAATGAAGAATGACTTGATTCAAACATTATTAACTAAATTAGTAATTCTTTATGAGGCATTTATTTCTAGACTGCCAGAACTTTCAGCTGCAAATAAGCCCCTTAGACCAGGGTAGGTATTAGTTCAGTGAAAGCACAGAGCTTCCCATTCTCACTTTATAACATTCATCTCATTAGATTGTGCAAGATCTGTAACTCACAATATCAGACAGAGGAAAAGAAGTAAAGGAAGAAGGCAGACATATGGAAAGAGAAAGAGAAGGAAGAGTTTTCCTTTATCTGTAAGAAATGTTATCAGGCCAAAACTAGGATACAATAATGTAAAACAAAATACTTGTCAATTAGAGTAAGTTGAGCATATTCTACTAGTTTGGTAACAGCTCCCTCTGCTACTTTTCTATGTTTTCACTATTTATAGATGTGCTGTAGCATGAAGGCTTCTAGAAAGTATGGCAGCATACCACAAGGCAGTGTGCTACAACCTTTGCTGAAAGGTTTGACAGTGATCATACAGTTAACGCTGACCAGTGTCTTGGTGAAAAAAAAAAATCAGTCCACAGCACGGAAAGAACAGCTGAGAGAGTTGTTCTGTAGGTGCCATAAATCATGTCAGCCAGGGCAATTCACCCTGCTATGATCACAGATCTGAATGAAGCAGCTGCTGACCAGAAGCCATTTTCTCTGAGACCTTGTGGAAATTCTGAGCGGGATTTCAGAAGAAGTCCAGAGAAAAAGAGAAAATGCCAAAGAACATCTTCAGATATAAACAAGAAACTTAGGAAGAAGTAGGAAATATAAGGTGGTTACAGAAACTTCCATTCCTAGAAAATATATTCACCTAATAATGAAAGAATCTGCGAACACTTGAGTGATAGTAGAAAGGAATAAACACTTGAGTGATAGTAGAAAAGAAAAAGGAGAAAAACAGGGATTTGTGAGTGGTAATTTATATCAAAACAATTACATGACAGGTGAAAAAAGAAACTGACAGCATATATCTTTTGGTAATACATTTTGCACTGTGGTCTTACAAGTAAGCTTGGTAAATGTGGTTTAGGTTAAATTGTTACTAGCACAAAACTGATGGGAAACCATAACCAGTTTATAGTTATTAACAGTACATTTTCAAAATGGAAGACTGCAGCGAATGAGACTCGACAGAGACTGTCCTGGTTTTAGTTTTTCACTAGAGAATTGGGCAAAGGACTTGAGAGGGTGCTTAAGGAACCTATTAGATTGGCTGAGGCATGAAATGCAGTGGTGGACATGATTAGAATAGAAAAACCATTTCTGACAAATTGAAAAGATAGTGAATGAGCAGAGAACTATGCTTAGATAAGAATAAATGCTGGCAAGAACAAACACAAGCTGACTAAGCAGGAGGGATAAAGCAGAGAATGTTGGAGAGGTTGTAGTGGACCCCAGCCTCAGTTAACCATACCAGTTGTGTTGCAAAAAGACAACCATTTCAAGAATATACCCTGAAAAACCTGTGATCTAATGCTTCTACCCTGCTCAGTGTTGGAGTGACCCCAGCTGAGACACCACGTTCAGCTTGTTAACACCATTCTTTAACAAGAGGAAGATTAAATTAGTAGAAGAATGAAAAAGATCAGAAGCTTAGAAAATGTGAGGTGTTAGAACAGGTTGATTGAAATTATGCTATTTAGCTTAGAGAAAGATAGACATAACTATAAGGAGGGGGTTATATGACAGGAATAACTTTTTTCCTTTTCAGCAAAAGACATGTTCTCCATTTAAAAAAACAAACAAACAAACAAACAAAAAAAAAAGAAAAAATCCTTCTCTGAAAGTAACAAGTACAATACTCTACCAGGGAGTTTGTGGGATCTCTGTCACAGGATTTTCATAACATAGTTGGAATATATGTCTGTCATGAATGATGCAATTCAAGGTCGTCCTGGACTGATGGAAGGATGGGATGATCATATAAGTTCCTCGTTTCCTATTTCCTCTGACTTGTGTAGGAACAGATGACCAAGTAAACTGGTGGCTCATGAATCAGTAGACTTTATCAAGACATTCATGATCTCTGAAATCAGAAAACTCGTGGACAGATAAGAAGAAAACCCTGAGGCCTAAATACTACATTTGTGAGACCTTTCATACCATGCTGATGAAAAGAATCCATAGAAATGTAAAGAAACTATATAATCAGATTGACTCTCACACTTAGTATCTAACACCACTGCAATACAATACGTAAGTATAAAATTTTGATTAAACACCTATTTTTTAGTTAAGAGTCATCAACTGTTTACAGTTTCAAAATAGGATCTGTTTTTCAAAACCATCTACAATGCACTGAAAAATAATGAAAAGAAGGAGAAAAATTACCACAACTGCTTTTGGTAGTCATGTGTAATATAAAGCTGTCTGAAAAGTATAAAAAGAGGAATGTTCCAATGTTCCTCACTGCAGAGATTAAAATACCTAAGGAATCTGTTTTGTTTGTAGTCATAATGTACCTGTGTAATGGTCTGCATGCATATGAAAAACAATTTTTAAAAATGCATTACGAAAATATATTGCAAAAGTCAAAAATTTGCACTGAGACCTAACTCATCTTTTCTTGGCTACATGAACTTGCTTAAGACATATCTTCAGGTAAAACTTAACCCATAAAAACGCTTAGGTGGACAAACAAGATTAACAGCCTGAGATTTCATACTATTCAGAGCTGAAAGGCCTTAATCAGGTTGTCTCTCATGTACAATCCCTGCTGCTGCACAGTTGTTTTTGCAGAATACACAACATAGTTTGGGTTCCAAGGTAGAAGGAACTGAATTTTAAATACAGCTGTACCTAGGTGTAGATTTCTGAAGGCAATGCCATGGATTCATGGATGTTTTTACTCTCTACTGCTTTTCTTGCTCTACTGTCAATCTGACCTCAAGAGCAATTCAACTGAATAGCCTGTTCTACTTTTTCTTTTTTTTTCTTTTTTTTTTTATTTTTTAAAAATTTTTATAGTTCTAAGACGTAATGAGTTGACCCCAGCATTGTCAAACATTTTGGAGTCACCATGTCCACAGCAAGATGTATTTTTTTTGGTTGGTACAAGGCTTGCATTTCTGTAACTGTAGGTATTCCATGGTCCAGACCATGACCAGATTTCACGACCTGTCTCACTGTGTATGTGAGTTTTATATTGCTGAGAAAAATTTCATGATTAGAATATTTTCTAAGAGAGGACCATGCCCATCATCTTACTGATAGATGAGAAATTACTGTAAGTCATGGTAAAAGATGTTGTAGCGTATAGTTACAATATAGTACTAGAAGGTTCAGAGAAGACTGTAGGTAGGAAATGACATGTCAGGAAGTAAGTAAGCCCTCTAAGTCACCCTATGAAGCACATTGCATCATGTAGTTTGAAAATTAATTTACATTACTTTTTTATCTTACCAATGGAGGAAGACGAAATGGGGATTTTTATTAATAATTATTGACCTAGAGAATATTTGCACTTTAGCTTTGAGCAAACTTTTAATATCTGTAGAGAAAAAGGGGAAAAAACTACATTAGCAGAGTAGTAAGCTATCTGTCTTCTGGTATGTTTGCAAAGAACAGATAGCTAAACAGATTTTAGGAGAAAAGTTTCCTTTAGCCTCATCTGCCCTAAAGGCTTCAATCCATAGTCTGTGCTCTTGAGGTCACAATTTCTACTTGCACTGTCTAAATCATTTTACTTCAAATTATGTTGATCCTTAGGACAATGTTTTTTTTGAGAATGATCGTGCTCACCATTTATGATTTCAGCATTACTGGATTAGTGTCTGAGCATCAGATTTTCTTGTACGTACACATCTTGAAATCGTGAGAAGTCAGCCTAGCATTTTCTCTCTATAGGAAACACTGAGGCAGATGAAATTGGAAAATGGTTATGACATCACAAAATTAAAACAGACACTGACCGTATTTTTGTACCCCACCCACTCGTGTCCCCTCAGGAGATTTCCACAACAGCTTCCAATTACTGCATTGAACCGTTGCGATCCTTCAGATGAGAGCTGCACAGGGAAAATGATGGAATCCTGTCTACTTTGTGCTTGTTCATCAACTTTTTGATGTGTTATAAGAAAGCATAAGATGGTGAATACAGGTGGATTTCTTAACTGAGGTGCAACAGATGCCACAGGAAATCAGAACAGCATGTCTGTCTCATGCTGAGGCCAAGCATGCAAACAAACAAATCAGTCTGCCTGCACATGCTCTTCCTTATAGGTTTTCCAAGAGCAAGATGGCTAACATTACATAATGATTGTGTCTGTAACATTTTAATGACATCATAAAATTTCTTTTTCAGTACAAAAGTTCACTTCATGATGAGCTCATCAAAGGAAGCAAAATATTAAATGAAAAATAATTAGGTTTACTATTCTGTATAAATATTATGTTGACAATATTATACATCTTCTGTTTGTCAAAGATTGTATTAAATGATAACTGGCAGAGAATTCCCAGACTTTATCAAGCTTTCATCTTTGTTAATATGGTAGAAATCCAGAAAGATCTTGTCCCAAGTTTGCAAGTTCCTGTTATATGCTGTAACTTTTTATAAATTAGAACTGTACAGTCACCCTAAACCCCCTCAATTTCTTGTCTCATGCATTAACATTTCACTGATAACACTCTTTTCAGAAATCTTGGCATTGTTGTTAAATTATTCATATGGTGTTATATGAAAACACATGACAATTTTTAAAAATATATTCGTCGAGCATCTTGCAATCAGCTGAGATGCCTCTCTGCCAGTTATTTTTCTGAATTTTGCCATCTGAATGCTCTGAATAAACTTTGTTTTATTCAGTAAGTTTCAGTCTTGTTTCCCAGTGTTTCTTTTGATTTCTACAGCTTCACTCGTATTACCCTTCTGTTCTTTTTTCTTCCCTTTCTATCTGCTATGCACTCTGTTTTGCCATTCTTGCAATATACTGTTTTAGCATTGAAAAAGATATTCCCTATTATCTGATCTTCCCTGGCTGTACTTAACTTTGTGACTTTCTTCTTCTCTTTTGTAATATAAACTTTCATTTCTGCATCCTGAAAGAGTATTCTGACATTAAAGTCTGGCACACCGTTAATTCTTAAATACAGAAATCACATTTCTTGACATTCCCATATCCCTCTCTAGTGCTTACATTTCATCAATATGACAATTGCATAGTGTTAATAAGTTGCATTATACCTTTCCTTTTTCCTTTTATGAATTGCCATACATTATTCCTTTGGTATTGATCCAGAATGTGATGAAATACAGAGTGGATTTTAACTGAGAAAATAATTCAAGGACAATGAAGCAAACAAAACACAAATTCAATAGTAATAGGTATCTTTGTTAATATGGGGTTAAATTGCAAATATCTTTTGATTATTTCCAGCTCAGAAGTCTTTAGAGTGTATTATCAGGGTTACTCTCAAAAATCAGAAATCATTTAAGGCACAAAAATTACATGGGGCCGTTTCAATTTGTCAAACACTCAGAACATCATGAATATGGAGATAAGCAATTAAGGTAATCAAAGCTTAACACTCTACTTACTACATCACTTTGAGAAAACTAGTGAAACTTCAGCAAACTCTATCAGAATGCTACTTGTGTATGCCCAAGTAGCGATCACGGGCTAGTGTTAGTCCTTATCTTAATAAACCTCTCCAGGACTGCATAAAATAGGAGTTTGATTTAGTTTCAGCTTATACTTGCAGGACTTATTGTAACAGTCTGTGGCTGTTTTGCAGCCCTTGAAAGTTCAGGGGGATCTCTTTATTGAGCTCACTGAAGTTTGGATTAGGAAAAATATGTTGTAAAAGGAAACAAACACAAAAATAAAGACAGTTTAAAGAAATTTCTAAGTACATTTCAATTTACTCAATAGTATTTTTTTTGAAAGATCAGAACCTTCAGATTAGATTTTCAGACTATTTTAGATGTGTGACAAATTGGTCTGAAAATCCACAACGGTGATCCTTGTATCACAGTTTGTTGTGTTTCTATTAAATGTGAAGTTAACATGAGTGAAGCATAGGTTTACCTGTTTTATAGAAGAGGATGAGTGGAGAAAGAAAAATGCAAACAAAAAGAACATATTATTTCATTATGCTGATCATAGTCTTGTATAACTCCTAATGAATTTTCAGTAGTTTTCTTCGAAGTACCACAAAAATTACAAGAATTACACCAAAATAATGTTAAAGGTTAGTTTACAGAAAACACTTTTTTTGTCCAATTCATCATGTATACAATATCCTGAAATTAACAAAGACACAGATCTGAGCCAATGAACCTTAGGTATCTTAATGATTTCTCTAGGTTGACACAAAAATCCCAAGATATTAAAAATGCCAAGTCAGAATAGAAATACTGACAATCTGTGTGTATATATCTTCTAGCCCTGTCTACATCAAAATCATCTGGAGTTTTCCCATGGACATAAGATGACCAAACAGTAATTTATTCCTGCAAACACCTCCAACAGGTTATAAAGGAAGAACTGAAGCTCCGCACAAATTTGTTCACTCCTTGCCTTCCTACTTCGGTCTACTATTATTTATTTGTTACCTATCATCAAGCTTAAATTCATAGCACTTGTTTATTCAAATACTGTAATTCAATTCAACAATGTTATTTACTTGAAATATCTACAGAACACGTAACAGAATATGTTACCTTTTTTCTCATAAAACAATGATTAAATTATATTAAGTAATTTTAACTAAATTTAACTGTTTTAACTAAAAATCCAAACCAAAAACCCTGAACCCAAACATTCACTTCCACAAAAAGTGATCTTAGGTGAAAAAAATCATATTTTGAGTCAAAATACTGTAGTCTGTCATACTGAAATTATATTAATTGCAAGCATTATGTCTTCCTCTAATAGACATCAAAACCAAACTAAAATTTTCAGTTAATAAGTAGTGGCAAAAGTGCTAGTAGTCATGGCCTTAGATTGAAATTTACGGTTCTTTATACTGTGGCAGACACGATGGTTTACGACTTAATGCAGAAGAGCTTTGAAAACCTCAATCTAAAGTTTTCAGGTCAGGCATTATGACTTACCTTTATGCATTAGATATTTGTGTTTATAATCTCCTTAAAATCAAGGTACTTGAGATAAATTGTAACAACACCTCAAACATAGTTTTTATTTTTATAATTCAATTAACTTTAAAAAGATTGCAAAAAGCATGCCAAATTATAAAAATACGTTCCATGTTAAGTTACTAGTTTCTAAATCTAAACAAACTCCTTTTTAAGGGAAAAGTCTAGTTCCTTCCAATTCAGAAACTACTCAGGAAAAAATGCTATAACCAGATAGAAAAAGAAATTACTTTGGGCAAACATAATGGCTCTTTCTGGCCTTAAAATTTAATAATGTATTAAAGATGCCTCGTAATCCCGATCATAACCCAATTCTTTTGCAAGTCTATAGCAAAATGTGACTTTCCACCTTCCTCAGAAGTTAACAAATACTTCCTTGGCATTCAAGGAAAGTGCATAAGAGCAGGTGAGAAAGCCCTGACAGTAGAACATTCATTTTATAACCTCAGAAGATAATAACGTGACATTACCATACTAGGCCAGGCTAAGTGTTCGTGTAACTCTGTATTCCAACTTCACTGGGGGCTACTATAGGACATTTAAGGTCTCCTTATAAACTTTGGCCTTCTGTTCGCTTCATAGATTACATATCAAACCTGGAAAAAACCCCAAACAAATAGCATCTTGTTTTGTTATTATTTTTTTAATACTTTTAAAAAGTTATTCCCATTTTTTTAATGTACCATATTGTGTGTGTATGGTCTTTTTTTTTCCTGTAATTTGTTCAATTTTTGCTTTTTAAAAACTTCTTCAGTTGGCTATGACTAAGGATGATAATTTCCATATTTACTATGCTTTCTTTACCTTTTCTGTTCATCTGTATGGTTTCCAATGCAAACATACAGGAAATATTTTTTGGTGGTATGAGTGATTCACTATTACTGTGACCACCTTCTGCTGCCTTCTTTTTGGAAAGCTGAGTTCTTGTTCTGTTGGTCTCAGCTGCCACAGAAGAAGTTCTCCCAAGTAAATGTACCTCAAACAATGTGACACTCTGCTAAGTTAATATTGTCACTTTTAAGTGCTCCCCGAAAAAAATAGTTCAAGAAATCCCCACTTTTAGCTATCACCACAAAACTCCTAGCAACACTGTGGTTTGCAGGACATCACTAAGGTTTTTGCGTGATACACTTATAAGCTGACTACCTCATTACCCATCAGTTTCAATTTTTGTTGGGTCTCAGCATATGTCTTAAGTGGCCAGTAAAAATGTTCAAAACCAGAATCTTTATTTTCTGAAACTCCTTAATTTGAGATGCTTTTATTTTAACACCAGAATAATGGCAAAGGAATTTTATCAGGGCTTCTTACCCTTTGCTCCAAATTGCATTCTCCATAAACCATACGAGAAAGATTTATGTGGCTCATCCAGAATTCCCTAAGGAACTACCACCTCAGCTACAATTCAATCTGAATACCTCCCAGTATGAATGGCCTCCCAGCGTACCCTCAACAGTATTTTCCATTAAAGCTTGGAATTTGTGCAGTTTCACAATGGTTGGGTCAAGATACAGGAAAGAATATGACTCTGCCACTTGTTGACTTGGAGTGAGGTAGGAGTTGATTATTTCTGTGAGTTCAGCTTTCAGAACTCTTTCTCTCATCTGAAGGAAGGAAGCCAGAGTGAGCAACTTAGTGATGATCAGTACAAAACACGATTGAGAACCCCTGATAACTGACAGCTTCATTTAAGAATATTTAACGTGCAGGGCTGGAGCTGATAAAGCTCCTGGTACATTCCTTTCCCAGCTTCTCAGTCCACTGAATTTTGTTCTGTTTCATCACATTGGTGATTAACTGTTGTGGAAAATTTAATAGTGATGTCTTATGCAAATAGTGTGCTCTACAAGTAAAACAAATAAAAATGAGGAAATGTACACATTGTACCTTTGAAAGGTTGCAAGCAGTGGCGCAGAAGACTTGGGTTACAATAACATCTGAAACGAGCCTGGGAGTGGGAACGTAGCAGGGCTTGTTTCAGAGGGGAACCAGTTCACTAAACACCAGAGTGATTTAATGCACCATCAATTATTTCCTGCTTGTCACTTAAACAGGCTCCACATATGCATGGCAGGTCATGAGTGCAAAGAGGAGGTAGAAAGCATGATTTATTGGCTGGGGCAAACACCTGCGAATTAAGCAGCTCAGAAATTAGCCACAAGTAGCATATTAGTGCAGCTAATCAGGCACGGTTCAGTATTTCAGTTTCTTGATTTGCCCATAAATAAGGCTGTATGTGGCTGCCCTGGGGCGTTCTGGTGATTAACAGCCCTGACCTACAGTAAAGTGTGCAATCTAAACAATTTAGTGGGATCCCCAGGTGTACACTGTAAGCTTGTTGCCTATAAGTCTGCTACATTCCGTACGTAGAAAGCTCCTGGTATCTGGATATCTTGTTCATACATTTTATCACATCATTTAATGATCAATTTTCTTTTCATTCATTTACCAGGGCCTGTTAACATTAACGAGTTTTAAACTACAAGGCACTGATGCGCAACTGTGAAACCCAGTTGTCTTCTTTGCCTTTGCATTCAGATGCCAGAGAAATGAGATCACCACTCTTTGCAGTGCACCTTCATATCTTACACCACAATGCTTGAGTTTCATCGCAGCTGAAATGACCAGTTGCTACTTGACTAACTCAAGAACGGTGATTGGCTAGCCCATCTGTGATTGATGATGTAAAGGTGCTGTGCAAGAGGGGACTGTACACAGCCAACAGCAAACTGCTGTTCTGGTTTTGCAAAATGCTAAAAGAGAGACAGAAACGCCCGATCACTCCATACTGACGTGTTAAGCACGTACTCCGGAGGAGGTTTGGAGTTCTCTTCAAACTCTATTTGTGAACTCATACTAAGCTCAGCAGTAGCCATATCAACTTTGACAGTTGGAAAAATGACACTTATGAGAAAGATATCCCTCCCAAAAAAGCAAGACATTTGATAAAGTATCCTGGTTACCCAAAACACTCACAATAGCCTATTAACTCCTCACCTCCAAAAGAACACACAAGGAAATGGACAAGGATGAAGATGAATGACTGGTAGAAAACTTGTAGCATAACTTGTGAAGGAATGACACTGTGTAAATCTAGAACTGTCCACATTTCTATATTAAAAAATGCTGGAACATTTTAGGAAGAAAGCACAGAAGATGAAGAATAAAAGATACACGATTAATAAAAAACCACAAGGTGACCATTGCTATTCGCATTTTTTCCTGCTATATGAACAACATGGTAGGGCTTCTTGAACCACAAGCCATCAAATTGTTTACACAACAAATGAATAATTACTGGAGATTGAGAATCATTTGAGCAAAAGATATTAAACATAAAAAAGTAAGCACATTGCTAGCTCTAGGAAAGCACAGACAGCATGCGCCAGTCTTCTCACTATGCCACCCTGTGCCTTGCATAGGGTAGCTAGAAGCTAGAAGGACTCAGACACTTACAAAATTTGCTTGTTTCTTTCAGATTTCATATCACTTTACGTTGAAACAAAGATTGTTATAGGGCTGCTTTCCATCATCCCCTATTTCTCCTTCAGTAGCATGATGCTGAGGGTATGTAGCATGTGCAGAAGAGGGTGGGATGAATGTGGTTTTGAATGTGAGGTGCTGGGGGACTGGAATGGGCAACAGAGCAAGCTGTCTCATCCCTGTACCTGCCCACCTAAGTTTTCAGCCAGGCCTGGGTGCTGTCTGGGTTAACGGCCTTATTGCTTCACCCCAGGAAATATCCAGCACTCCTGAAGAGTGACCTGTCAAAGAAGCAGTAACTCAGAGTGGAACTGAGTCTTAAAATCAATGGCATAGGCACACCTTGTACATTTTTCTGTTATTTTTTTCAATGTTTAGTTGTAGCATAAATACAGTGAGACAAAATAATTTTGCTGTTTGACATGAAAGATTTTTTTTTATAATAATTTCAAAAAAAGTGTTCTTTCCTAGTTCATGTTATCATCCTCATACCAGTATATTATAAACTTCTCATGTATATATTAAGAGAGGTAAAGAATTGAAAACGTAAGAGAAGAAAACAGAAATGTACCAGAGAACTTTACAATATGACACAAGATGACATATGAAAGAGTTACAAGGTGTGTGTAAAAGAAAACCATGAAAAGTCTTTGCAAATATTGATAACAGAATAAAAAATGGTCAAAATATAAAGCATAATTTAGAATAAAGATGGCAGTGCAGGGACAGAATAAGATCTATTAAGATTCTTTAGATGCATCACAGAATTTAAGACTGTGTCTTTGGAGAAGTTAAAGTAAGATTTCAAAGTGTGTCTATGATTTTGAAAAAGTGTATAATATTGTCAGATCACCAAAGTGTCACAGTTCTTGTTATAAAACAGCCTTTGCCTTCTGGTAAAGGGGATGCTAAATTTCAAGCACAGAAAACTTAAAATGGCTACATAAAACCAAGGACAGGTTAAAAAAAAAGCAGATTTATTGTGAGAACTCTGAAATGATATCTAGATGATCCCCCGAGCAGCCCTTGAGATGTCAGAGATGATAATACAGTAACAATGTTTGGGAAGTATTTCTAGTTTTACACTTAGCCTTTTGGCAGGAATTTATTAAGACAGAATAAGCCTGTGACTTTTCAATTCCAAGTACAATTTGTTTCTGTAATATATCTGCAGGAGTAATGTGTGATGGAATTTTTCCTTTGCTGGGCCAAGTAGTTGTGGGTGATGATGTGTTATAATAGGTTCTCACAAGCCATATCTCAACTAGATAAAACACAACACATGTACATCTGTGGCCCAGTGTCAATGCTTTAAATGTACATCAGAAATGCATTAAATCTTCTGATTGCTATTTTGTTTGTACAGCTTGTTGGTTCAGAGTTTTCTCCGTAATGTACCCTGCTGATTGCCTTGAATTATTGGCATATCCTTGATAGAACAAGCACACCTTGTTCCGAAATTCAACACTACAGATGTGGCTTGAATCCTTTCCTTTATTAGTAGAAACAGAAGAAATGTTCTTCAAGTTATTCTGATATGCTTTCTGAAAGCACATATCTCAGAATCAACTGGGTCTAGCAGTGTTTCAGACCAAAAGGAAAGGCACGTGATATCACATCAGAAATTCATTCACACATTTGCTTGTGTCTATATATAATGACATAAGAATGTAAAAAATAAAGTATTATGGACAGCTATGGAAAATGGCACACCAGAAGAGGCACTTTTAGTTTTGGACACTCTTTCTGGGCCAGATTCTTTGTTGGTTTAAAGCTGTGCATCTCCCATCAGTTTGCTTGCTCATATGTGAGACTTTTCTTTGTGAAGAAAACAAATGTTTTAGAAGTAATCTCAAGCTAAATGTTAATGGAACACATAGTGTCTGATAAAAATGAAAAAAATATAATATTTTAAAAATTATATCAATTAACAAACTACTGTGTTCCCACAGAGCATTTTTGAGCTAAGATAGCCTCCTGAAAGTGTATACATGGGCACAGAGACACAGGAATGCATCCTTGGGGTTTCAGTTTGTGTCTAATCACCTCATAAGGTGTCCGAGGCAAGATGGTGACTGCTTTTGTAGACGAATTCTCCCTTTTTTCCATTTGGTCATCAACTTTAGCTGTTAAGAGTTGTGTCTCTGTGCCTCAATTTATACTGTGAGACTAATAACTAATCCATGAACTGCACACCTTGTTACCTGTGGACTGACCAGATTGGAGAGGTTTCTGGAGTGGCTCTTTCCTCATTCAGATCCCTGGATCTCTTTTCAAAGGAGTATCATAGTGGAGTTACTCAGGGTACAGCAGAGGTGTCTGCCTGCAAAAATAAACTCAACCACATTGCTAAGCTACACAGGATTTGAGGTGGAAGATTTTTGGTCAATTCCACACGGTCCATATGCAACACACCTTCTTAAATTAAGTATCAGTCTAAGGGAATGAAAAGTGATGCTCTTCCATTGTCTGCTTGAAACAATTTTTAAATTTTTCCATGGATGTAAAGTATTGTACACTTATCACACATGTGGCACTTCATCACTGGAGTTCACAACTTTTCACAGGTGGTTGAAAAAGTGCCAGTTCTCAGGCAAGGGGTGAGTACTGGCTAGTCTGTCACTCACTCTCAGCTGGACAGTTGTTTTTCACAGGGCTCTGAAGTGGTCAGATCAGGCAGACATTTCTGCAAAGCAGATTTAGCTCATATTTGCGTTTAGAGAATAATTGTTCTTTGCAAAGATGAATGTATTACTGCTGGTGAGGCTATATTAATTGCTGCCCATAGGTTGTTATTCAGTTGGGAAGGTGAAGTATCATCATATAAGATAAATGTTACATAGGAAAGTCAAAAAATATTTCCTGGTCATTCCCAATACAAATTGTTTTGCATAAGCTTTTTGCTGCATGTGGATGACTAATTAATATATTCCTAGAAATTGAAATATGCATTTGTTTTGTATTTTATTACAATAAATGGGACTGGTTTTAGAGATGAAAATTACAGAAATGATATCTTGGTTTTAACAATTTTTCTTTTAATTATAATAATCAAGAGTTGAAATTTCTGAAGGAATTGAATAATTTTATTGATCTGCCAGATCCCAATGTTGTCAAAGGGGATTTTTACGTTGACTTCAGTAGAAATAGGAGGCTAGGGCTGTATTTAAATAAAAATATACTTATGTATTTTAATATTGATAGTGCATATTGAATTGCTGTACATAAACTTGAAAAAATACATCTGAAATGAGTTAATTTGGAAATAGAGGGTTAGGTCTCTCAAATGTACTCCGAAGTAAGTGAAAGCAAAAAGGGCATTACAGATGTTCGGGTACAGCTGACATTCAGTAGAGGAATGGAGGTTAGGAGAAGGCAGGCATGTGTGTCAGTCTTAGGTTAGGGTCAGAGTGTGACTTCCTTTGCAGTAATCCCTGCAAGCTTCACTTTGAATGTAAATAACAATCCAGTATGTCGTAGCTTTATATTGATTTTATATGAAGAAATTTTATTTTTTGTTATTTCAAAAAGAGAACAATAAAAGGTAAAAGCAGTGTAGTTTTGTATTTGTAATGAATACATGCTGTAGGTAAATTTCTTTTTAATCAAGTAAAATGAAAGCCATTTTAAGATTACCAGCTCCAAAAAGTAAGGCAGCCTAACTACTGAAAATTGGCCCATCCTTGAGGTTTGTACAAGGGGTACAATTGCACTGCGATCAATGGGCGATAGAGAATCTTAAATTGAACGTGACATGCCATTTTGAAACTCAGCTTGCAAGTCCAATAAATATCAAAAATGGTTTTATTGAATTATCTAATGCTTGATATGTTGTTATTAAATAAGCAAGGAATATATGAAGTGCTGCACCTCACCAAAGAAGAATACCGTATTAAGAGCCACGAGTGAAAACGAAGGAAATCACCAAGCAGTCTGCTGGACTACTCCAGTAGAATTTTTACTGAACAGACTGATTCAATGAACTCTCTCCCCAGATCCTGGTTTACATCTTGACAGCAATTTTTGAGACTCATGGGGTGGGAAACAGTGACTTGCACAGAGACTCTATACTAACTGAACTCCTGGTTTTGCTTATTGAAATACCAGCTACCTTCTACATTTCTCCTATACTATCCTCTTTCTCCTCTCCTTTTCCTCCCTCTGTCCATTGGGTTAAGATCCCACTGCTGCCACTATAGAAGAAGAAAGTTCAATTAGATCTTGCCCTAGTGGTTTTTCTGATCCACAGCATGGTGTGAGACACCAGATTATGAGATTAATTATTGGCTTGGACCAACACAAGTGTGTGTATAGAGGGAAAAAGGACACAACGAATTTCATAGAGGTGAGGTAATGCCCTGTCCTATACCCCAGCCCCTGCGAGTCTCCTGGGGCAGCCCCAGAGCAGCTGTCAGTCAAAGACAGCCCAGGACCGCTCCCCTGTATCCCACCTTGGAGCCCCTGATCCAGCCCCGCACTGGCTGGCACATGAGGTGTGGTCACCGAGGGGCCAAAGCAAATGAAAACAAAAACATGTGTTCCCCATGCTCATTCAAATCCTGCCACCTGGACTTGCACAGGACTCCAGTGGCAGCTGTAACTTTGTCTTTTTCTCTTTCTTTACTTCTTCTCCCAATCTCCTTTCTTAGTATTTTGGGTAGTTTGAGACAGGATGGGTTGGATTTTGCTAAGTTGTATGTTATCATGTGCTAAATCAATGCTTTGGAGAATGCTTTATTTTTGTTAAAGTCACCCTTTAAAATTTTGCCAAGTACTTTTATTTTCTAAAATTTACCGGTAAAAGTACCCCCTGAGAAAACTGTGTGCAGCTTTTTCTCCTGTGCGTGCTCTCAAGGAGTTAAAAGAACTGAAGGCTCTTCTAATATGGCTGGAGGATGGATACTGTTGGAACCTTGTATATTTTTAAAGTAAAACCCCTTTGGTGAGCTCTTAGCTTGGGTTTTGGGGTCTTACACCCATCCCTGGAAGCGTTCAAGGACAGCCTGGATGGGGCTTTGAGTGACTTGCTGAAGTGGAAGTTATCCCTGTCCATGGCAAGGTGTGTTGAAACCAGATGATCTTTAAGGTCCCTTTCAACCCCAACAATTCTATGATTGTATGACACCACAGTGCATTTCTAAATTAAAATTTTAATTTCTTTTTGGCTTCAAAAGTAGATTTTCAGTCTTTTCCATACAAACATGTGGTGTGATTTCAGTAGAATAAATTCAATTCCACAATCCATTCAACACCTAATTAATTCATATTATTGAGGCAACAGATATATGATTAACTTGTGTCTTACAGTTCATAAACTGTGCTACAAATAACAGTGTGAGTCAATGCTGATACTTGGTGCAATAGACAAGCTTTAAGAACATCACTAGAGACTTGTTTTTTCACTAAATAAAGTCATTAAACAGTTTTTAATCTAATTTAGTTAAAATCAGTATATGTCTTGAAACTGGCATCATATGTCAAATAAAATGGAGCTTGACAGCAGTTTTTTAGTCTTCCTTGAAGAATGGAAAAACAGCTATGGAAAGTGATTGTGCTGGCACCATTTTTAGACAATGTTCCAGAAGTTTTTCTACATATTTCTAAGTGTGTGAGGTGTATGACTCAGTGCACTCTTTTGGGAATTCTTCACCAGTACTTCATTACTGTGGAAAAAAACACAAGGAAAGTGTCTTTTATCCCAAAGATGCTTTGTAAATACATCCTTCCTCCCAAATTAAAGAACACTCATACTGGAAAAAGCAGTGTCAGTGCTTGGTTACCCTCACAGTAACAGAGTTTTTCCTGATGATCAGATTGCATTTTCTGTGCTTTGTTTTGAGTTCATTGCCTCTGGTGTTGTCATCGGGCACCACTTGTCACCATGGAAAAGAGCCTGACTCTGTCTTTTTTGCATCTTTCCCTCAGGCATTTGCACAATTTGATGAGTTCTCTCCCTTAACCTTTGCTTCTCCTTTTCTTGTACAGTTGACCCAAACGACCTGTTGTTGACCCATAGGATTGATAAAGTTCTCAGGTCTTTCTCCATCACTGGCAGGATTGAGGGGAACACTGGCTGGGTCTCCATCCTCTTGATCATTGCAGCCAGAGTAATGTAGTCACATTTGACTCTTCAGGTCACTTCTGGCAGTGTCTTTGGAGCATATATGGAAGAGCAGCAAGGGTCAGAGGACCTGATAAGCCTTCATAACATCTCTATAATGCTATTAATGCAAGGCCACAGAAAGCAGCAAACTTCCCTGAAGGACAACTCAAGTCTGGAGATGGAGCCCTCTGTCCCCACATAGCACAGACTCTCCTGCCACTGTCACTCACCACATCCTCCTAGTGGTCCTGAGAGGCTCTGGCTCAGATGCCAAGTATGCTACCTTGATGGCACTTCCAACTCCACACATGCTATGAGGACACTGTATTTATTCTGTCACTTCAAGTCTTCAAGTGCATCACAATCCTTCTTTCTGCTGTTTGAAGTCACCAGTTTCAGCTTTTCTGATGATGACAGTTTCCATGTTCCAGCTTTCTGGACCTCCACTACAGTTGAAAGTTCAGGATTTTGAAGGTGCCGGATCTCTGAGAAGATACAGATGATCTTTTTCTCATCATCTCAGCTCAGCCCAGAGACCTCCCCTGCAGCTCTTTTACTTGCTGCTATAGCTCATCGACAACCACACACCTCCTTGCGGCTGGAAGATCATGTGCCCCAGGCTGAAAAAGTGTCCCAGGCACTCCCTGCAACTTGAAACTTCGAGAGCTGCATCATTCTCTGAAGCACCATCCGGGTCTAAGCACCAACTGAAAATGAAGGGGCAGTTCCTTCAGTTGATCCTGGGGAATATGCTGCTTTGGCACATCATCACCATAGGTAAGGATGTGCATCCTTGAGAGAGAAAGTTTGCTAGCTACTCCTTTGTGCCCTGTTCCGCTGAACTAGCACATAATTTACACTTCACATTTGCATAAATGTGGTGGTCATTTCTGGTACTCTGAATGTCTTGGGAGAATGATTTGTTTGGAAAATGAGAAAGACTTATAGATGAGTTGAACATAATCTGAAAACACGTGAGTGGACTGCTGGAGAATATAGTCAGTGATTCTGAACACAGAGACTGGTAAGTGGTAGCTGTCACCTAAAGTGGTCATAATAGCACTGAATGTCATCTCCAACATACCTGGTCAAATGTGTTACTGAAATCATGCTGCCTGGTATGGAAAAAACCCTTTTCACTAGCATGATCAGAAGAAAAGCAAACCAAAATTAATTTATCATAGACCAAACAAATTGTCACTTTTGAAATGGCTACTTGACTCTCCTTTGGGGGACAGTCATTGTCCACTTCAGTGTTCCATGCTTGAAGTGGATTAGCAGGAAGACTCTGCAAGCCATAACCTAGATGTAATGAAGAAATTATTTTGGTCAATTTGTGGCATTTCTGTGAAACCATTTTAGGCAAAGGATGAAACGGTGTTTTTTTTCCACTCAAATATATGATGAAAGGAAACTGAAATATAAGGACCTTGTCATAAGGTTAGTGCACTAAATAGAATAAAGTGAAAGTACAATTATTGTGTAGTGCATAAAAGTGGATGCCAAAATGAAAATAATTGCTAAAGGTATGAATATAGACAGGCAAGTGCATAGTTACAAGTTGTACAGCAATGAAGAAGCCCATATTTTTGTGAATTTGGGGAAAGTCAGTCTCAATGTACTGAACACCAGGGATTTTAACTGATAAGATTGAATATGTAATCAATAAAAATTTATTACTGAGAGGGCAACAGCTTATTGTAAACTATAATAATATAATATTGCTTGTTCAAAGAGTTGGAGTATTCAACACAAATAATAACTGTTATCACTTCTTTCCCATTTTTGGCTTGTAAAGAATTCACAGACTGTGTCTGACATCTAAAAATATATTAATTTACAAGAATTATTTCAGCTTAACGCTTTTCAGGATTATTTCTGAAAACATTCTAAAATGGATATTTTATGTGTATACATATATATATATACATAACTATACAGTATATAGATAGTATGTATAGTGTATATATATACTATATATGTATAGTTCTGAATATGAAAACATAGTATTGTTTTCATTTCTAGAAAAGAACAGAGCTAATGGAGTAATAAACAGGAAATATTTTTCTTCTGGTAAAGGTGTTGCTGAACAGCCACATGTTCCAGCATTGCAATTTTGGACATAGGATACTAAATTCCACTTCTTCAGCTTCAGTTCTCTTTGGATCTGGCCATAAGGTGGCAATGTCTCTGGACACAGGTATTTTTTCTGCCTAATGATTTTGTGATTCATGGTTTGTGGATTTGTGAAGATTATTGCTAAAGTGGTCATACATAAAAAGGGAATAACGAGCTTTAGCAGCCATTGTGTTCAGCTCTGACATGTAACCTTCACAAAACAGTGTAGTTTGTATATCCCTCCCCAAATATATCTCACTTCCCTTTTCAGCTGATTATGCCTAGATACAACAAGGTGCAGATGATTAGAGTTCACTATTTTGCACAGTCCTTGTGAGGAATACTTGCTTTTGCCTGTGGTACTACTTGGTTAGTGGCTGAAGTTTTCTTACACAAGCAACCAATTTCCTTTTAATACCCTCATTATCCCAGAAAAACAACAAAAAAAAGCTCCCTCTTTTGTAGAGCTTCATATTTATATGCCTAGAAAAAGTCCTCATGATGAAAAGTCAGTTGAAATGAAATTCAATGTATATGTAATGTTAATAATTTAATTCCATTGCCTTCCATTATTATTCTTTAAACTGATTTATGAGACTCTATTTGCAAATCTCAAAGTGGTCTATGAATTACAAACTGTGGCTTTTATCTAAAGTCCTATAACTACACCCTATATTACTGCACAAGAAAAACTTCAATTACAGCTGAAACATGCCACTTAATGGTAATAAAACATTGTAGTGATAACATAACTATCCTTAAATGAAAGAAATTCAGAGCTAAGTTACACTCAAGAAAAATCCAAAAGTATTAGAGTACAAACCACCCCAAAGACTGCGCTTTTGATCTCTGATGGTGCCTTGCAGTGGCCAAAACCTTATGATTACAGAGCACCACCCCTGGAGACCCAAATTACATTAAAAAGTTTTTTAAAGTCATTAGATTTCCTCTGTCTTCTTTTAGTTCCTCCTGATAATCTCTTTGTAACTAAGGGGAAAGCTGTATTGATTCTGATTCTAATAGAGGCTTTTTCTGTAGGGTCAAAGCATTTTTACAATTACAAGGACTATAAATGAAGGACATAGCTAAACCCAGTAAAGTAATCAAGGTGGACATTGACATTGGTCTGCTTCAGATGTATGAAGTTTCAGACAGCCTTGATCTCAAAAAGCTTGTGGGTTTGGTGTCAGCAATTTAGAAGAAAAAGCAAGTAATATCAGGATTGTAGGGTTCGTTTGTTTCTAAAATAGATGCTCCTACAGTGAGCTTGGATGGGTGTATCAAAAAGACATGTGATAACCCTCCCTCCCCCCTTACTCCACCCTAAATGGACACAGAGCTGTGGTGAGAAGGACTGCATTTGGCCAGTCTGCAGGATCTCTGTGGGAACTTCTGCTCCAGTCCTGTATGCATTCCAAATAAAGCAATTTAGTTTAAGAGCATCTGCTTTTCCTCTTGCAAGATACTGCTAATCAGCCAATTGACATTGTTTCGCCTCTGTAATGCCAGGAGCTTCTGAATAAAAACATTAGTGCTGCCATGTTGGATCAGATGAAAGAGTCCATCTTATCCCAGTTTCCTTTCTTCATTGGTGTCTAGCAGCAGATGCCTAGGGAAGCATACAGTCATAATTCCCACAGTGTACTCTCCTATTTGCGAGCATCATGTGGACTTGGTGAGTCAGAGACAGTGTATCTTTTGATTTCTCTTCCATGAACATATCCGGGACTTTCTGCTTTTGCTTTTTGTGTTCATTAAGTGGTATAGTATCACCCCTTTGCACACTATTTTGATTCACCCAAGCCACTTTTATCACTTTCTTATATATCTATTTATAGACCATTATTAACTTTCTTCCAGATAGTTGTTATTATCTCTTTAACTGTTCTTTGTACAGAAACTGTGCCACGCATCCTCCTCACTACCTATCCCAGTGCTGTTGTACCCACTGTGGGACCAGAATGTCACCTGATCTGACTCTTTATTTTCCCTAAATAGTGGTTAACTTTTGCACTAGACATTTCCATTTCAACTTGAGAACCTTGAACAACTTAGTAATGACAGCCTATTTTGAACACTGCAAATGCTACAGCAGGTTCCTAACGGTCTCCATTATTGACCTACCTCTACAAAATCACGATTTATCCTTCTTTTTGTTCCATAACATACAAACAGGTATTTGTGCCACCCCTTTGGAGTTTTAATTTCATTTAGAGCCTCCCACAAGAGATGTGGCAGATAACTTTGTAAACATAAAAAAAAATATAAAATTTCAACTGGATCACCCTCACTTTCAGTCTTACAGAGATCATTAATAAACTTTAAGCATGGTGCTTCTCTGTGAATACTGGATTATTTTTTCTCCACTGAATCATGTGTGTCCTTGAGTCCATAGTCTCTACAGGGTTACTAATGTTAGGTGCCATTTATAATGATCTCGGATCCTTCTCTCCACTGGAGCCATTTTAAAAGTTTGGTATCCTCTGTTTGTAAACAGTTACACTTTGTAGAAATTGGTATTAGAGATCACAAATACTGAAAAAAACTAACATAAGATAAAAACAGATGTGTAAATTGATGTTTAGAATGAGTGCTATTGACTTCCCAGCAATTTAATTTCATCCTTTTCTATCAAGTGCACTCAATTCTGTTTATAGAAAATACTTTTTTTTTTTTCTTTTTCTAAAATGTGACATTCTCATTACAATGTGTTCAACCAAATTCCCCTGTGGAAATTCTTGTCTGGCTAGAAAGGGTAAAATAAATGCTGTTTTAATGGAAGATCTCACAGAAATGTTCTGTCACTGTATTATAGTCAGAAATAATTTTTGAAAAATAAAGATGAGTCTATAATATTTTTCTTTTAGATTTTTTAATAGGTTTGTCCCTTGGACAATATTTAGTGAACATGATATAAAACTACTTAATTTCCTTTAAGTATTTGATATTTTTTCAAAAATACCTGTCTATATTAAAAAACAGGTACATGCTTTGTTAAAAATTAGAGTATTTTCTGACAGGGAATGGGAAAAGAATGTCACATACTTAACCCCAGGTTAAATTAGGTAGTAAACCAGACAATGTGTGGATGTGAGGGAGAAGAAATGAGTGGCTTAACCTTTGCCCAAAGCTCTCAGAAGAGTAGTGCCACCTCAATGTATGGATCACGTAGAAATCTGTTAGTACATTTTGCTGATGATTCCTCTCTATCTGGCCTCTTTCTTGGAGCCTGTTAGACTTAATGGGGTCATTTGGTCAATTATGTCATAAAGATAGAACATACTTGCCAAGTAGCTGCAGTAATTTTTGGTAAATATATAATGGCTCTGTAGAAGTTGGCTTCTATCAATGAAGCTTGAAGTTAATAAAGAAGTTTGCATCTTGAGAAATGTGAAAGTTGTTTCAGCTGAAGCTCAAAGGCTTCCTCAGACCACATAGTCAAACCCAAGGAAAGATGACTGAAGAACTGAAAAGATTTGTTATAATCTTATTAACCCAATCTTGCAGCCCAGCTAAAGCTACTTTAAACTCCTTTTACATTCCTGAAAGAAGACAAAGTAAATAAGTATATCCATGAAAAAGAAGCCATGCTGGCTTAAGAATGAACAACAGAAGCCTGTGGATCAAGAATCCTCCCAGCTTCACTCAGTTCTTCCACTTTCGGTTTGGAACAAAGAGAGTCTTTGTTGGGATGATGCATATTAATAGTCTGTGACAAGTTATAAATACATTGTGGTTGAATGGATTGGTTTTTTACAATAGATTCTTGTAGTGTTTCTCTATCAGAATTATATGCATGGATTTTAAACAATCTGAATACATTTTTGGTATTATATCTCTGAAAGTTGACATGATAGGCAATAATGCATATTTAAGATGATACAATGTAAAGTCATTTGGAAAGTCTATGACCCACTAAGGTAGAAAAAAAGTATTCTTAAAAAAATGATAAAAAAATACCCAACTAATTTTTTTATTATGAAAGAGATTTGAGAAGTTGAAAACTGTCAATTTCACTCAATTTTTGCTACCTTTTGTGGCTTGAATTTAAAGAAGGAAGAATAGCTGATAGTATCCTGATTTAATATTCTGTGTTTTCAAAATATAATGTCAGTGAAAAAAGATAGTATTGTCATATTTCCTTGACAGTTAACCCACAGTTATATCTTTCTGTAGGGACAATAAAATTTCCTTCACAATACCCTCTTAGTTTCCCTTTGGAGGAAGCATTTTAATGGTTGAAAAGAATAGTGTACATCTTTTATTAATTCCTTATAATTAACAGTGGATATTTCTAGTAAGACTTATTTGAATCATTTGTAAAAGCTTAGATTCCTTAACTCCTCTGTAATCTCAGGGAATGACTGCAGTGATCAGTGTTAAGATGATTTCATTTTTTTTCCAAGGGAAAAATGTGAGCCTGCAATTTGAATTTTATGACATCCACATACCAGAAGACTTTGCATATGAAAACCAGTGAAAAAACACTAAATGAAAACAACTGGTTTTGAATATTTTCCAGTGAAATAATTTCCTGCATATATGAAAAAAAGTAAAACGCAAAAGTTCTGTTAAATCCTAAATAGAAAAATTTAATTCTGTCCTCTGAATGGGAAAAAATAATATTTCATAATTAATAAGATAATGACTAGCATTCCATCAGAAACCTGGTTTTGAGTTCTCTCAAAACATGCCCCTGGCTGAATACTGAATGTATTAAATGTATATTAAAATGGATGTTACTTGAAAGCACCCATGGTGCCATGTGATCTGGATGTCTCTGAATAAACGGCCTATTCTCATCATTATTTTTAGTCAACCAATCTCTGTGTCTTCAATAAATCTGATCAGTTTTTCTTACAAATGATAGAATTACTGAATACACTGACCAGTCTTATGCACCAGCAATAATAACAGCTATTTTTTTCAGTGTGTTTGGTTACGAGATCTGCCAAATGGTTACTTTTCAATTCAGAAAACACCTAGTCTTTTTGTTTTGTATATTGTAGTTATTTAAATAGAGCTAATATCCAAGCACAGTTTTAACAGCTGACAACAAGAGAAGTGTGTAACTTGATCACCTTATATTTTTATGGCCATTTTCAGCTGTCCATTTATGTTTAATCATTACCAAGTAAGTTGAGTACTTCTGAGCATATTGTAAAAATGATTGATTTCATTTTTTGGCCAGTTTTTCATAAGTATGTGAAATGCCAACCTGAAAGAAGTATTACTTACAAGACCCATATGTAAAATGTAAAACTGCATCTGTTAAAGTCTTTAGTTTTAGTTGCAAGACTGCAAATCTATTGTGGGGCATTTTAAGGTCAATGAAGATTAACAATATATATAAATATATCTTTTTATAATTTGGGAAGAAAATGTCCATATTCACTTCAGTACATATTAATTTAATAGTTGGCTTACTTTATAAACAAAAACAAAAACCTCCCAAGAATGTTAGTTACTTACTTCACTTACTTTGAGAAAAGTAGAAGAGTAAGAGGTTGTTGGCTTATTTTACTAATCTTAACCTGCTGAAAATTTTAGCCCTGTCGGGTAGTATTTAATATTTTAGCTAGCGATTCGTGGTCCCCACAGATGTTATGGTGGTTTAAGCTTTTCAATATGAAATCTAAGATGACTGCTAAGGAAGGATCTGCTGAGAACTAGCCTAGACCGACATGCCAAAGCCTACGCATGTGACTGTCTTTTTCCAGACTCTCGGAATCTTATCCACTCTGGAATCATAAAAAAAAGAATGTTAAGCTTTCTTCTGAGGAATAGATTAGACTTCTTCCTTGAAAATATAGTAGAAACACATAACTTCATGGTTAAAACCTTTGCACAGTGTGTGGGTGGCCTGGATTCCTCAGCCTCAAGCTACTCAGACCAAGATGTTGTTCTCTTTAGGGTGTACCTTAACCACCTGACTGTGATAATCACCTTGGGCTGACATTGTTCCTCCACATGGCTAAACCTTGACTGTCCACAGGGTTTAAAGAGTGAGAAAGAAGATGAGACAACAAGTTCTGTAACCTGGCACTTATGTAGGATATTTTCACAGAGTCATAGAATGTCTTGGATTGTAAGAGACCTTGGAGATTGCCTAGTTCCACACCACCCACCGTGGACAGATAAGCCACCCAACAGATCTTAAGTACTAGTGCCAGTGGTATTCTAGTACTGGCAGGCAACTATAAGGTCTCCCATGGCCTTCTTCTCTCCAGGCTGAACAACCCCAAATCTCTCAGCCTGTCCTAATAGGAGAAGTGCTCCAGCCCGCTGATCCAGCCCTTTGTAGCCCTCCAGTATTTTCAAATAAAAGGTCCTTGCTTCCAGGTTTGTTTACACTATCCAACTGCATTCTATCCAATGACCTTATGAAAGATGAGCATTGTTGTAATGGGATTTTATAGTACTCCAGGAGTTTTCAGAGAATTACAGACTAAGAGCCGTAAAAATAAGTTTCACGTAAGGGAATTATGAATAAACCTGTGAATGAAATATGATCAACTCATCAGAAGTGAAGATCCTGAATAAATGGAAAAAAACAAACCCAAAACTGACAGTTTAAGGGCTTATCCCTAAAATACCTGAACAGTTCTTACAGAGTAAGTGTTCAAAATTAACTGGGGAAGGGCCACTTTGACTTTGTGCCTTGCTTTTAAAATACACCAAAACCCAGTTTGCGTATAAAAGTCTATCTGAGACAGAAGACTAGTTCATTAATTAAATAACCTCTTTTTTTAAGCTTGGTATTTGATTAATTTTTAAAAACTGCAAAAGCTCAACTAATGTACAATAAGATTTCTTTTTCTATATCAAAATAGTTTAATAACTATGACATTCTGTATTTTCTGTTGGCAGTTGTGCATTAATGCGGATTTGGTTTAGAATGAGTTTGGATTGATATAAGACTTGCCTTAGAAACTTGGTCATGCTCACAATAGCTTTGGAGGGAAGTGCAGCAGTGTTTTGAAGGCTGGTAAAAATATTTTTGGTACTTTTTTTTCTGCTATTGGCATACTAAATGCTTTAACAAATTGGTGATATTTTTACAATGTTTTTGTTTTAGTATGGAAAATTAAGAGATTCAGGTTGCAAATGGCTTTTCAATTGTTCGTTTACATGGGAATTGCAGTGTGCAATTACTTTCATCATTTTGGATCCATTTGCCTCTTATAAAAACATATTTATTTTCTGGCAGATTTTTTTGGCCAGTGTGTGTTTGGGATTTGTTTTGGTCTTTTTTTTTAAATGCTGAAGACTGTCACTTCTTTTGGATCTCAGTTATGACCTAGAGGGCATGTGGTTCCTTTGACATGAAGTTTATTTTTCTAAACCCACAGCTTGATATTCTAGCACTTAATTTCAGAATGCAGCTTAAATCACAGAAACCATAATATGTCAAATGATCCTACACTTGCAGGGGAAAACAGTAAGTAATGAAAAAGCTATGATTGCTTTTCTGTCCCTCCAAATGACAGTTATCACCTCAGTGACCTGCTCCGGGCGGACCCATCTAAACATGACACACTAAGGGATAACGTCATCTAACAGGGTAGTTATAAAAATCAATACAAAACCCATTTCAAAGATACTGTGTGTAAGAATCCTGGTGTAACGTTTATTTATTGAATAGGCCTGAGGAAAAAAACAACTTTCTGATAGATATGCTTTACCTCCCAAGCAAAGGAATTCTGTAGGTAAGCAATAATTGTATTTTTCAATCTATTATTCAGTCTTGCAAAAGCCCAGCCTAGAATCTAATATGTGGATGACTGCTATAACTCAATTATGAAACCTAAGCAGAGCTCTAATGCATCTGTAATGCAAAAGGAACATAACAAGACAATTGACTGTACTTCTTTTAGTTGTGGAGTAGCTGTCTGTGTTTGCGCAGGGATGAACAAAAACAGGGTGGGAGACTGTGATATTGTATTTTTCACTGAAGGATTAGGAGTATTCTGTCCTTATCTTCCCTCATGAATATCGAAGGTATGGTTACATAATTGAAACAACTGCAGTCTCACAACTGACTGAAAATAGGTTTCTATTGTTTGCTTTTTCAAGTGACAGTAATGCTGAAGCCTTGAGCAGTTTTATCCAGTTATATCCCATATACAAGGCATGCAATTTGATTGGCTAAAAAGTCAGTTAAAAAAAGCTAGTATTTACTTTCTTTATCAAACTATTTTCAAATTTTTATGACCTTTATGACCTTTATTCCTCTCAGGAAGTAAATAATAGATACAGTATGTATTTTCAGTGGCGATTTTTTACAAAAAAAACACAGTATAGCTTGATAGTTTTAAAAATATAAAAATCATATTGCTGGATATCAATGTGAAAACATGTTTATGTTTGAGAAAATAGATGGCTTTAGCAAATATTGTTTTTTTTTTTGTGTTGGTTTTTGTCATCAACATTTTGTTTTGCAGTATAATGTGGGATCTTGCTTACCCTCACACTTAACATAATTCTGGCAATTCCATGCTCATATTGAGAGGTGATTGATCACTCAAATTGTCTCACTGAAACCATCTTGCAGACTTTGAAACAGAAATGCAAAGGGAGGATTAAGAAAACAATGTGACAATTTCTAGGGCCACTCAGAAAAGTACAGTAAAAATTACAGAAGTTGCCCTTACAAAGTAGGAAAACATCCAGTCATCCATCTGCAGACCTGAAATATCAATACAATTCAGAAATTAATGTCTCTGATAGTGGAAGTTGAATAGGAATTTTCAGAAATGTTAGCTACATTTTTTTTCTGAAGAGCTGATCTGCTAAAGAGCTGATCTGATGTTCTTTATAGCCCTCCCAAAAACCAAGCAGTTTTGTAACAACTCTCTTTGCTGGATCATCTCTACTGTTCATTCCTTGCTGAAGATCAGCTGCCATATTGCATACAGAATGAAACTTGGCATCTAAAATAAAATTCACTGAAGCAGACTTTCCACTGAAACATGGCCAGTGTTCTCTTCCTGAGTAAACTGTACCTTAATTCCATACTACGTTTCCTACAAAGACATGAACTGCCTAGATAATTTGTGTGCCTTGGGCCTTTGTATTCATTTCAGTCCGAGAAGGTCTGAAAAAAAATAACTCTCAGATAACAGCATCCCTTCCAAAGTATATCCAAATGTGAAAAAAAGGTCTGTGACAGTCTGTGTATATATATGCCAAACAAATGCTGTGCAGAAATACTATTTTGATTCTTTCTAGTGTGCTTTAGTAACTGGCACAACAGACTCTTTTGAAGCTTTTTTTTTTTTTTAATAGTAGTGTTTTAATGTTCATCTGGTACATATTCCAGTTATGTAATGGAAAACCAGAGCTCTAATGCATTTGGCAGGGTAAATCTAATACTGGGACATGTGAATATGCATCTCATTAACAGGTGCTAATGAGGGGCAGAAAAAGACTTTCTTTGAGAACAGGAATAATATCGAACAGGAATTATATCTGACTTTTCTTTAAAAAATTAAAACTGGGAGAAGGGAGAAATTCCATTTCCAATGATCACTGACTGGGAAACAGCAGCTAACAATGACCTTCAGCTTAATGGCTGCTCTGTGGAGCTCTGTTGCTTATGCTGCCCAATTACGGATGTTGATATACATTTTTTCTGCTTTGGAAATAGTGATTGCTTGCTTTCATCTCCCAGTCCCTTGTTCAAAGCAGTATATAACTGCCAGGAAAATCTTGAGCATAAGCCATGGGCAGGGTGGGGGTAGGTGGGAAGTGATCCTTCTAGCTTGTCATGTTTACTGTCCTAAAGGTAGATACCTGAAAACATCATAGAATGGGACATTTATGGGACTGTTGTTTTCCCGAGTAATAGTTAGATATCTCTATTGGGACAAGGAGGGCCCATCTGGTGTTAAAAATGCCTTTAATTAGTGCATAAAGTTTCTCTTCAAGCAATTAAAACTAGAATTTTGGTTTCATGAGATCTTCGTATTAATAAAACTCTTATGAATAAAGGACTATGGCAGTGTGCTTGCTGAAATGTCTTAAACCACAAATATCCAGCTGGAAATGATGTTTGGAAAAGCTTTACAGGCTGTACCAAATTATGAGGTCAAGAGAAGAGTCATTATTTTGAAAGTGCAGTCAATGAAAAAACAATAAAGAGTTCCTTATAGCTGGTGTCTCAAAACTCCTTGAAGGAGCAGGGTCAATGAAAAGCTTTAGCAGCTGTTTTTCTGATGTGTCAGTGTGTCCTATGAGAAGAGTAAATTTATTTAAAGGAATAAGCAGGAACAGTATCAGATGCTGCTTAAGCCAAGGAGTATTGCTTTAGAGAAACTCCTCTGTAGTCCTTCTGCACTGCTGTAAAAGAGAAGCTTCTTGCTGTACAGAAAACTGTCTTAAGCAATCTCTCTATTGAACCTCTCCCACCGTGGCTGTAAACAAAAGTCCTAATTGAAATTCGAAGATATGCACTGAAGACTGGAGGCACAGGCTGCTTAACAGATCTGCATTCATCCTTTACTCAGTAAAGTAGTCTCATAGTCTTGACTTGGAGGTGGATATTGTCTAATGACGTGACACCAGGTTTGAGGAAGAATAGTTCTGATTTCACCTGCAAATTGCTTTATGAAGTCTAAATGTTCTCGGAGCACCTTAATAAAGTCTGAGAGGGGGTGTGACAGAGTTAGATTTTGAAAACTAAAGTCCTTTTTATTTGTCAAGATGGTGTCATTTGTTTCCACAAAGCTTTTTAGGGGAGCATTTGGGAGGAGAATTGTGAACTCTAAATAGTGTTGACTTTTTCAGAGAATAAATTTCACCAAAACTTCACCAAAGATACTTTCCACAGGGTACTGTGAAGCATAAGGTTTTAAGGGGAACAATTGCAATTGCACAACTGAAACACTGACATGGGTATGCAACCAACTTGGAAAACTGCATGTCCAAGAGATCACATTGCAGCAATATTAAAACTCCCTTTCTGTTCTTATTAGAGTTGAGCGGAACCTTGCATCCTTGGGTGTTATTCTTTAACTAGTTCTAATTATTGAATTGTTGCCTTATTTTGGCATAATATTGTTGCCTTTGATCAGAGTGTGAAGGGGATGCCGTACTTGCTGAGGCTCTCACATCTTCTTTACAATAAGCCTTTTGATTTCTATGTATGAGTATTAGAGTGTTTGTATCATAAGACACATTGTAGAAAACACAGAGAATATTAGAAATTTGAGAAACATTGCTAGTTTTCATCTTTTTGTAAAGATAGTCTGTACTAAATTCTTCCTCCTAAACCAAGCATTCTGTTCTCTGTCTGCTCTCTTCCTGCATATCTTCTCTCTTTTCTCTCAGTTACTTCTGAATCTTCTCATGCCCATGCGCATATTCACTCTGACCCTCAAGAAAGTGTGATATGGCTTTTAAGGATTTAGTTAATTTCTTTCCATCAAACAATGTTAAGTATTTAACCATATCATACCTCAGTCATACCCTGAAAAGTGTTGCAGAAATATTAAGCACCACACTTATAGTTGAAACTCTTCTCAAAATAACAATCACATTTTTTCACAGGACTGGCCAGCTCTGCGTGACTACAGTGAAGACAGTGTCATTTCCTGGGAAGTATGTCAAGATGTCTGCAAAACATATCCTATTAAACAAAGGGGAGGAGCAACTGCAGCACATATGGAAAGCCCAGGATGTCTTTAACCAAAAGGAGACAGTTAACCAGTAAAATTAAAACTAGTTGCATTAAGACATGTGAAGATAGTTTCCATCTCAATATTTCTGATGAGGGAACATACTGAGATTTTTCCAGTATGATAATGAGCATCTGGCACACATTCATAAAGCAGAGTGTTTGCACTTTTGACTTGATTAGTTGAAAAGGAGGTGATATTCTACAAATAAGGTGAATAGCCTCATTAGAGTAATCACAAAGTATTTTCCCTCTGTAGTTTTAGCTGCTCTTTAGTGGACCTTTGCATTTTTGAAAGGCAAAATTGGGTCCAGATCAGCCATGATCACGCAGGGCAGGAGGGATGTGAGAGGGCTATGCATTTGAATGACAGGTCAGTGTCATGTGAACTGAAGCATGCAAACTGCATTAGGCCATGGTAATTGTAGCGAAGAGATTCAACTCCCTTTGTTTTCTCTTCTCACCCAATAAATTCTTCCTTGAAAAATGTCAGGCAAATTTTCTAGCTCTATAGGTATTTTAATTCACTTGTGAATTTTTGATCTAATCAAAGATATATGCAAAATGTTACAGTCTTCTGTGTATTACCAGTGTAGCTGAGCTTGGGTAACATAATATCTTCATATTGCACAGCAGTATTTTAGATTAGCCTTTTCAGAAATTAGAATCAACCAAGTCAGATCAGGTCATAATGTTAAGTACACAGTATCTTGAGGGAAACTCAATCAAACCTAACCAAACTTTTCATAAGGCATCACAAATCATCCTGTATTAGCATCACATGGATTATTTATGAAAATGCTGTTGCTTGCCTGACAACCTAGGTGACATTACCTCTGGAGGATGAGCATCACCATAGCAAAACAGACATGTCACCATTAGACATTAGTCTACTGTAACTAATTTATAAGGCTGTCCTGTAATTTGTTTTGATCAGGCAGCCTGAATATAGTTGAAGGGGATGAAAGGGAGGAGGGAGCGCAGGGACGGAGAAGAGAGAAAGAAAATCCAGTATTATTATTAACTAGAGAATTCAAAAGTGTAAAAAATAAGACAGGGAAATGTGTAGCTTTTTTTCTTTTTCATTTCCACAACTTCTGTCTTTACACAATAGGCATAGCTCAGAACCTCTAATACAAGGTTTCTCTCTTGGTTGTGGAATTTTTCCTAAAGTTTTTCTAACTATGCTTTCTATGCTTTAAATTTGTTCAAGATACTATATATGATAACCATAGTCCTGCTTGCAGTTCTTTAAAAAAAAAAAAAAAGATATACTCTAAAAGTGACTGTGAAAATGTCACCAGAGTTAATCATGTTACAGTAAAAGTCATATCAAGTTTGTCTGTCAGAAAGAAAAAGGCTTACAAGACAAGGCAAACATATGAAAGTCAAGCTTTGAGCTGTGTCCCTTCTGACTTAGCAAATTCTTCAGTAGAATACTGCAATCTAAGTCATCTTTTCTAATGTCAAAATGTTAATAAATAAAATTAAACAGGAAAGACAGAATCGATGGGCCATGCTTGAATATGAAATAGCGAGCATTTCTCCAGCTATAACTGATAACTGCTAAAAGGAGATGAGAAGGTGCCATAACTACATAATAACATCTGTGACTGGAAATGACCCTGAGAGGATCTGAGTTAGTATAGATCCCGCTTGTGCCTGTCTTGGGATACAAAGCATTCTTCTAGGCTGAAGTTTGCATGGTTGTGGCTCCATCTTATAACTCAGTTGCGAAGGAACCTATTTTCCCTAGTGAAACAAGATCACTGTTCTAAAAGGAAAGGCATGTGCTCCAAGTCAGGGCAATGAAGGAGGATATCAGTGAGCTGGGAAAATTATGAAATTGTTAATCTTTAAAAGTCCTCAGAAAAGGGGACTAAAGATTTCTAAAGTGTTCCAAAGAGATTTGTTTGTAGTCTGAGAAGATCCTGCAGTTGACACAGAGACTGACAATTTTGGAACCAGCAGTACTCTGTTTAGCTGTAGTAACAGAAACTGAAAAGAGTCCAATCTTCCTTTTCTTTAGGCAACATCTACAACTTTTCTTCAGTTTTCTCTCATAATATTACAGCTGCAGAGTAACCAATATTATAGTATTTTATAGTATTTATTATTCAAGTGTTGGAAGTAGACATTTAACAGAAAAACATAAATGAGCCTTGCTTTGTATTTGGAAACAAGTGTGGTTAGGAATAATAGATGGAAGAAAGGGCTCACTCATTTGGAAGATTTCTCCCTCCTCTTGTGACCAGACATATCAACTTTGTTAACACTTTTGTTTTACAGATTCCCATCAAAATTCTCCTCTCCTCTTCCCCAACCTTTACCAGACATTGTGCAAACCTAAAGGAAGAACTGCTTCTGTCAGAATGTCTAATAGAAAAATGACATAGAGCATAATAAGGATGAAAGATGGAGGGATAAAAAAAGCATGAAGAACAAGGCCTGCTTATATCAATTCGATTTACTTTTTCCCTTGTACTGTGGCTGTTCTGATGAACTCAGGAGGAAAGCAAGACAAATACATGGGCACAGTTTGTCTGTTGGTAATGTGAGCTTTTGTTCTATAATCACGTGATAATGATTTCTTTTCCTATTTTTACCTGCTAGAGACTCACTTTCACGCCATGGTCTTGGCTCCTACAAACATGTCTGGCTGTGTCTCAGCTCTTCAAAATCTTGATAGGCATATTTGAAAGGAAAAGAAAGGGGCTAAAGAGGAGAAAGGCTACGTTAACCTTTTGAGCAGTTTAAAAAAGTATTTGTTCAATATAAATAGCACTACAAATTTCCACCAAATACCAGGAAAGGATATGTTTCCATCAAAATAACTAGCATTATTTTGTTTGAGCAAACCAGTTTTTCTGGCAAGTTGTTCCTTGATTTTGATATGTTCAGTTTTTTTCAGTCCCAAGTGAAATATTCTTCAGTCCTCCCAGTGAAGTGTTGGCATCACTCAGAATGATGCAGTGTTTTCTCCTACTTTTTTCTCTGATTACCTAGGTATTCAAACTACACGGCAGCATGGTATGTTTTCTCCCTGCCCTTTCAACTCCCTAAATTCTGGTCTACTTGCAGATCCTATTTTATTGTATATCAGTCACATTCTTAAAAAAAACCAAACAAAAACCAAATGGAAAACCAAAGTAGAAATGTCTCCTCTACAGTTACCATCTATAGGTCCTCTGTAATATCAGTTAATTCCATAGAAATAAGAAATTAATTAATATTACCACTGAGTCCTGTATGGGCAGACTTTTTGGAATATCTACTATGAAAATACTAAAAATTCAAGACATCTTTTCCTAGCTAAATGAATGACCAAATTCAGCAGGTTTTTCTGTATATTACAAAGTAACGTTGCTCATTGCTCCCAGCTACTTATTGTCCACAGTGATTCTGAAATCCAAGTTTAACACATACTTTTCAAACAATCCAGCGTTCAGATATCTCTAAGTATATTAAGTTAGGACTTATCCCTGGTGAATATATTTACTCTTTAAAGAATATTATTGCATGGCATCACCATTCTAAAGTGACCTTTACCTTGCACAGAATGCAGATAGTAGCATACATACATTTCTGGTTTAGTAGTTTTCTTGATTTTCCTTATATACTGAACTTGCATTGTTACAACTTGTAAAACTTTAACATAAACCAAAAATAATCTTTCAGTAAAACATTTACCTTTACAGGGACACATCTTTGATGCAAGCTTTTGCATGCAGAATTCTAATTCTGTGCATTGTTTTCTGGTGTTTATACACAGTAGCATGTATAAATACACATGCATACAATATTCTTTTTTATCTTGTACCCAAAACTTCAGAAAAGTAAAAGTATACCTACACTGTGCATAGAAAAATTAAATTAGCCTTCACAAAAATCCATGATGTTGCTGTGAGGTTGATTTCAGTCAACAGTTGAAACAGTTTGCTGGGTATTGCCAGAGCTTGAAGTCCACATATAATATTAGAAACCTATTGATACTTTTACAGGTCTTATTATTTTTTTCCCTAATAGCAAGATGCACTACTGCTTTTTGTGCCAATTTTTACTGCGAATTTAAATAAAAATGTATGTTGCTTATGCCACATAAGTTGTATTCATTGTATTTAAGTCTGTAGTAAAATTTATGGTTTATTCAAGTACTGGATTGTAGGAACTTTATGTAGAAGTGCTGGGGGTCACAGCAAAGTTGAAGAATGCAAACAATATGTTCAGAACAGGTCTTTAATTAATTTTCCTAAAGCCATTTGTAGCATGCTACAATTAGTGTTTTGAGAAAGAAATTATCAGGCTCCTGTTCATGAAAGATTCTTGAACTTGAGGGGTTCACAATGTGAGAAGTACTAGAAATGTTTAGCAGCAGTAGGACATGAAAGTTTTGCTTTGTTTATGGTACAGTTTAATAGAAGACATTACCATGATTCCTTCCACAACTAGGAGCTAGTATGTTTGTCTTTAATTTGAGGCCCTTTCCTAAAACTCCCAAAATAACATTTCTTGCAAAAAGATGCGCTATCAAAGTAATTTCACTAATAAACCAATTTTACCAGTATCAACCCAGGTAGAACTTGTGACTAATAAAAATGCTCGTGGAGGTTTTTTGTTTTGTTTTACTTATGATAAGCCTACAAGTTTGGAAGATGGGTAACAACATTAATAGAGATGCTGGGTTATTTGAAAGCTAAGCTTCTTGTGCTGTTCATTATCAGACCTGACTAAATCTTTCAGAACATAAGATTCTTGTTTATTTTTCTCTATTTCAATTAGCTGCACAGTGAGCTGCAGAATATCTCCTCTTACAGAAGATACAGGTTTGTGACAGGAAAACTGCAAATCACGTTTGTTTTAGACATGTGTGTCACAAAGTATCTGGGATTTGACATTCATCTTAATGCAAGAATTCTCAAAATTGTTTGTCATTTACCCCATTAGAGAGACGTGAGCAGTTCCTCTATCCCAGGCATTGACTTGTAAGCAAACATCTCCAGACTCCATGCTTGTGGATGTAACTACCATTAACTAGCTAGGAAACCTTTCATTAGAATCATCTGGTGGAAAATGCTGTTTACATCCTTACAGGTGAACTGGTGCAACTCACTTATGACCGAGTGCTTAGAAAGCTGTCACTGGTTTCATGGCTTTACTTCATGAAGCGGGGTGGCATAAGGCCTGCTGGGAATTTTGTCCTTGATTCTGCTGCAATTCTCCCAAGTGACAAAAAAAAAAAAAAAGTTTACCTTGTGTCCTTTATTTAGACACTTTTTGTACTTCTTCAGCATCTTTAATGTTTTGAAACTCTTCTGATCCCTTAAATGAAAAAGGCTGGGAAATCATTAATCCTACTTCAGAGGTGTCTTTTATAAAATAATGCTAGGAAAATGAGGAGCTAAACCAAAACAATGAAGACAAGGTGGTCAAATGACTAAGGAATAAAATAAACAAAATGAAACTAAAGACAAGACTGTTGTACATTGATGGAACTTTACTATTTTTGCTAACTCATTGTTGCATTGAGGACCTCGGAGGAAATAATCTGGGCTGCACTGTTCCTCTACATGTTCCCCTATATGCCTCAGTTACTATTAAAAGGGTACCCAGGCCAAAAAAAGCATCAAGTGCATAAATGTTCTTTACAAGTAAAATGTGTATCTGTATCTGTACAATTGAAGCCATGATTCAATTGCCGTCGCAAAATGGAGCAGTTTCTTAATGTCTGGCTGGGCAAATCTATTTCTGGAAAAAAACACACCTTCACATTTTGGGCATTCCTCCCTTCACTCTCTCTTTTGTTCACATGTCTGAAAAAGTATAGGAACATGCAGTACAGAAGTTATCACTTTCCAGGGAGGCAAAATATATTTCTAGAACTGCATATGCTCCACTTTCTTCAGCTGGAAAACTTGGGTAAAAACATTTCCTGAACCCAAAAGAGTGCTGTTAGATAATGTCTAATAAAACAGTGTCAGGAAGTCCTTTTTTTTTTTTTTTTAAGTGTTGGAGAAAAATGATAACAAAATATTATTATTTATTAATCAAATAACCAATTATTTATTCATCAAAGAAAATGAACACAGGGTTCCTGTTACCTACATCATGTCTTAATTCTCTGTTTCATATTCTGGTATTTGTAATTAAGAAAGTGAATATAACTGGTTTATCTAGGAAATGAAAAAGTGCCTCATTGCAAAAATGTAACAAAATTATAATATTCACTGTAGAAATTATTCAGGATGAAAATTTGAATTAGGTGCAAACCATTATGGATCTCATATTGATGACAATATGCAAAATCTTATATAAAGTGACTTTCAAGACAAACTTTCCTTTTTGTCAACAATAATGCATTTATGCCCCATTCTATCTGAAAGAGATTCTGTAGTGTCAAAAAACCATTTCAGCTCAGGGTGTAATTTTCCTTTTAGTTGTGACATTAATTTTGTAGATTGTTTGTATTTGCTTTATCTGGCTGTCTCTTTTCATGAAATTTGGAGGAATTTAACATTTGAGACCTTAACATCTGAGCTATATTTGACTGAAATTGGCCAACTGGTTCAAAAGTTATTGTAAAGGGAGGGACAATTGTTTGCCAGATGTACAAACAGACAAGGCAGTCATACAGGCTCATTTTCTAAGAAGTGCAATTCAACTCATTTTCTAAGAAGTGCAATGAAAAACACTGACTGGTTATTAAGTTCTTGGTTTGTGTCATACGTATTCTTTCTGGCTCCTTTTTTTTCTTCTCAGATAAGAGATGGACACATTCAGTTTGTCTGACATAAACCAAAAAAGTGTTGTTTATTTTTATTAAGTGTGAGCTTTTCCTGTTTGCTATGCTACTGTAAATGTAGCTTAGACACATTTAAAAACAGCTTCAAAGCAGAGAAAATGCTCAGGACAACACATTACCAGGTTGATTATTTTTCCAACCGAAATGATTTTATGATTCTATGATTGCAACACTGTCACTGCTAAATCAAGAGATATGTATATAAAAAAAATTAGATTGCAGTTTAAAAATGAAAACTAAGGACAAGAAAACACATGGGCAGCAACTGGCAAATTGAGCAACTGAGGGATGGAAAGCTGCAGCCCAAAGACATTGACCAGTTCTCAGTTCCCAAATAATTAAAATGTAGTAGACAAGTAGTGTTTTCTTAATCTGCTGAAGTCTCCTATGCAGGCAGGTGGTCCAATAGAGTGACAGAAACAAAATGTTATCTGTCTGCTATATCCCTGTTCTTTTTAGATATTGATCCAACATCGAGGAATGAAACCTATATAGTGAAGGCTCCTACTTTTATCAAAAGTGCAGGCCCTACCAGAGAAGCTAAGGTGGCAGAATGTACATTGGTGTGTTCTGAAGTCCTCCTGAGGGCAAGTCAATGGAACTAAACAAGTTTAAGGTAAGACCAATGGCTTTTTAAAAAACACTGAGATCCGTTAATGGTGAGGCAAACATTGTGTATAGAGATTAATCTTAGTAATCACCTAATTTATAATCAAGTGATAAACTTGCTAACTGGGCATAAGATGAGAGCACAGAGTTATTTCTATTATGCGATCTAATTCTTATTACTATCTGGTTCCTATTACTTGTGTGGGTTAGAATCTTTACATTGCCTCATAACAGTTTCATTTCATTGACATCTTCTAGACCATTTGGAAATCTGGAGAGATTATATTTCCCAGATTTCCTTATGCTTATCACAGAATTACAGAATTGTTAGGTTTGGAAGGGACCTCTGGAGATCACCTAGTTCAACCCCTCTGCCAAGGGTAGGTCATCTAGAACAAGTTGCACAGGAAGGCATCCGGGTGGGTTTGGAATGTCTCCAGAGAGGGAGAGTCCCTGTGCAACAACCTTCCTGGGCAGCCTGTTTGAGTGCTTCTTTCAACACAAAGAAGTTCTTCCTCATGTTGAGGTGGAACTTCTGCTTTAGTTCTTGTTCCTTGTCCTGTCACTGGGCAGCACAGAGAAGAGTCTGGTACCATTCTCTTGGCACCTGCCTTTGAGATATTTATCTGCATCAATGAGATCCCCTCTCAGCCTTCACTTCTCTAGACTAAATAGGCCCAGCTGCTGTAGTTTCTCCTCATAAAAGAGGTGCTCCAGACCTCTAACCATCTCTGTGACCCTCCACTGGACCCTCTCCAGTAGCTCCTTGTCTTTCTTGTACTGAAGAGCCCAGAACTGGACACAGTACTCCAGATGTGGCCTCAGCAGTACTGAGTAGTGATATGTGATCATCTTTGTTCTTGTGAATTGCTCCAATAGCTTTGTGAAGCAAGACTTCAGACCTGAATTTGTTGAACTCTGCAACATGTATCAGATCACCCTGATGAGAAAGTTTTCATTTGCTTCTTTTGTTCCATATTATTCCAGAAGTTCAGCATCAACAAGATCCTCTGATAAGTCCTGCATAGAAAAGGGGGTATTTTGGAAAATCCTTCCTATTCTTCTCTGCAGGGAAAACAGATGGAAAACATTTTCCGAGTTTTCCTACAATAACTTTACCTTCTCCGACCACTCCTTCTGTGTTTGGTTACTTACTGGCTCTACAGGCGCTTTGGCAAGTCAAATTTCCGACTCCTGATGTGTTTAAAATAGGGTTTATTAATTTTATGTCTCATGGATGTTGTCCTTCAGGCTCTTTCTTCTCTGCCTTTGTGTTTTTAATTTTCATCTATTGCATTCAGTATAGTATCTTAAGTCTTCACAGAAGTCTGCCATACTACTAAAAGGATTCATATGAGTTTCAGTTCTAAAAAGACAAATACTCCAAATGCATACCTTTGCTGCTGCTGTGGAAAAGAGGTGGATGAAAATTGCTACAAGAAAAATACAAACTTTCCTCCACTAACACTTCAGAATTATGGGTAAGAAATGGTATTTTTGTGGCTGAGGAGAAATGACTGATTAATCAGCATTCGTATATCGGGGAAAAGCTGAACGGAGTTGATCACTGGGTTATAAGAACTCTTGCTGTGTGAACCAGAACCATTACATTTTAGACACTTGACACCCCTGTAACTGTGACACATAGTGTGGAAGGTAAGAAGACGTTAAAAATCCAAATGACAGATCCAACACAGTCTCACATTTAATCATGGCTTAAGTCAACCTTTTGACTTTAAATGTCTCATTCATGATTTTGAAATTTTAACTTTGGCAACTCTGGTATTTTCAATTTTCAAATGATGAAGTCTTAGGACTTTTTCCAGTTTTCCTAAGTTTCTACAATGACTTTCAGAGCTGTGCTGACACATGTACTGAGTTGTCAGTGCAATGAGGGAAAAACTGTATCTGATCCTAGAAACTATTTAAATGTTTTGAGGTTGTTTTTTTGTTTGCTGTCAGTTTGTTTTCTTTTTTAATTTTTCTTCTTTAATTATTTTCTATTTCTGTATATGCTGAATGTTTTTTAATTCTTGTCATAATGCAGTGCCAAATTCCTAACTTTGGGAAGGTTTAACAATTATTTTTTTCACTGTTGATTGTAGTTAGTTATGCCTAGTTTTTATTATTTTAAATACAATTAATAAACTATAACACAAAGAATTAACTTTTTTTTTGTCTGAGATCAAAACCCTATGAAAAGACCTTGGGAAAACACAAGGGGGAGCACAAGGCAGGTCAAAAAATGTCTTTCGTTGGCATATATTATTGTGAGACAATGAAATCTGAATATTGCCTATCCTGATCCCCACTGGGATCCCTGAGTCCACAGAATGATCCTAATTGAATTTTCCCTGCCTAAATGGAGTATGCCCTGTTGTGAACCTGCTTTGAGCATGATGACAGGATGGAAGGTCTCAGAGCATCACTTCTATGAGACCCAGGGCCTTCCTTCTATTACCTCTATTATCTAAACAAATAACCTTGGACAAATCAATTTACATTAATCCAACCTAGTGGTTTAAATCTCTCTCTTTTCCTTTAAGATGTCTCAATCAAGTTTCAAATGAAATTTCTTGAACATTTGTCTCTTAAAATGTGTCTATTACAAGAGAAATCTGTAATATTTTTTTTAAAAAATATAGATCTGTTTAAAAGGGTAAAGTAATGTAAAGGTCATAGCAAGTTCTTTCTGTTTTGTAACACCAAGCACAGAATCCCATAGGAACTCTTGTATTTTTATTTATGCTGAAATAAGATGCTAAGTAAGAATAATCTTTGATTTTTACAGTTTTCTTCTTTCATTCATCGTGTGGAAAACTTAGTGTTTTAACATTTTGATGTATAAAATTAAAAATCTGCACTCACACTGAGCTTCAGTCATGTTCATTGCAATAATCATACGGGATTATTTCTCTGTGATGCTTCCTATCTATGTAAATGCACTTGAAATACATAGCAGTATAAACAATGATTATTTAAATTTATGGGGAAGTTTTATGAAACTTAACAAATGTTATTCCTTCAATAGCTCATATGACACTTTCAGGTCTTGCTCTTTTTTTAATCTATAAAGGATTTTATCTAGAAAATAATCTAATTTAGTTTTCTCTTATTTTGAAAATTACAGAGCAGTGCATTATTATTTTCACACATCCTGAGTTAATCTATAATCCTGGGTTTGTGTAATAATTCTAGTGTTTTGTGGAAGTTATAATAGCTTTATGTATAGGAATAGCCCTGTTGTCCAGTTAAGCTCTTGTGTATTGTCTATTTTTACTGGTTTTTTTTCTGATTTTGTATTCAAGGAGTAGAGACTAGGCACTGAAAAGGGATGCTAGGCAAAGCATTTAAGAATTACCATATTTGATGAAATATGAAATCACTATTTAAAATTTTTTAAATAAATCAAATCCTATTCTTAATGTTTCTATCTCCTGAAGTATTTGTGCTCAAGATATGAGTTACTAATCATACATCTCACTCTTTGCCTGTGCTGATATTCTGATATTCTTAAGAATTATAAGATACTTGAATGATATGCTACGTTTTGTTTTCATCTTGTTATTCCATAAAGTTTCTACGATAACAGTGCAAATAGTTTCAATTCTCCAATTCCAGTAGAGATTTGGGTTTAGATACACTGACTTGAAAAGAAAAAAAACCTGTTTGTAATGCAAATTAACTTCACACCTAGGAAAGGTACTAGTTAGACAAAAATCACCCCATGGACTTAGCACATTATATGCAGGTTATAAGACAATGCACAACATTGAAGACCTTATCTTTCTGATTTTTGTGGCTAGAGCTTCATGAGTAGATACCAAATGCCTCTCACTCAGTCATCTGGGCCACACCTCCCCTCCCCCCCATCCACCATGGGCAGGAACAACTTTCAACAGATTAGATTGCTCAAAACCTCATCCAATGTGGCCCAGGGATAGGGCATCCAAACCTTTTCTAGAAAACCTGTTCTAGTGTCGTACCTTTTAGCTACTGAAAGGCTGCTATAAGGTTTCCCCAGAGCCTTCTCTTCTCCAGCCTGAACAACGCCAGCTCACTTTGCCTTTGTTCATAGGAGAGGTGTTAGAGCCCTCTGACTGCTTTTTTTTGTTGTCATGCTCTGGATCCACATGGTTGTCTTATACTTCTTGAGTTAGAGCAATGAAGTTGTGGCCTTATCACAAATATCTTAGCTGACACAGCAGAAGTTCAAAGATTTTCTAAAATGTGGAAAATTGAGTCTGTCATTGCAGTGTTTGTACTCTTACAGCGCTTTTTATCACTCCTGCAAGAGGAAGTATTCTTCAGCTAAAACCAAGCGAGTCATGGTTGAAAATTTCATATTAGCTTCAAGGGGTTTTTTTCCCCCTAGTCAGTTTAGCTCTCATTACATTTTGTCAGAGAAACATTAGGATGGTCTTCAGTGACCCTTCTTCCCTATCTTCAAGCACTGCTTCTGGGTTGCATGGGGCAAACAGCAACCTAAATACATTTGCGTACAATTCTTCTGGTACAAAGACAAACGTCGAAAATCCTGCTGAAATCCTTTCAGAAATATCTCAGTAGTTAGAGACAATGCATGGAGTGAGAAATGTCCCAGCTGGTTGAGCTGTGATCAGCTTGCCCTCACCAGGCTTAGTGCTGCTGCAGCTCAATAGCTTCATACATAGCTTGCTCTAGTAGTTCTGCACAGCCTTTCAGACTGCAGTGCAGGCATTAGCCAATATTATCATCATAAACCCCTCAGCTGATTCCTTTGTGCTACACTCAAGTCTCTATAGGGAAATTTTTATCACTTTCCTCACATTTTATTTGTATTCATTCTACAGCTGGTAGCAAGATATCCAAACCAATGACATGACTTGACAAGCCTTTCAAAAGGTTGGAGTGACTGGATTGACTGTATCTATTGGTGTGAGAGAGAAAAAAAGGAGAAGAAATGAGAAGAAAAAGTAAAAAGTTTCTTCCCATGCACTTTTCTCCCAAGTAAAGCAAAAAGGTGAAGATTGTATAACCTCTCTAGCCTGCTGCCTGTTTATGCAGTAAATCTATACCAGTAGGAGATTTATTAATTTAACTGTGGTCATGTGTATAGGAATGATATGGTTAGTCTCAGAACGGCTTGATTCATCTAATAGAGTGATTTATTGGAAATACCTGATAACCAAATTTTGTAGTTTAGATAATTTTTTTCCTTAATATTAACTGTTTTTCTCTGTCTTAAAAAGATATCTCTGTAGACCCAGATACCAACAAAAAACCCCACCTCTTTAGCTGGATGATACAATTTGGCAATCAGCAAATTAGAACAGCATGTAGCTTCTCATTAAAAAAATACTAAATATGTATCTCATAACTCTGCTGCTGAGGTTTAGTTAAATACATAACCTTTATTTGAACTTATCTCATTAATCATGGGCAAAAATGTAGCTATTTCACATATGGGACTATGCGAAAAGATAGCATGGTCATTTACCACTGTGGAGTGCTCACTTCCCAAAGACGAAAGATAATTTCTGTGAGGAGAGTTGACAAGCCACAGGTTAAATACCCACACTGGCTTTCCCCTGGAAAATTCACGAAAATGACTACTTTTTTTTTCCCCTAAAAAATTATAAACACCTTATTAGAGGTTGTTAAAAGCTGTTAATAATATCTCAAATTTTGCAGGATTTTTTTTTCAGTGTGACAGCACTTTCCTATGATGGATCCCAAAATTGTCTTCTTTTCACTTACATTAATTTCCTCACTTTTTTTGTACTTATACCTGCAGCCTTCGGTTTCACACAGACAACTAACTAGTTTCTCAAACAGTAGTTTTTTACCCAGCTTGGTATCCCACTAGCTTACTGTTTTCTTCTCTCAGGTTTTGCAGCATCCACCAGCCACCATTTATCTGACTTTCACTGATCTTATGTTCCTAAGTGTTAGAGGCTTGCTTATTGTTAGATGCTGTGACCTTAAAGAAAGCAGTGCCCCATGAGTTTCAAAAATGACCCTATGCTACTGAAACACTCTTTATATAAACCTTCCCCTGAGGGACAAGCACAGTTACAGTATTACACTGAAATGTTGCCATTTCCTTCCACCTAAAAACCCACAAGGTCCAGGATTCTCCTAACATATCAAATCCCTGGCTCAGTCCACTGTGACATATGCAGAGATTAAATTTCATCCTCCTGATGATGTGGGAATTTGGGAAATTAGGATCCAAAGCTTCTAATTATAAGAGGAGTGGTGTGCCTGTCAATTTCAAATGATGACATATGTGATAAGACTGTGATCTTACTGAGTTTTCTTAGGAACCAAAAGCAAGTACATTTTAGATATATACAATTAGCACTAATCATTCTCTCAGGAAACCCTTCATAGGCTATTCTCCACCTGTGAGGACTGTGTATTTGGGCTGCAGATAAGACATGATACTATGCAATCATACGATGGGAGATTATTTCTTCCTGTTTCTTCCTTTTTTTTTTTTTTTTTTCCATTTAATAAGAAGGCTGCAAGTGTAAATTTCTCCAAAAACTTGTAGTACCTTGAACACTATGCTCTATAAGTATAAAATAGAATCATAGAATCATTGAACCATTGAGGTTGGAAAAGACCCTTAAGGCCATTGAGTTCAACTGCTATCCTAACACTGCCAAGTCCACCACTAAACCAGGTCCCTACGTGCCACATTTACATTTCTGAGATGGTCACTCAACCACTTCATTGGGCATCCCGTTCTAATGCTTGATAACCCTTTCAGTGATGAAATTTTTCCTAATATCCAATTAGGCCATTTCCCCTTGTCCTGTCTCTAGTACTACAAAGTACCAGTATGAGTACTGGAAAGATAAAGCTCTTGGCTATGTATCTCCTTTTTTTTGTTTCCTAAGTAAACCATATGTAAGCAAATGAGGCCCATGTACCACTGTGGACTGAAGTGATAGGAGCAAAGACTTGACTATGAATTTTCAGATGAATGCTGTAGCCAAGATTTGGGGTCTTCTGCAGGAATTGCTCCAGTGAGTGTCTGGAACTCAATGGTTCAATGCTTAAGTGTCTCATTCTAGTTAAGTGACCAGTTTACAAGGCTGTGGAGTCAACAGCTTTCCTTTGGTCTCAGTGCATGTTGAAAGACTGATGGAACATGGCAGAGTCCCAGTGAGCAGAGAATACTAGCTACAGTACTCCCCAGAGGTGAAAATTCATGTTTGTCCTCTAAAACAGAGAGAATGAACTTTGAAATAAGGGACTAGACCATCTCTGGTGACTGTTCATAGCATGGGTCCTTAGCAGACCTAGGATTGTGCTTTATCTTGATTTGCAGATTTGCAGAAGAAGGGTTTAGTATAATTCCCATTTAAAAAAAAGAAAAAAGAAAAAAGAAAAAAGAAATAATTGGGGAAGTAGCTGCCTTTTTCTCCTGGTTTTCAAGACAAGAATCTTACATGGTCATGCATGACCTTAACACCCTTGCACTCTACTTCCAGGACCTAGAAGGCAACTCCCAGTTTCTAGATAATACCTTTTTATTTTTTTTTTTTTTTCCCCACTTCTTGTCAGCCAGAAGAAAATCAGGGATTAACGTGCAGTAGCAGAATATTTAAGCTAAGACATGAATGACTCTAAGGGGAGGTTTGAGGCAGCTGCTGCCTTCACAGACTGCCTGGGCAGATGCAGGTCCAAAAAACACCCAAAAGCCACCTACTGAGAATTACGTGTGTCCTGGTGCAGGGAGCAGTGATAGTCACTGATTTGTTTTCAATATGTTACCCCACATTAACACTGTACTCAAAGTAATAGTAAATATATCACCACAAGGTGATGTTCATCTCATAAACATGATCAGGTTCCTACTCTGAAACCTTTTCCATTTCCACTGAGAGTCAGACACCAAAAGCTATGTGAGCAAGCAAGGCTAAACCATGCAAGCTGCCAAAGGATTTGCAGGCATCAAAGACTTCCCAGAGAGCTCTGAAGCATCACTGCAAGCCCAGAGCTGGTATACACAACATGTACATCCTGGCAACTTCTGAAGGTGGCTGTATTTAAACCTATTCACGTTATCTAAATCAAGTCAGAAGTGCAAGCAGCAGGTGGTATGACCTGTAGATTTTCCAGTATAGATCTGTCTTGGAAAGACTGGTGGTGAAAGGTTCATATCAGCATAAGCAGAGGCTCCAGGCTGCAGAAGAAATGCAGTGAAACAGCCTGTCCTCTGACTGACTTCACCATCATTCCCCATTTGTCAAGACATGTAGAATTTGACTGCCATAACTGGCAGAAGGCTGTTTTGGTAGAGCTGTTCAAACCCACCCCACAGCTGCCTTGAAACTGTGTTTATCCAAAACAACACGTTTATAGTGTTTTGAACACCAAATTCCACTTTTTCTCCCTTTCTGCTGTGTTAGGAATCAAAAAGAAAAGCAAAGCCCCATAGAAGTCTTTAATCAATGGGATGAGAACATTCCTTTCCTTATAATTGAAATGATTCAGAGAAGAGAAAAAGGACATAAAGATATTTTGAGGTTTCTAAGCAATTTAAATATATGTAGTATTAGAAGACCAGAAGTAAATAAATGCAAGATTTTATGGTTAATTTCAGAAGCTCTGGATGGTTTTACAAAACTCATGAAAAGTTTTTAAAATCATTCATAAAGAGGCCTTGCAGTAAGTGGCACCATATGTGTGAGTGACGATGAAGAGAGACATCTGAAAGTTGAAAATCACTGCCGAAACATACCCACTGGCTCATAATTTAAGTTCCTTCCAGTCCTGTTCCAGATTTAGAGAGACAATTCAAACAAGACAGTCTAATATATTGCTCTAGTTTGTTCAATTTCACCCCCTACAACAAGTGGAATCATAGGATAAGTTGTGGTGATGAAGTTAAAGGAGTTGTATCTCATTTTCACTCTCTGAGGCAAGTTAGATGTTCTGTCTGGTGCAGGAACTCCTTGGAAGGGAGGTTTAAATTAAGGAGCTCTCTGCAGGAGTCTAGGATGTGTATTTACTGTTTTCTTCAGAAAGAAAACTCCATGTTTAGAGAAATACTTGTTTTATTCTTTACAATTCTGCTTGATACCTTTACCTGCTTGTGAATAGTGTTCGGGTAATCTTTCAACAAATTATGCTAAACCACTGCAGGTTATAAAGAACATATGTGCTAAATGACCATTGATTTTTCTGTTAGTGATCTTAAGAAGAGAGAAATTCATTAGCAAACAGTGCTAATTTTCAGCTAATTTTTCAGCTTTGAAAATGCCTACCAGGTAAAACTGTTAATTAGGCAAAAGACATGAAAAGCGCCAAACGAATATGTAGGACCATGTTTCTTCTCAGAAATATTTCAGTTTTGATAAAAAATGTGGTTTATAAAAAGTTATTTCAACATTTAAAGCCTCTGTGCTAGTCAAGTGCAAAAAGTATAATTTCGGGCTTAGCATAGTTCAAAACCTGAAAATCATCAAATATTAAATGAGTTGCTCTTGAGCTTTCAAAGAAAGAAGTAAATCATATGTGAAATGTATCTGTGCCCATGACTTATGTGGTAAGTGGCTCTCTGGGTTGAATTTTGTTTATATGGCAGCATGGAAGTAGTTGAAGAATATACATTTCCTTCTATATTTTAACCCAGTGAAAACTGATGCTGTATGTCTTGAACCAGGGTTGCACAAAAAACTTTTTGCCTGTGACATGAATAGTCAGTCTTCCTTCAAATGCAAGGAGTGGGGTTTTCCATGCACCCTATTTCAGTGATTTTCAGTAAGGGAAAGTGAAAGGGAATTGCAGTGTTGCATTTATGGTGCTCCAGCAATGAAAGAAGAGGATAAAAAGAGGTAAGAATGAGACCTTCACTATCCTTGCCTCTTCTGTCAAGAGGATGCTGAAAATTTTTATAGATCTGGCCACATAAGCAAATTAGGAGAGGCAATACTTAACTGGTGAATCATGGGGCAACAGAGTTGAGCAGCTCAACATAATGAAAAGTAGATATTTTGAAGCAAAGCTCTATTCTTTGAAGACCATGACAATCTAATTTTCAAAACAAATTTCTTTCTCTCTTTTTGCCAGTTAGATAGAATCTGAATCATGGCTTTAAAATGCCTCTGTTGAGGGCGGAAGCAATAGCAGCATACCCTGTCTTAGTCTCGCTGTGGATCTAGCCCAAATGCTACAATTCTTATTCACACTGAAAGGTACCTGTTCACCAGAGTGAACTAATTTGAAGCAGACTTTCCCATGGGATAGCTGTAGTAAAAATAGGAAAAAGTAAAAATACAAAGAAAGTTCATTTGTTCTAGTTAAAAAAAAAAAAGGTAGTAAGTTTAAAACAGTGAAATAAGTTAGGATTTATATTTAGTTAACAATGAGTTATCACAAACTATTCCAATATATTTCCTGATGGTTTACCATTACATAACCTGCTCTATATTTATAATGTACATCTGGCATACTGTACTTCTATTCAGATCACTTTAATTAAGCCAGCCTCTAAGCTCCCATATAAAACAATGGAAGTTCTGAAATGCAGGAAAACAGCAGCATGAATTCATGAATAGCCCTGTATGTGAGGGCAGGCAATGTGCAGATTAGTGCAGTGGTTTCCTGTTGTTAACACCATAAACTTCCTGAACTCTGTTAGCTAAATTCTTCTAACTTCAGCTCAGTCCCTGCAGCTACTGCAGAAGAGATGGGCCAGAAGAGAAAAGATGAATAGCTTTTCTTAGATTAGAGAGGAAAAAAGAAAACAAAAAAACACAAAACCCTAGCTCTGAGGGCTTGAAAAGAACCGCAGTGCTTTGGAACTCTCTGACTAAAATTACAGTATCAGTGTTCCCTCTCAAAGACATAAATTGCTTAAAACAAGTAATCAGGAATAGATAGGCATGAGAGGCCTATGTTGAAACAATTTCTAAAAGAGGCTTTATGATACAGACTTAATTTTCAGCAAATGTCTTGCTTAGCCACCAATCTCAGAGGGACTGCGAAATTCCCAGTAGGCAGAGCTCTTCTCATGAGGACATCAATTATATGTATTTAAAAATAAATGATACTGCAGTGTTTGAGTGCAGATGGTTATTTCCGGTCTCTAAAAATCTTGATATGCTAACAAGCTATTTAAATCCTCAAGCAGTTAACAGAGATTGCCTTTTAAAACTATAGGATTGATATAATTTTTAAACCTAGTTGTGGGCCTCTAACAAATTCTCAGTACGGATAAGGGTTGTTGTAAAGGCAAAATAAGTCTGATGATCAAGGGTTCATTTTTCTTAGCTATTTTTAATATATGCTGCAAAATCTGTGAACAGCAGTCAGAAAAACATTAACATAGGATAGCAAATGTTAATATGTATATATTTATCTTTATTAAAAATTATTATTTTATTCTACAATAACTTTAATAGAACAATATTCTTTTACAGACTCATAGTATCATAGGATAATTCAGGTTGGAAGGAACCTCAGGAGGATGCTAATCCAACCTCATGCTCAAAGTAGGACAGACCATGAAGCTGATAGTTCCTCCAACTAGGTATCAGCAAATTATAAACTAAAAAACAGCTGAAACCTTCCTACAGAACCTGGATGCAAAATAGTTTAGTGGTTTTAAAGTGATGGTCAAGTTCCTTTTGCCACCAATTATTTAATTCAGCTGAAAGTGGAATTAATTGCTAAAGGTTACATTATCTAATTAGTGAACAGAATATGTTCCTTAAGTCATCAAACAAATTCTTAGGACAAATGTACACTCTATGATTTACTTGATATGAACAGATCCAGAGTGTAACATCTGTTTACAGGACATTCTCTGCTGAATGCTTTGCCAAATGTGCAGTGCTTGTTTTTACCTCCCTTTGCACCTTTTTATCCTGTTCTTTCTTTCTGGGAGAGCGTCCTAAACACAAGGCCATAGATGTGAAGTTTTGGGTTTTGATCTCTTAAATAGAAAGGGCTAATTTCACCAAATAAATAATTTGCAGTGCTTAATATAAGCAGTGTAAATAGCTCCATAAGCCACAGGGGAGGGAAGTTTCTCTTTTTTTCCTGCTGCTTCTGTTATTCAGGGAGAGATTGAAGTTTTAGACATTATGAAGATTATCCAAAATGACATTAGTCTCGTCACTATTGTAGCAAAATCCTCCCATGTTATACAAATTAATTTGCTGGAAAAATATGTATAAAGAGATTCTGAACAAATAGAGGACTACTGAAGTATTACTCTGCATTGTACAAATAAAATTTTTAATTAAGATTTAGGATGGGGAGTTTCTATTTCTGCTTCTGCAGCCCTTCTCTGCAGAGCACTGATTTCCCTTTTGTTTAAAGATTCACAAGTTAGAGCATTATTTCATTGTAAATTACAGGATGTAAGAATTATCAACATTAATTCCAAAGGGAAATAATTTTAAGGTAATGATATAATATTCATGTAAGGCAAGACTCTGCATGGCTGTGTGGAGATGTAAGATACAAGGGAAGAGAAGGAAAGGAGGAGTGGAAGAAAAAGCAGGAGGCCAAGAATTAAGATGTTATCTCTATGTATAAGCACACAACATAACTCAGAAGGAACAACAGACAGACATCCAAGTGCCTTACCCCTGCAGTGGCCAGCTGATACAGTGGCTGAAATGGGAGGCAACTACCATGTTCTGCTGCCAGTCAGAGACATGCAGAATTGCTCCTCATGGTGCTCTGTTCCCTAAACTCTTTGTATGGACTCCCCCCTGGTGACGTGGGCATTGTACTTTTAATTGTTACCTAGTGAAGAGAATGACTGCAACTGCAGTAAAGAAAATATGGCTATATAAGAAAATATGGCGTAACAGCAAAATGTTAACAAGTCAAGCTTATGCTGGAAATTGTGACTCTATTATTTCCAGGGAAAAACTGACTTGAAATCCAGCAGGATACTAGGACGGTCATTGTAATTTGCTTTGAAATTTGAATTCTAACCTTGATTATTGCTTTACTATTACTGTTCAACAGCCACTTAAGAGCAGGATGAACAATGCTGATGTGTAAGTCGTATACATCATAAAGTAAAAGTGGTATACACAGCTCTCACTCTTGCTATGTCGTCCTGCCAGGTATTCATCAACTAAAGCAAAGAGATGCCTTAGCAAACTTTGTATACACAAGCTTTAAAACAACAACAGAGAAGACGTGCCTGTGTTACTAAAGAGAATTGATGAGTCCATGTGGGCTTCTAATCAGTGGATCTAATCAGTAATATAATTCTTCTGGAATGGGAGAAAGGTCTACTTGAGAGAAGGGCAGCCATGACACCAAGAGCCCAGGTACAGAAGTCGCCACTAATATACTGGAAACAGTAAAACAACGCAGAAGATGAAAAATAAAGTCCAGGTCTATAAAAATAAATGACTCTGCAATCTGCAGTAAAGAAAATAAGGGTATTTCTTCAGATGAACAAACAGTATAGCCCATCTGCAGACATTTTACAGTGCACTTTAAAGTCCAGGGACAGCGAGCAGAAGAATAGCAGCTGGATGAATAGAGACTGGGACAGAAACTGCCAGTGATCCAGTAAGAGAAAGCAAAAAAAGAGACACTTGCAGTGCTGCAGCATTTCAAACAGTGCACTATAAATCTTGCTGTTTTCTCCAGGTATTAGTCTTTCTGTTTTCACAGGGAAAAGAAATCAAGAAAAACATGGAAAGGATCATGTGTAAGTTGCGGCCGTGTAAGGAACTGAAAGCTCCCTTGTGGATATATCAGTTAACTTAAAATAACTGCAGATTAGGTGTCCAAATTCCTTAAGATGTTTGAACGCTTTAGTCACTTCGTTAATCACTGAAGCTTGCAGGGGGATAGGGTGTGCTTGCTTCCATGCAAAGAACCATAGGAGAGCTTTCTGTGATTGACACACATGTTAGATGTTAGATACTGAGAAAGTTTTCTTTGGGTTCATTGTTTGTTTGCTGAAAATTGCAGCTTTAGGGGAAAGAAAAGAATGTAAAGTCACACATTTTTATTCAACATTTGCAAAATAAATTACCTTGATTTTTGAGGTGACACTTCATTTCAGTATTTCCTGAATTTAATGCATAAAAAAGAAAAGTAATTCTGCACATACAGGTGTGCTAAAAAGATATGACATTTTTATGGATTGCTGGTCTCAGGAGGTTTTTGAGGTCTGAAAGACAGGTAAAGCACAATGTACTGTGTGGATCTTCTAGCTGTTAGATTGCCTCCACTCTCAAGCATGGAATGGGAAAAATATCCCAGATATTTTAATCTGAGATTTGCCTTTGACTCTAGAAGAATGAAATATACATTTTTGCCAAGGAACTAAGATTTCACAGTAGAAACCAGCTAATTAGCTAATTTTAAGTTATCAACAAAGTACCAAAGTGTAGGTAATATCCCAGGGAGGTTTTGCTGTATGATTTAATATCCAGTAAAATTGTCAACTGGTAGCAGTGACTATAAACTTTATATTTTATTTTGCATGAAGAAGACTTTGCTAGAGAAGATACCTTTTTTCTTAGAGAAGATACCTTTTTTCTTAGAACTATATTTGGAATAGCTCTTCTGTGATCATGCTGAACTGCATGAAATTCATTAAATACTTCAGCACATGAGGATTTGTTACAGCAGTCAGGAGGTGCTGTATGCAAACCAAGCAAAAAGGGTAGGTTGAACACAGCTGCGAATGGGAGCAAATGTATTTAAGACCTTTTTAATTGCAATGTGTCCCTCCTTCTTTTAATTATTTTTTATTGTTTTATGAAGTACTTTTTGCTACATGGAATGATGGTTAAATACCTGCAAATATTGCAATCATCACTGCATATCCTGAGACTCTCTGCTATTGAAAAGTCCCATAGCCACTTAGATATTTTGCAAAAAGTACATTTGGTATTAGATTGTTTAGTTATTGTGCATTGCAAACTCATCCACATTTCCAAAAATGTTAAAAATCCAAACTGAGGTTGGTCACAAATTACCTAATTTGAGACAATGAATTCATTGAGCTTTTAGGATGTGTTCACAGTTTTTCTTCTGTCTGTGATTTAACATTTTGAGTCACTAAAGCTCCATGCTGAAAAGGTCTAATACCTGTGGTTTACAGTCATCTGTTACCCATTTATTAGAGGGGTTTCTCTGAACCACTCCTTATCCTGCCCAACACCGAGGTTTGAGAAACAACCCACACATAAAACAATTGCAGTCAACAAAACAATCAACCCCATTGTTCTCTGCAGGGATTTGATCCAAACAGTACAACAACTGGAATTATTTAGAAAACTGAATTACTGCAAGATGGAGTCAGAAGCATACTGGTAACACTTTGGCAAAGCGTGTTGTATGTTTTCTGCTGGTCTTTAAAAATATCTTTTCAGTAAAAACATTAGTGAGAAAATATTAATACAAAATTGAATATAGCAACATGTCAGTGAAAGAATGAGAGCTTGACTTCTGTAGTCTACTGGAATCCTGAAATGTTTCACATGGGATTTTGCATGAATGCTAATCTTTCCATTTGGACACAGTGATGTATGACTTCACAGCTGAAGCTTTTTCCCACCCTCGCTTATATCAAAACCTTATAGATAATTGTAGTGGGTTGACCCTGGCTGAATGCCAGGTACTCACTACAGTCACTCTCTCACTCCCCTCCGCAACCGGATAATGGAGAATAAAAAAAAACCAGCTAAGGATTCATGAGTTGACATAAGAGCTGGGAAAGGTCACTTAGCACCATCCCAGGCAAAACAGACTCCAAGAGGTGATATTAATTGAATTTATTACAAACACGATCAGAACAAAAGAGAGAGAAGTAGAATAACCTTAAAAACACCTTTCCCCCATCCCTCCTTCCTTCCATGTTCTCCCTCCTCCCCCACAGTGGTGCAGGGGGACGGGGAATGGGGGTTATGATCAGTTGTTGTTTCTGCCACTGCTCAGGGAGAGGAGTCCTTCCCCTGCTCCCTTGGGATCCTTCCCACAGGAGGCAGTCCTTGATGGACCTCTCTGGCATGAGTCCATCCCTTGGGCAGCAGTTCTTCCCAAACTGCTGTCCCATAGGTCACTCCTCCATGGGGTGCAGTCCTTCACAAGTTAGCTGTACTGGTGTGTGTCTCCCCCAAGGACCACAAGTCCTACTCAGGAAAAGCCTGCTCCAGCGTGGACTCCTTTCTCCACAGGCCAGAGGACCCCAATCCATCTTGGGCCTCCCACGGGGTCACAGCCTCCCTCAGATATCCACCTGCTCCAGCACGGGCTCCTCCGTGGGCTGCAGGGGGGTCTCTGCACCCCGATGGTCCCCCATGGGCTGCAGGGCCACAGCTCTGATGCCTGGAGAACCTCCTGCCCCTCCTTCTGCTCTGACCTTGGTGTCTGCGTTGTTGTTCCCATGTTCTCACTCTGCACTTCCCTGGTTGGAATTCTGTCTGCAGAATAGCTTTCTGTTCTTAAATATGTTATCACAGAGGTGTTACTGTCATTCCTGATTGGCTTGGCCTTGGCCAGCGGCAGGAAGCCCATCCTGGAGCCGGCTGGCATTGGCTCCATGGGACAGGAGAAGCTTCTAGCAGCTTCTAACAGAAGCCACCCCTGTATCCCCCGTTACCAAAACCCAGCCACAGAAACCCACTACAATAATTTAGTGAGAATGAAGCTAAGGATGATGTTTAGCTCAGTAAGTCATAGATCTCTAAAGCAAGTTATGCAGCATTTCTCAGGTTACTCCAACATAGTGAAAAGAAGACATTCCTGAAGCTGTTAAAGACATTTAAAAAAATTTAGTCCATGTATGTCCATCTGCATGTTAGCAGACGATGTCAGAACCTGGCTTCACACAAGATCATCATGAGTATGAAGACACAGTCTTGGCCATTTTTTGAAGAAGACAGTTATGCCAGAGAGTCAGAGAGTCAGAACGAGCCGCTGTAATCCACAAGAAATAAAAAAGGGCAAAACTTTCATTATCTTTGAAGGGACCAGAATTCTCCCTGGTAATTAGTTTCAGTTATGACACTGCTTTACACAGCTACCAGTCACAATTAGAGAGTCAAGACAGGTCAGTATTTATCACATAGCAGTATCTGAGACAGGTTTTTTCTTTCCTAGTCTAGCTGTAGTAAGCCCAAAAGATAACAGTTATCACAAGATGAGGTTAGCAAAGTCATTTAGATTACAATTTTCAAACTTGAAAAACCAAAATAAAGCATTAAATGCATAGTTAGGAACCAAATGAGCCACAGGGTGCTTATAAGCACTTATAAGTGAGAGATACCAATCAAAGATAATGATTTAGCTCCGAAAAGAGATGGGAATTGTTGGCTGGCCGAACAATTTATAGTATGGGTGTTTGGAAAATTAAATACTAGGGAATTAGTGCTTGTCTTTTAAAGAGGTTGGAGTGTGAAAAAATCCTCTAGATTAGTATTCATATGAGTTATCAACTGTCTTAATATGAAAGCAAAGGATTGCCTGGAGTATATTTCAATAATGTAAGTGGCTTAAGCATAGCAGGTAAAGCAATTAAAAAACTTTGGGACTGAGCAAGTTAAAAACCCTACTCTTTGTTTCTGACCACATGACAAGAGCAACTTGCTGTTATTGAATCTGCCTTTTAGAAAAGTTAGATTTGTTTTTATTCAGAAGTTATTTAATTTACACTGGTGTCTATGGCATGCATGAAGTAATTAATTTCATCTGTAATTTCATTGTGAATTTCACTAGATGAAATTATTTCATGTGACAACAATCTATGCTGGAGTGACAGAAGTGTATCCCAAAGGGGGGTGCTTATTCTCTTATTTAGAGACCCTCATGTGCAGGAAAGCTACGATGCCTAAGAAAATTAAAAGCACATATGGATGTGCAATATGATGAGTAGAACTGATAAATCTACAAGGATAACTCTCTTTACTTCCAAATCTTTCTTTTCTCACTTTTGCTGGTAAAGCTTTACCTGCTTGCTTAGCATCTTCTCACAGTAAAATAAGAAGATTGTAACTCTGATATTTGACTTTCCTCCCCCACTGCCAATAAAGTTCAAACAAAAAGTGATTATGCATTTAAAGTAGTTTTCTCATTCAGAGTCTTTCAATATAAACAAACACCCTCAAATAAAAGGTCAGTTTTCCAATACAGAAAATTTCAAACTCAGGTTGCCATAACACCTGAGAATGGAAGACCTTATTATACTATAGTCAATGACAAATATCAATGACAAAAATCAATAATATCTAGTTCTAAATCAAAGAGAAATAACCTTTTAAGTCACAGATCTCTAAAATATAACATAATATAATAAACATATCATATTTATATATACATATATAAAAAAATAACATTTCAGTGGGTTTGAGTTAAAAAATATGACCAGTGAAGAACCCACAAAAGATTTGTATGAGCACAAATGTACAACTAACCACCTTTTGAATTAAAAAACTCCAATCCTACAAAAGGCATCTTGAGATGGACAAATAAGACTGATAAAAAAGAGTAAAATTATGTGGTTTCTGTTATTTGGAATCAATTAGCTAAACAGGAAGAGCACCAACACAGAAAGGTCATTTTCTGTTCCTTGAATGATTATTCCTTGGGACAGCAAGTACCAGAAAAGAGGAGTTCAACTCTGGGATTACTTCAGAAAATGATGATGTACTCACATCACTCAGTGAATAATACAGACCTCAGCATACTTAAATCGACAGCCAGAGCAGAAAGATACAATGAAGAATTATTAATATGGGACAAGCTGTACAAAGTAGAGTTTAGAAAAGAAAAAGAGGAAAAGAAAAGGATTTTTATAAATACATACACTAATAAATATACGTAGGTAAAACTATATTTACAATTAAACATATATGTCCATATCTATATAATTACACATACACACATTAGTATGCAAGAATAGAATTAGTAACAAGAAATGGATTTTAGTTCAATATGGAATGTAATAGCTTTAATTTACAAAAAGTAAGACAAGCTGGAAAGGAGAAAGGCCTGTGAGGAGCTAGAGGATGAAATAGCATATATTTTTAACTCTTGGGCATAAAGACGTTGGCAGAAAGATTTGTGAATTCCTTGCTTTACTGTGGAGCCAAAGGAATGTGTAAGGCAAAACCTGAAAATATTATTCCTTTGTCTCCTTTTGATCTACAAAATGCAGTGACAAATACTTTCAAAGGTAAAATATCCCAAAACAGATCTATTCTAATACTATAAACAGTCAGCATGAACTCCATTTACAGCAGAAAGATTTTGGAGACTATTAATTTCTATTCTTCTAATGAATTTGAGAGAGAAGTTGAGAGAACATCACAATGTCCATGGTAACAGAGGGGAAAGAGGTCAGCTGTGGGACTGAAAAGAGTCATTTGATTAACTCAGAAGGCATACAGAAGGAGTAGGTCAGAGAATATCACTGTTTTAAAATATACTGGTCCTGACATGTCTCAGGATTTATTTAGAGAATCAAAACCATCGCTTTTGGTGTTGTTGCATTTACTTTTGAGAAATTGCAAGGGCGGATGTGGTATGGAAAATAAGCAAAAGAAGAATCACAGTACATAATTTAAAAATAGGGAAAAGAAAAGTAGAGAATTTTGGACTGTTTAACTTAAAAAACCCCTACTGAAATAAAAAATGAAAATGTTTATTTGCAAGAAACCAAGGAGATGAGTAGCAGTCAACATGGGTTACCTAGCTACAAATCATGTCAAGCACATGTAATTTTATTCTATGACAAAGAAACATTGTGGACAGAGTAGACGAAGAAGAAGATGTCATATATATCTCGACTTTAGAGTTACTAGAATCCTAACTCTATAACTATATCTCATGATATTCTTCCAAGGAAACAGTATCTTATTAAGTGTACTTTAGGATAGTGTAAAACAAATAGGAAAATCATTGATAAGTAGTATTTTTTACTGAGAAGTACTGAGTCTGATTCTGCATGCAACTGTCAGGATTTGTCACTATTTTTTGTTTTCATTAAGGACCTGAATGATGGAAAGAGAGTAGTAATTAAACCTGTAGGTGTCGCTGAGATGGAAGGCACTGCATTATACTGATGGATGGGATTTCATTTCAAAAGGATCTTGACAGATTGAAAGCATGGCCTGAAAAAAACCAAAATGCAGTTCAAGAGGCACAAGTGAAATAGTGCATGCAGATAGACGGGCCTAATCAGAGACACAAATTCAGGATCTAGAAAAACTGGCTGAGCAACAGGCCAATAGACAGGGATTTAAAGGTATTAGTGGATCAGAAGTGGAACACAAGTCAATAATGTCATGCTGTTCAGGAAAAGATAAGCACTATCCTGGGAAGATTAAAAGGAGCAAAGCGAATAAACATACAGTATTGCTTTCTGCTCTGCTCAGTATTTGTAAGAGCTCAGGAGGAGTCCTGTGTGGGGAGTTCGACAGAAGAGTGGGAGACTCTGCAGGAGAGAAAAGAGAACAGTTGTAGATCTGAAAAGCAGATCCTGTACAGACAGGATGAGAATTCTGCTCTTTAATGTGTGTAATGCACAGAAAAGAACAGGGAGTGTGTTTGACTCATACCAGCCTTAAAAGACCGCTGGAAGAGAAACAGAATTGTCTTTTCTCCATGGCCACAGTAAATAGGAGTAAACAGACTCTATTTGCCAAGCGTTTTTAGTTAGATATCAAGCCCTGGGATTATTAGATGTCAAAATAAGTCGCTAAGTCACGTGTGGGATCTTCATCACTGTTTGCTATGACAGCAGTAAGAAGTTTCATTTACTGCTTCAACAAAGGTCTGTTGGGAGTGGTATACTTAACCTTTCTTGGGGGGAGAGCAGACAAAAGACTAGAAGGATGCCTTGAAAACCAAAAGTGTCCAAAGTGACTCCTTGTATGGAGACCTCTTCAAAAACGTAATGCAAAGTATTTGGCGTGAGAACAGAAAAAATATAATGATGGAGTGATGGGATAGGAAAGCTTGATTCATGAGTAATGTTCTCTCACACTGATAAATATGTTTTTTAACCATCAAGTTAGTAAAGGAAAAGAAAATTTATTAGAAGCCATCCTTGCACTTACCATTGTATACACTGAATCTCTGTTGCTATTTCAGTTGAATTTTTGCTGAAGGTAAAACCAATAGTAATGATCTACTTACATGGCCTAGTCTCTGTATATCTGTCATAATAAAGTCCATGCTGTTTGTTTATCATGCAGTGATCTATAATTCTCTATTAATTTAATTATACTAAAAGATCTTAAAAGCCTTGGGCTAAGTAACATGTCAATTACAAATGAGTTTAACTTGGAATAAATATAAACTTAATACTTGTAATTTATTGCTTTAAATATAAACAAAGCCCTTACTATGACACAATCTATTATTAATTGCTCCAGTGCCCTAAGTCCAATTAAGCAAATCCATTTACATTTTCTTCAGAGGAAGTCAATGTTCATTTCTCAGAGGAAGTGCAAGGAGCCTACCTTTCCACTTCTTTTAAACCCCCTAATGCAACAAAGCACTCTGTGTTTAATGAAGTGTATCATGTCAGGGGTGAGGGGAATGCTGGTGGTGTGGGAGGTACAGCCACGTGTGAGGGCTCATATTTACTTGAACAAAGGAACTTACAATCAAATATCTGGTCATATACATTTTTTTCCTTAGATATAAGTAATGAATGCATGTTTTCTAGTCAAAGATTCTGTATTGTCCAGCACCCTTTCAGTAACAAGGACAAGCTGTTTGGAGTTATACAACGTGTATGTGTATATGTATGTGTGTATGTGCATTATATATCCTCAACTGAAAGGTATCTTAAACTTTTTTTATATTAGTTAGACTCATATATATTAAAGTAGCTAAACAGATTTTACTTTTTTTTATGTGTGTGAAAACGTGTACATATAAAAATGTCAGCTGCTGTTCTGAGACCTGGTACTTCATGCCTGGGGTAAAATTTTATTGCGTAGTTATAAAAGAGAGGGTTTATAGTGGAAACCCTGACACAACATTAACTATGGTTATGCTATCAAAGGAGTGCAGCATTTAAGAATTCAGGAACTATTTCATTTGTGTGCGTATGTGTCTGTCTATGTCTAAAACTTTATACTGACTTACACATTTACATTTTATTTTTAAACATTTTGAGAAATGAAATCACAAATTGGTTCTGACAAAAGCATCTTCATATGTGTGTCTGTCCTGCTTGTTGTCTATAAACTATAAAAACATTTAAAAAAAAGGAAAAAAAAAAGTGTGTATAGCTTAAAAGTGGATATATAGCTTAAAAGTTTCCCTATTTTTTCAAGCTAGAGAACTGAGTAATGCACAGTGAGTTGAAAGAATTCACACACAAATCAGAAGGTATAAATCTTCTCAGTTCCAATCTTAAACTTCAGATTCCTGGCCTCTTTAGTGATATTAATGAAAAACTGAAATCCCTGTGGTGTCTCTCTGTCTAGTTGCATCAAATGGAATGGGTCAGACAATCATCCTTGGACCCATCTCTCATCAAGTTATGAGAAAGATAAGGGTTGCATCTATAAATGTGCATAGAGTTTAGAAAATTTCTGATGGGACTTCCAGGTAGTTCACTGGCTCTTCTGAACATGAAAGGTTGGGTGGGAGGAGTAGAGACCATCACTAGGGTTGCCTGTAGCAAGAAAATAATAAAATACAAGAAAAAAAAGTATGCAAGGCACTATTTCAAAGGATCTCAAGGAAGTAGGTGCTCTAACGTTATTCAGTCTTGAAGCAAAGCAATGTTACTTCTGAGCAAATAAATCCCGCTTTTTCTTTTGTGTGACAATGATACCACTGATACCAAATTTCCAACACATTTCCAAAAAATCATAGTTTAAATCTCATGATTCTGGAGGCTAAGTGCAAATATAAAACTCTTACCATCTTATAGTATGTGGCATGCCAACATGCCAGTCCAATATAGGCAGTATGTTTAATTACTAGCTACACAAGAGTAGTTTTCCTCAAGATATTAAAGTGTGTTAACATGAATGTTTAACTGTTGATAACATAGAACTTAATGGAAATTTTATAAGTCAAGATTTTTCTCCCTGGGGATGGCCTCTTAGTGAACAAAGGGAAAGAGATACACTAGCCCCAGTGATATTATGTAGTTATATCCACACGATTTAGGTGCCTGTGCTTGAAATGTTGTCCTTTTGTTATTTCAAACATGGTTTTGAAATCATAGACTCATTGAATAATTTAAGAGGAACCACTTGCAGTCATATAGTCAAACCACTACTTAGAGCAGGTCTAATTTGATAAAGATTAGTCAGGGTCTTACCCTGTCAAGTCCTGAACACCTACAAGGATGGATACTCCATAACTTTTCTGGCCAGAATGCCAGTATTTGACTCCCTCTGTCCTGTCACCCCCCATGCTGCCCCACCCTCCTCCTCCCCAAATAATTATCTGCATATCTTATCAGAATTTCCCATGTTTAACTTGTATCTGTGGCCTTTGGAATGTCAGGGTGCATTTCTGAAAACTTTCTGTCTCCTTTATGCTCAAACCCTTATCAATGCCTTTGCAAACACCGTAGAATCTCCCTTTGACTTTCTCTTCTCCAGACTGAATAAACCCAGTTCTCTCAGCTTCTCCTCAGATGTCACATGCTCCACCTTTAAGCGATTTTAGTTCCTTCACTAGATTAGCTCAAGTAAGTCAATATTTTTACTGTACTGGGGAGACCAAAACTGGGCAAAGCATTCCAGATGCAGTCTTCACAAGCATCAAATAGCAGGGAAGGATAAATTATCTTTGTAATACAGCCCAGGAAACTTCTTGTTGCTGCACTGCTGACTCATGTCCAGCTTGCTACCTGCCATGACCTTCAGATTCTTTTCTGCAGAGCTGCTTGCCAGACAGTCGGCCCTCCACCCCTAGGGGTGCGGGCAGTTACTCTGTATCAGATGAAAGGCTTTGCATTCACTCCTGCTGAACTTCACAGGGTTCTTGTCAGCTTTCTTACTGGAATTTTATTCCAGTTCTTATTAACCTTGCCTGGTTGCCATGAGATTTGAAAGATGGCACAGGGTTTTGCAGTGATGTTGGCCAACTCTTGTGACACTCTCACATACATCCCATCTAATCCCCTGGACCTCTGTGCATGTGCTGTGATTGAGTGATGACGTTGTCTAACAATTTCCATTTTTATACCTACGCTTTTCAACTGCTTCAGAAATGCCCTAATGCCCCATGTTAGTAGTAATATAAACATAGATTATACTTAGACTTGTTTAATGTGTCCTTCAAACAGTCAAAGCACTGTGAATGCCTTTACAGTAGAAGAGGATGTAACTCTCAGACTGTAATTAGAGGAGTGTTTCTTTCCATAGCAGGCTGGTTAAGCCATTCTTACTCCTCACCACTCCTTTCTGGGTCCACACAAGTCCCTCCTTAGTGCTGGTACAACTATTTGTATGGCTGTTTGGTGAAGTGGAACTGCAGGGCTTAAAACTAGCCTTGTTTTTTCTGAAGGTTAAAATCCAGCTCCCTTATTTTTGAAGTTCCCCACAGAACAGACCCCCTGCCAGAAAAAAGGACAGGAATAAACATTTAGTCGTAGTACTGAAGACAAGAACAAGGCTGATGGTGAAACACTTTGGTTCTTGTTTCTCATTCTGAGGGTGCAGCACAACAGAGTGATATAAGCCAGGAGAAAAAAAACCTAAACTAACAAAAAGGAACCACACTATCGCATTTCTTAGCTTTATTTTAGCATCCTACCATTCTGGCATGCCTAAAAACCTCAGCATAATGATGTCATTTCAAGCAGCAGGAACAATTGATTTTGTTATGGTGCTTGTATACATGCAATGTGTATGGCCAATAAAACCTGATTCCACCCACGTAATAATGTATGAAATTCCTAAGATAAATAGAAAAGTACGCTTTTTATTACTCTATTCCAGCTATGATATCTTAATGAAATAGCAGGCATACGGAAATGTGCTAACTGTAGTCTGTTCTGGTAAATGTGAGGTGCTCTTGAGCTGAGCCAGTCTGTACTGGTGAGATGGACTTTAAGAGGAGCAGAGGTAAGACGGAGAGCAGATTGAGCAATAAAATATTCACAGAATATATGCCACAACCACAAATAATTGAATTAAGCAATAACAAGGCAGACACAGGGCACTTCCTGGGGATTAATGACTAGCTGGGAGAGTTGATGGTCCAGGGCGGTCATCAATTCCCTGGGAAATGTCCTGTACCAAGGTCATCGTTGCTATTATATCCCTCTTTTCTTTCCTCAGGAAAAAAAAAAAAAAAAATCCCACATTTTACCTGTTTTCACACAGTGTCATCACTCCTTTAGATGACTGTGGAACAGATGGGTGTGAATGGCAGGTCTGCTGAAGGATTTCTGTTGTAATTGATGTCCAGTACCACAACCGACCAAAACCCCCTTTTCCCATTGAAATTTTAATTGGGCTTATACAACATTTCAGTCTTTGACTTATTTAATTCTTGTGAATCTCCAAATAATAATTTTATTTTGTTGTGGGTCCACATCCCTGACAAATCTGTGTCTGCATTATAGCTAGGTGAACTGGAGGAAGCTGGACATATTTTATTCCTTTAGAAGTTTTCCTGTGGCATAAAGAACCTGCTGAGAGAACTGGCAGAGAATTTATACATTCAGCCTGCTCTTTGGCAATAATGTGTGGATTTATAACACAAAGTACTTACTTAGAACAGGTCAATAATGGAGATAATTAAATCTGTCTTTGCTATTCAATAACAATTATGAATTAAAATTTGTTATGGCAGGTTTTTCAATACAACGCCTATCATGACTGAATTCCTCAAACTCATAATTTTATTCAGACATGTTTAAGATATTGTTCTGTAGCAAATATGTAAATCTTTAAAAACTATTTTTCAGACAGTAAAATAAAAAATAAAGCACTAAACCCAAAAGTCCAGAAGATAAAGGAGCTTATGATTATCTGCATGCTCTTGGGTGAAATTTATTTTACAGTTATACCAGTATTCCTTAACTCACTTATCTTCAGGATTTGTGAATCTTAATCTATCACTTTTTCCCCCCTTAAAGTAACATTTCACATTCAATTAACCTAATCTTGAAATAGAACAGTGTAGACTATACATTTTTTTAATTACTGTTTATGATCCTTTATATATGTTCCTTTTAAGCACACTCTATGTTACTTTTGGCATTTGCATAGTTTGTGGTGTGCAGCAAGTTGCTCTTTCTTCATTTCAGCATGATGTAGTTAAACTGCTTATTTTCACATGCCTGAAATTTTTTGGCTCCATATACCCATATTAATTTAACTGGCCAATTAGTTGTTATTAAAATATTTTAAAAGAACATACAACAACATATGCACAACAAATTATTTCTTTCCACAATTTTATTAACATTTTTGTAGGTAGTTTCCAGTTTCTCGCCTCCTTTTCCCACCAAGAACGACTCTCCAAGTTTAGGAATACAGACTGCATGTTAAATTCAGGGCCCCACCAAGTTTCCTTAAATTCCTTTAAAGCTATGTTGAGAACATGGAAAAAATGGGCCGAAGTAAAGAAATCTTAGATGCTGTTCTTGTCTCACTCTAACATTAGGAGTTGACACCACCCTTACAATATGATAGATTCAGAGCATCCATGTCATCAGGCTGGTGCTTCAGGAGTTCTCAGGAGGGGATGAAAGATGATTATCAGATTTAACTGTCCAACTAGGTGCAAGTGTACAATCAACATATTAAAAGGAATGTAATGCTATGTATTAATCTTTTTTTTTTGGTCAGCTTTAACCATGTACCAGATGTTGTTCACAAAAATGATTCTCAAAAGATCAAAATAGAGTTGGCCTTGAATACTGAAAGTTTAGGTGTCAGTTCAGCATGGGCAAAGGGAATGTCCTACATTTGCCTTGTAAACATCTTGTGGCAAAAATAGAAATGTTTTGTGTTTGTACATAATTTGGTTCTTAACCTGTGATTTGGACTCACAGATAAAATATCAGTAGAAAAGTAATTTAAAATGAAAAGTGGTAAATAATTTAGTCTTTCATAATTTTCCATGACCAGTTTAGTTCTGCTGTAACACCAACATAAGGAGTCCCTCAAACACACAACCCTACCAGATCTATCACTTTTTCTCATTGTACTTGTACCTCTTGGAATGAATCTAAGCTTGGTATAGTGGTACTCAGAAAGTAAAGAGGTAACAGATTGGAAGGCTGCAAATACTTATTCCTCTGTCTGTATACTTATGCATGTGCGTGTATTAGTACCTAGCAGTTATTTACCTTGCTAAATCTTTGTCTAATGATAATATAATAATTAAGATATGAAATTCACAAAATTTTAGAAAAATGTATTTTTAAAGATGGAAGAAAAGACAGACACAAGTAACAAAATATCAGAATAGTCTTCAACTGTTTCTTCCCATAAATAAAAAAAAAATATAAAGCAAGAAAAACCCCTTTGAAAACACATTTTTAAATAAGGACACAGTCATAGAATTGTATCAACAGTAAATCCGTATTAAGGGAAAAGGAGCAAAATACAGTAGCTGAGAATCTGGTATAAAGTTTGCACATAAAATAAAGACAATAGAAAAATACCACCATTTCCTTCAGGGGTTGACACATTTGGATTTAGTGCCATAGATCAGGTACGGCCAACACTTTAATCACTGGAAGGCAAGAATGGGTAATGCTGGACTGATTACTTTGTATTTTATAATTATTTTTCTGAAAATAATTTTAAGTATTGAGTTTCACATTTTATTTCTGGAAATGTGGAGCACGTATTGTCTTAGGATATCTTATTTTACCTTTGTGGAACAGCTGACTTACTTCCAACAAACTCAAGGTCAGGGTCTCACAAAAATTAAAATTTCCCAATGTAAGAACAGTTACTGTAATTGTCACTATTACTGTACTTTAAAGACTAAAAAAAACAAGCCATGTTGCTTCAGCACTGGCAACAGAATGAGATTCAAAAAATATAGTCCTTTGCTCCCTTGCTGCTAATATAGATAGATAAAGACCATATTTTAGATGCCCTGTTATGACTCTAGGCTCTTCTACTGTAGATGAGACCAGAAACTCAAAACTGCTCCATACCATGACCCAGAGGCAGCAAAAAAATATACAAATGCATTCCCACTGGAGTTGTAACTGTCCAGGGAACTTCTGTGATGACAAATGGAGAGGAAGTGGTATACACAATTACATGCAAGAAGGAAGGCTGTCAGTGAGGTATTCCTTCCACCAGCTGTATCATGAACTGTGAAGTTGTGTGGAAGGAGAGAATACTAAGGACTAAGTGGGTTCTGTGGACTAGAAGAAATGGCATGTGACTGAGTGGTTGCATGATGGCTAAGCCCTTTTCCCCCTAAACCAGCATTTTACTAGTTTCAACCCACACCAATAAGCACAGAGGAGAGCTGTAACTGTTTGGAAACCTCTCCTGAGTTGCTGCCCCATTCTTCTGTCTGGCAGTTCCCAGACAATGGAGACTGGTAGTAGCCCCTCTGTGTATCAGACACTGCCAGTGGCTGCTGCTCTCAGCCACTAGCTGGGTCCCTGAGTGCAGTCAGCATCAGTTCATTCAACAGGAACAGTTCTCCTCATCCAGAAACACTGGCACTTAAGGAGACAATGTGGGATATCTGCTTCACGGGCCATGCACATACTTGGAGCCCAGTGGCAGTAATTTGTCCATAATACAAAACTGACGAGACAGCCAAGTACAAAAAGCCTTAAAATTACCTCCATACTCAAAGCACTTTGATTTAAGTGATGAAGCAAAGACACTGCAAGCAGAGCATGGAGAGCTGTTTCTGAACAGGTGAATGCACTTGTTTGTTAATTGTTCAATTACTTCTGGCAATGTTGTAAGGTATTTTTACACTGTTCTTGTGTTAAAGAAAACTTTCAGTTTGATAAAACATCACACCTGTGCAAACATGAGGTATGATGCCATAAGCTTTACTTACAATTACAGTTGTTTTTCTTAAATTACATGAAGTATAACCCACAATAAGACACTTCATTGTTGGCAATTACAGATGTATCTCTGAAAAGGCTGATTGCTTAATTACACTTCTTATTATGACTATTCCGGCAAATTTCTAAAAAGAATCTCTTACAAAGAACCGGATGAATGTTTCCTCTGTGTTCTTCAGTTAGGATTTGACTTTTCAACCTTTAGATTTATTAAAGTCAAACAGTTCAGCTTCTATTTTCAATTTAGTGTAATTTTACTTCAGGCAAATTTCACTTATGTGGCATTTAATCCAAATAAATAATATTATTCCAAACCATCTTGCTTCCTACTGCAGAAAGCCGTTGAACAATTGTCTTTGAAAACTCCAGTCATTAACTATGACTGTCTCAATGTTAATATGTTATTGTTAGCATTTGTACTAAATTGCCTTTCTTACCCATACATATTTGAGCTAAATCTTAAACAGATTTTTTTTTTTTTTAATAATCGTTCAGTTAGTTTTTACTTCTTAAGCACAGATAGCTTCCAATTAGATGACTGAAAATTTCAATTCACCAGCTTTATGGGTACATAAATTTAGTCTTTGTATCAGAAGCCTGATGAAAATGCCATAGTAGATATAAAGAAAATTTAGAAAATAAGAATTAATATCTCTACTTTAATTTTCCAATCAGATCATTCTTAACTTCCGTGAATAAAAATAGAAATTATATTTGAAGGTTTCAAAACTATTTCCTTGATTTAACTTCATAGGGATTTTTAGGTGGATTATTTCATTGGAACTAGTCCCAATCCCTGAATTTAATCAGACATCTGAGTCTTTTCAGAATTAAGGCTAGAGTAGAAATATGTTTTATCATTTCTGGAGAAAAGACTGCTTTGATGAGAATATTCATGAGTGCTTCTTCTGAATGAATGCCTAAAAAATGACAAACTAGTCCACTCAAAACTTCTTATTCAACTAGTAATGTTCACTCTTTTCCTTCTAGACCTTTAGTTTCAAGTACTTGCAAAATTTTAAGATCATATTCGTTGAAGTGCTTCTCATTATTGATTTGGTGCTACTCAGGACTGTAGGTATGCAGAAGTCATACTGTATTGAATTAGTTGTCTTAAAGTAGGCACTGTGTGTCCTTAAGCTGTGTATCTGGAAGAAGTCCCACTTTTTTTTTTTTTTTCTAAAACTAGACACTGGAAATGGTTTAATTCATCTGGACAGGTCCCAAGACTGACATGATCTAACCTTGAAGTTAACCCTGTTTGGGGCAGGGGAGTGGACTGGCTGGGGTTTCTCCCAGTACAAATTATTCCTTAAGTATAACATGAAATTTAATGTGGGTTGAACACGAAAAGGACTCCAGGTACCAGGGCCCAAAAAACCTATGGCAGAAGAAGAGAAAATGTGGCTTCCTGTTACTGAACAATAGCTTCATTACACACAAAGCCATTTAGGAATGACATAAAATGGAAATCAGCCAAAATGAAGAAGAAAACTGCTGTAACTGCAAATCCACTTCTGGACTGGAGAATCCAGGGCACACACCTTCCTCCTAACCCATGGACCCTTGGTAATAAAAATGTACATTTATATGCATTTGCTTTTTATGTATTTGACATTAGAAGTAACAAAAGGTAAGACAAAGCAAACAAAACTCAAGCCAAATAAACTGCTCAAGTTAAACCTGTGTAACCGTGAAAGCAATGGCACATATCACTCAGCAAATATGCATCCAAAAAGTATTTAAAAAATGCTTTTTAAAACAGATGTAACAAAGTAACACTAACATTATTCACTGACATTCCAGGCTGTTAGGAACATCGCCAATAGTGAATGAGGTTCATAATACAGTGATGCATTTTCCTACAGCAAGACAAATAATTTCCCTGGCAGCTGAAATAAAGTGTTGACTCTTCTTGAAAATTAATTAGCACAGAAACACAAGAGCAAAAAAATGAAAGGCTTCTTGTTCCTAAAGGTTATTCTGTAGGGAAATAAATCATATGGAGGTATGAAGTGTGCTCTCCTGCACTTTATGATTAAGTACTTATAATATAGACAGTTTCTAAGCCTCAGCTTTTGCTAGGAAGTTCACATCAAAGGTGAGTTAAGTCTTTATTATAAATACATGGTAAAATATATAAACCAGAACTGCTTTAAGTTGGGAGATCCTCTGGTTTCAGTAGGAAGACCTTTCTTTCTTTTTATCGACTTATTTTACAAGTGATGTCCCAAATTTATGCTAAGAACATTTTCATGAAGCTTTTGCTCTCCTCTTGGCAGAAGGCCTTAAAATTTGTGTCAAATAAATTAGAACTAATGTCTTTGGCTAAAAAGAGGAGCCTGTTAAAGGGCAGTAGTAATCAAGACAAGATAATCATTTATCTGTGATTTTGTGGGTATTAGTCTAATATCCTGCCTATTCACAGCATGTCAAAGATAAGAGCAGTCACTGGTTTACTGTTTTTCTGCCCTCTCCTTCCTCCCTCCCTCTGTCCCTCAGGCCTGAGGAGATAAAAGATAAAAAACACATACTAGACCAATTGCAATAATATTCCACTAAAAGGGATACACTGTTGCTATTATAAATTAATGCTTTAAAAGAAACTACTATTAGATAATTATCTGTCCCTCAGATAATTATGCACACGAGTAATTCTGCCTCTCTGAGACTTTATAGGATTTACTGGAAGTCCCTTGAGGTATCAACAGTCACATGTGAACCTGTTTACAGGATGTGGCTGTAGTTCCAAGTGGCACCATGACAGTGATTCCTAAAGAAAGTTTCGGTGTGGAAAATAATCAAAATAGATACCATATGGAGATTTTTTTCCAATTCTTTTGTTCCTATACATATAAATTTAAGAGTTAGAATTTAAATCTCATGTCTGTGCCGGCTGCTACAGATACTGTTGAAAAACAAGAGGTCTCAAATGTGTTGTTGAATTTCACTCTAGATGCTTACCAATAGTTAGAGATTTAATCCTTTTGATTATGTCACCTTACTACCTTTGAAGGCTCTCCTTCCTGATGGGCAACCATATCTAAAGGTCAAATAAATCACGTGATTGTCCATTCTGTAGTTTTTATAGCCATTTTCCTGTCATGTAGTGATGCAAAGCAGCCTTGAGACTTGGTTCTAAGAGCATCCCCTGCTTGCAGAAACTTTAGGCTTGCACTAGTTAGTGAAGGGAAAGTGCTTTTCAGCCTCATATTTTTTTACAATCTGCTTTTTGCACAAGTATGAGTATTCTCCCTTAACTATGTTAGGAGCTGAGGCTCAGTTCACCTCATAAGTAATTAAGGCAACGTAATTTATTTAAGATTAAATTATTTTGTTATTGTGCACAGTGGCTAACCTTTCACAACTGATATATTGCATAGACACTTTATTTTATTTACAAATGTCTGTTTAAAGAAATGATTACTTCTGTAATGTGTTCATCAAGGCTTCTTTATAGCAAAGCCCTCCTGGAAACTCTTATGCAAATAAAATCCATCTGGAGATTGAAAGTAATGCAGGTAAAATTATGAACAATATACTTAATTTTTAGGAGGATTTAAAGGGATATAAAGGCACACTTCACTAGAAAATCCAAATTACAAGCACATGTCCTAGTAACTGTTTTTCAGAAGTGCTGCTTCATACAGCATCAGTTGTCCTCCCCAAACCACTGAAATCTGTGTCATGTCAAATATGCATGCAATTTATGTATTTACTATTTTTTACAGCTTAGTGATTGGCTTGTATTGGGAAGAAAAACTTGCTCACAATTAGTAAAATTTTCAGTGCTGCCAGTAGTTCATTAGATTATGTATTCTAGCAGGAGTCTTTTACAGCTATTAGGAAATTATTTTATTTAGTTTCTTTTGTTTCAAAATTAAAAATGTCCCATGAGTGGATGTTATCAGGACCTGTATTATAGAAATTAATTAAAAGTTTGTAGCTATTGTTTTCTGTAGTTATGGAAAGGCAAAATAGCATAAAAGGAATGTCTTAGTTGTCTCTACTTTAAAAGTGTATATGCTATGGAAATTTGAAGTCACAGAGTGTCACAGTACGGCTATTTTGTAAAATTTAAAATCGGGTTTACTTCTATGAGCCAAAAATATGACTCCCAAATCCTGTAAATTCAAATGCGTGTAATCTAGAGAGTCTACTCTTGCTTTACCAGTCCCTCACAGGTAAGCCCAGAAAGAGTACAGGTGCTTCTTTTTTTTTTGTGTGTGTGTGGTTTTTTTTTTGTTGTTGTTTTTTTTCCCCCACAACAAAAGTAAAGAAAGTAGAGAGAAGGGAAAGAATAAGAAAGGAAAGGAGGAAAAAACCTTGCTGATATTTGGGGTAGGCGGATGTGTGAATAGGCTGTTAAACTACTCTTTTGGAACACATTTTCACTTTTGTATGACACACTTCATTCATCGTTAGCACTGGCAAAAACTTAATGGGGATAATTTTGAAAAGTTTGATACATTTCTAAAGGTAATTGCATAACAGTGTGAAAAGTGACTTTCTTTTGTGTTTGGGAAGACTAACTGAGTTTCCTGGGTTTCATCTGAAGAATGAAAAACCATAACTGAACAATCTGAAACAATCCTTGTTCTTTTGTTTGCTTCAAGTCACAGGAAGAGAAAATTTTGGCATCAAGAAGCATCATTAGTAATATCAACATTTTATCAACATGAAAAGACATAGTCCAACCAGTGTTCCACTTTGAAAGACATTTACTTTTATCTTCATGAGCTAAAACTTGCTTCTTTTCCAAAAAGATCAACCTCAGTAGTTTCTTGATTTGTTTAATGTAAGGAAAAAACACACATTTCAGGTTTAAAATCATGCTCCTCAGTACAAGAGAGGTATAGGATTGTGCCCTTCGGACTTCTGAATGAAGCTGGGATCTGTGCAGATTGTTGAAAAGGCAAGATGCATAGCAGGACTGTCAGCAATCAAAACAAGTCAGAATCAAAACAAGCAGATAAAAGACATATCCAAGCACTGTTGTCAGAGAGAGGCACACTATTCTTGCAGTTTCTTGCAGAAAAAATGCTGTAGAAGGAAAAACAATTGTAGTCAGCTTGTGTCATCAGAAAGTGGGGCTGCAGTCTTAGGATTCTGGCTTTAAAAGCTCTTAAATTCAATCAGATCTCTCAAATCTTGGGGTATATAAAAGATTCGCAATGTACAAATTAATGTCCTTCTGAAAGGACGTAAACCCCTTCTTCTCATCGGACTAAATTCAGTGGGAAGTCTAAGAGAAAGAATCTTTTAGGAATTTGTCTTTAAAAAGCCATTTTCAAATAAATACCCCTAAGATTCTTGAAATCTAAGGTGAACCATCCTAAAGAACAAAATGTTAAAATTGAAGTTATCTGTGAGGCCTTTGTACATTTGCTTCACAGCACAGGTCTCATCTGAGACCATGAAATATCACCGAAGTTTTCCCTTCTATGGCAGATGTGCCAACTGATAATATAATGCTTTCTTGCTTTCTTTTTAATTGTAATTCAGCAGTGTGTTGGCCTGTATGTCACTGCCCATCCTTAATCTTTATCTGGAATATACTCTGAACTTTGATAATATTTTAAAAGATTTTGTTTGTTTGTTTGTTTTCTTTGGTTTGTTTTTTTGTTGTGTGGTTTTTTGATGCCTTTTTTTTTTTTTTTATAATTATTGCTGCCTGCAATGTGATTCAGAGACTGCAGTTGTTTCTGACAGTTCCTAGAAGCTGAGCCAGGTGTCATGTTTGTTTTCTATTTGTAATATATTTTTCTGTTTTATTTCTCTGGGTTATGGATTATTCTGTAAGTTTCTGTGCACGTGTATCTCTATGTATGTCTGTATATATATACATGTGCACATATGAATGTGTGTCTGTGTATAACATTTCTCTGTGATATATCTGTATAGATATTACATCTATAATATATATGTTTTCTTCTTTCCTCTTAATCTTACCACAGTCTTTTATATTGCATATGTTTGAGTCTGGAGGAAAAAGTGAGGAAAAAAAGCAAAAAAAAAGAAATATATGTTTTTCACTGGCTTGCACTGCACACAAAACGTTTTGGAAGGTCCTAAATAGAAACAATTTTGCTGCATGTAAATTCAACTGGCAGGGTATCTGCTAATGGACTTCACAAACCTTGCTAGAGAACAAGGTCTGCCTTGATTTCTGCTAAAGCCCAGTGCTTTAGCAGCTTCCTAAGCTGCTTGTTTTCTAAGTTTAGCAAACAGTCTTGTGCTAAATGTACTGCAGACCTGCAGCCGGACATTATGGAGGTCTATCCTCCCATTTTTCAATTTCCCACCTTTAATATTTTTTTCTTTTTCATATTGTCCAAGAAAGTTTATCACTTGAAAATTGGAAAGTATGCTTTAAACTCTTTACTTGTAGTTAAAAATAGCAGGTATGTTCAAACTTTTTGTTTGTTTGTTTTTAAAGTGATAATTTCAGACTTAAGTGGAGACCAGGAAGCATCCTTCATCTTCAGGTAAATACTGCCATTTGCACTGTGACGTTACCAAGCATATATGGCAAGAAATTCTCATTGGAGGATGGAGGGAAGGCAAAAAATTACAATTTTACCTGCTTACCTGGTGGCTGCTAGAACAAAAATAATCAATTTGGTTATTATTTATAAACAGGAAGATGGTTGTTTATTTGCCTAAGAGGCTTCCCAGTAACTAGATGTGTAATTACCCAACTGTAGATTTAGTGGCAGAAGTCAGTCTCATATTAGTAGTGAGTAATTTTTTTGTTTGTTTGTTTCCCTTGAGAACATATTCCAGAGCAGAAAAATAACCAGCAGAATTGGAACTGGCTTACAACTTTTCTTGACATTTCATAGATAGTCCCAAGAACAACTGGATATGGAGAATAAGTTCTATTTCCTTCAGAAAAAGAAGTTTCTTCTGTCCAGGTAAAAAGTATGTTTGTTTTGCAGTGAAAGAAGCCTGCACTGCCTATGCTATGTGCAGCCTGTCAATAAATAAAGAAGTTCAATTTCCAGGGCTGTCAATAAATATATTATGTATGAGGTTTTTCATTATGTTCAGATGCAACTTGAGGTATTGTCTCTGCCTTCTCGGAACTAAAGCTATTTTTCTCAACTAAAATGGGATTCCCTTAACACATATTTGCAAATACATTGTTAATAAGCCAACGAATTGCATTTAAAGACGGCAAACAGGTTATTTTTCTTTTCTCTTGATTTCTTTTGGGTGCTTTGAGTGAACTGAAAGGTGATCTTAAGCTTCTTTTTATGCTGACTTCATATACTGAGAAATGCAACATTTATAGATAAACACTCTCACTTTTAATGAAAATTATTAGCTATTAACATTTTGCTTGGAGGCATAAGCCATAGCCCAAACTCCATTCAAATCCATTAAATATGCTCGAGACCCAGCTGTCAATAGGCACCATGAAGTAAATTTAATTTTCAGAGTCAATACAGAGCACAGCTGCATTAAGCATAGGATAATTCTGGCACATTATTAATTTGAATGGCCATGTAAGGCATTGTCTAGACAAGATATAAGCCCAAGTTTTCATAGGCAATCTGTACATAAAATGAAGTATGTCAAGGTTGTAAAGAATACTAATAACACAGATCTGGCCTATTAACCAATATTGATTGCTCTTACTGTGACACAGTCCAGTAACTTTAGAGGTGAAATAGTAAGATGTTCAGCACTGCTGCTTCTTTTTGAAAAGCAACACTAAGCATGGACATTTTCGGATGAGGCTTGAATGTATGCGATCTCAAATGTTTACTAGCATTACACACGATTTCTAGTAATCTATTTCTGTGGATTAGGCCATTTTAAAAATGGGAGATTCATCTAAACCAGCAATTAGTCTTGCTCGTAATATGAGGCATTTTTATTTCAAATGCTGTCAATATTTAATTTTTTCATAATGATTGTAGCCATGCTCTACATAAATAATGTCTGTTTTAGAGGGTTAAGCAAATTTATACTTTATAATTTTACTATTTACTGAGTCTGTGTAACATTTCCAAGAAAAAGAAATAAGAAAGGAAAATTAATCTCTTGAAAACTGTACAACTCTGTAGCAAAATTTTTCCAAATTATTTCTGTGGTCCTGTATGAACTCTGCTAAATGACTGAGTATTTTGGTGCTTCACCCATTCTGACAAATAGACTGGAAGTTCTTCTAAAACATTAGTGAAATAAATCCGCTTCACCTTCCTATGATAACAATATCTGGTCTGCATTTTGTGGATTCATTCTGAAGCTGAGCCTGGAGGCTTGGATTCATTACTGTCAGCCCTGTCTATGTCCGCATTAACAAGCAACAGAGGAATAGAGGTGGATCTGCAGAGCACAGCAGTTGGCGCTGAGGACCAATACCCTCATTGTACATATTTCCAGTGTGTTTTAACTTGCACTAGGACTGGTGTGGTCCCAGAGGACCGAATGCCCTGTTGCAACTGTAATACTTTATAAGTGCACTCCCGCAGGAGCATCTTAGATTTTTGTATGACCCCGGTCGTCTGTCCCAGTGTGACCTAAAGCACAGGAATGGTGAGAACTCCGGGAGATAAATATTAGGAGCTGAACTAAA
>JAYRBT010000082.1:89231456-89242034 GCA_036023395.1 Myiotriccus ornatus | reverse complement strand
GGTCGTCTGTCCCAGTGTGACCTAAAGCACAGGAATGGTGAGAACTCCGGGAGATAAATATTAGGAGCTGAACTAAACCCTTTATGTGGACAAAGCCTTTGGGTTCTTATTTGAGGTGACTAAAGAACATAGAATAATTCATAGGTTACTTTAGATTAGAAGGGACATCAATAGGTCCTCTAGACAAACCTTCTAAGCTAGCAACTAGACCCACTGCAGTGGAGAGGAATGAACAACTTCACAGGTCAAGTTAACATATGCTATGATCTGAAACACTGCTAACATGTTTTTTTCTTTAACAATTGATAGAAGACATGAATAACACAGTTCAGCAATTGAAGTTAGTTGGGATAAATGCTTAGCATTTAATGCATCAAAAAAGACCTAATTATCCAATTCTATCACAATAGAATAATTCACTCTTTCTGAGATTAATGGGACATTTTATTACCTAAATCTAAGTATGACTTACACTCCTAGTTTTACCTTAGTTAGTGCGATACCAGAAAGTATTCTTCATAAATTTACGATTTTATGCCTGTTCATACTTTTACACATAAGTATGGTGTTTATTTAGGATGAAATATACTGCAAAAGTGAATCCCAAAAGTTAATTTTAGAAGTAGTAAATTATTTCCTTGCCCTTGCTTAAAATTTGTGTTTCAGAGAAATCAAGTGTTCCCTTATGTCTTTATTACATAACATTTAGAAAGTCTTGTCTGGAACTAAGGCTGATTATTAAATTACATGCTAATCGTTAACTAGATTCTTAGTTTTCTGCTTTTCAAACAACCTTTTATAGAATACTTAGTCTTTTTGCATTGCCAAATGCTAGCATTCAGAATTCATGGGACTGAAGTAAAAAAAAAAAAAAAAAAAGAATTCTAAAGTACAAAAAACATTTTCAACATGTAAAACTATTTTTGCTTGTTGTTTAGTTTTTTGGGTTTTTTTAACTGATTCTCAGGATAAAGTCCAACTCCAGGAATACAAACTCTGAAAGGGACAATAAATACTTCAATATTTGCAACAAAATCATGAAAACTGACATGACCTAAAATTTTTATTCTTCTACAGACAATTTTCCTTGAGGAATCTTACTGCTGGTTGGTGTTTCCATGGGACATGAAATACATTCTTGGTCCCACTGAAGTTTACTCAATCAAATGCACTGGTGCAGCCTGCCACTGCTAAAATTGCACCTCTTTTACATCTCTTTTTATCATATAGAACTATCAGATCACAGAATATTTATTCCTGCCTCATAGTTGCCTTCTTGTATGCCTTAGGTTTCCAGTTAAATAATATTTGTTATCAGAATAAATATAGTTTCCATTTTGATTCCTATATGTATATATTACCCCCTCTTGGTTTTTTCTTTAGAACATCTATATCAGGTTAAGTATGATTGCATTTTTTTTCATAAATAATTTCAAATTGTATGAGGGATATTATAAAATGACCAGTATTTTCTGATTTTCAGATTGCTTTGTTGACATAATACAAACATTTTATGATACAAAGTTTTTTCTTACCTATTTTGACTTCTATAAAAATAACTACTGGTTTCTAGCCTGACTAGTTATTGAAAAATCTGCTCTTAAGGTTGTTTCACTTTTATCTCCTCTGTCTCACCTTATAATCTTGCATGAGTAGTTCATGGTATCTGTAATTTTTCTACAGTCTATTACAGCAAAAAGGATGAAATCACAATTTCCAAAAATCTCTCCTTTATGATTTTCCAATTGCATTTGCATACTTGAGTGTAGCTCTTGTTTCCTACATATAGTTTATTTCTGCTAAGTGTTTCAAGTTTTCATTTTTTTTAATATATATATATGCCTAGGTCACCATGGTTTGGGCTTCTTTATCCCACTGTTATCCAGCAAAGGGCTTTGGAGACCAGAATAGAGTCACTCATTTCCAGTTCTGTGAGAAAGAAATCCTTGTAGAATTTCAACTGGAATGCTCAGATTCTAATACCTGTATTTTTTCTGCATGGCTCCTCTAAAAATAAGGAGGAATCTTCTGCATATGTAGGAAGTTCCCTCTTTGTTTTCACTGGCGTGTGACCTGAAACCTTAGGTCTGAATACACATGAATATTGAAGAGAGTGATTTTCATGCCAACCTGGACGTTTTGGTTAATGACAGTGACAGTTACCAAGCACTTTTCCTACGCACACTGGACACCCTTTTAAAAAGAAAGTGGAGGTTTTTGTTCTTACATAGTGATGGGAAGTGTTACACTCACCTGGCCAGTAGCTAAAGAATCAGAAGTCCCCTTGAGCAGAGAAAGAATCAGAAACAGAATGTAAATATTTGTTAATTCAGTATGAGTAGCTTTCAATAGGTAGTGTACTCTATAATGTGTATTGAACTCTATAAATCAATTTACAGCAGGGTTCATCAAAAAGATGCAAATGAGATACAAATCCAAAAGTTATATTCCTCTTTGAAACATACTGAAATCATTGAGATGAATATTCTCCTTGCATCTATTTCCAGCTACCAAATGGTCTTGATGTCTGAGCCTGTAATTTAAAACTGCAAAGGAGAAACTTGCTAAAATAAAAATGCATTAGTCTGCTAACACAATGCTACACTGGTATTACCGCTGAAAATTTGCTATATACCAATATTATGTTTGTATTCAACTATTAAGAACAGAAATATGCTTTTTTAGCAAATCTAACTTGTGGATCTTTCAAAGAAGATGCTCAGCTTTCATCAGAGTAGAAAAAATTTCTGACTGATTTATACAAAGGCAGCTGAAATGTTAAGGAAGTTTAAAAAGATGGCTACTAAAAAAGGAAAACACAATCTACTACTGTTTTGGAAAGCGTGATTTGAAATGTCTTCTTCCTGCAAAAGAAAAATAACAAATTAATCTCAAAACTGAGCAGATCAGTTAATATATTTTTATCAATGCCTTATCTCATAGATGCTCTCTGTGCACAGTGATGTGGTATTATGACAGTACAGTATATTTTAATGGACATACATTGCTCACATTTGAGATAGAAAAGCAGCAAAAACCTGTAGGCTGACTTTTACGAAATTTTAGACTAGTTCAAATAGCTTTTTTGTATTCCTGGATCTGGGAAAAGCTCAGCTGTGCCTTGGACATGAACCTCATCCCTCTCCTTCCAGGCTTTGGTTTCTTCCCTCAGTAAAAATCCTAGATGCATAAACCAGCAGGAACAACAGCACACCCCAGGCACCTCTCTCCTCAAGAGAAGAGTAGGAGCAGAGAGCCCTGTTGTGTGTTGCCAACCTTTTACACCCATTGCTGCTTCTGTTACAATGGAACCCCAGAGTCCTCGCAAAACGTTAATTTTCCTTTCACAACAGTCAGGTACAAAGCACAGGAGGTAGAAGTGAAGAATAAACAACAAAGAATAAGACACTAGCAGTTAGTTCAGGTATTTTTCACTCCCATTAAATATTTCAGAAGGTGACCCATGCTGAGAAATTGTCAGCACTTCACCGCTGCAATTATGGCTCTGGTGGAAATCTTAGTGAAGCTAATGAGTGCTTTCATGTACAGAAGGCCTGTTGGATTACTATCATTACTCACTGTACAACCTGGGAGAGTGGCCGCAGCCAAGACAGGCGCCCTACCAGGCTATGGGCTACACCAGCACATCACAAAATGCAGGTATAACCCCTGCCACAAGTTTCTTCCAATCTAGCTGTAGGCGAAGGAAAGGACAAAGGAAGCACCTCAGCTCCTTTTAGCTGCAGGCCAGAGCTCAGAAATAGCGAAATAATCAGAAAGTCTGTGGCAGAGCAAAAAAGTGAATGTGGAGTTTCCCAGGTGAAATCCAGCCATTTCAGCATCAGACTATTGTTTACTCCCAGTCATTCACATGAGCAAACAAAGAATGTTTTTTGAGCAATTTTGTACAGGGATTGAGGCTGCCCAGCTGCTACTCTTTCTCGCAGCATATCTCTTTCACTGTAATTTTCTTTAGTAGACTGTAAGTTACTGACTATATGCAGGTAGCAATAATAAATGATATAATTAGCTAGATAATTCTGTTTTTCTTCAGTAAAAGCTTAATAGTTTGTATAAGAAAGAAAGAGACTCCTTTCTACTGCTGTTGTTCTTTGCATATGCTGAAACCACAAAGAACATTGATTATTTTAACTATGCTCAATTTGCCTTTGAAACCAACATTCTAAAAAGCAAAAGAGCTTAAACAAACATGAAAGTAATCTAATACTGACACAAACATGAAAGATAATAAGATTAATATGAATTGATCTAAATATTACTTAAAATAATTAGGAATTATTTTCTCATGGTATGCCATTTAAGTTAAGCTGCTTCTTAATTTTACTTAGAAAAACAAGCAGAGTATTACTTCCTAGAATTTTAGTTGGTTTTGTTTATGACATTCAGTAAAACAACAGGCAAATATGCCTTTCTTTTTATTGTTTTACATTTTACATACAGTTTGTAACCAACTAGTCTAGTTTTGTAACATCCAATTTTGTAAGGGCAGGATTGTTGCCATTTTAATGCTGTATCATTTTATTACTTTAAACCATGAACCAATTGGGTATATTTTTTCTTTCTTGGCACCATTTCTGCTAGTTAACTTTATGAAAAGCAGTAACATGAAGGAAACAAGTCATACTAATAATCCTTACAGCTACCAAACAAAAATGGCATGCATAGAAAAAAATACCAGTTAAATTTCAATGCCGTTTGTCAAATTAGCTGTGGGGGCCAAATTAACCCAGTTTGGCATTGCTTTCACTACCTCAATCCCAAATAATTTATTGGAAGTTTGGGTCTTGTAAGAAACGTAGCATTTGTTTTTCTTCCTAAGGATTATCTGAGTTATCTGAATATAACTAAATTTTGGAAAATAGGATGAAAAACTGAAAACACCAGGTTTTCCCTCAAGATTTAAAAATCTACCTGCCTTTAAACAGTCTGGCAACTGTTTTCTTTTGCGATTTAAGAAGTACTTTCCCTGACTAAAAGAAAACAAAAAATATAATTTAGATAAACTATTTTTGATTAATCAGTGAAATATTTCAAACACTAAAGTGAATTTAATAATAAATCCAAACAGGAAAGATATCTGGTTAGTTTGGTAGAAATATGAGGACTTCCACTGTGTTTCCTGTTCAGCTCTTCAGTCTGGATTTACAAAATTATCCTCTGCATGCCAAATGTAAGACAAAACATGAATGAACTTTTTGTTTTCAAAGACTGCAATCTGTACATATTTATCAAGGTGTTTCATTAAATATAATTTTAGTTTCTCTATAGCTCTATTTGGAAGTCCGGTAGGAACGGCTTGGAGATAGATCTCAATAATTGCTCACAAAGCCCAGAAATACAGTTTAGAAGAGGAAAGTTTTTGGACCCGAGTGTGAAAAGCAAGGACCTTGACACATGGCAGCTGCTGTGTGGAAGAAAGAATAATTGCTTCCTGGCCCACTCTTTCCCCAAACTTGTCATTTGACTCAAGATGTTGGGACCCTCACGATGGACATTTGACTTTCCTAGAGCAAGCAAAGGCAAAGGCTCTTCTTAGGCCTACTGAAACCTAAGAACAGCCTTATACCAAGATGACTTTCAAGGCAGCATCATCACAAAGGGAGCCCCATGAAAATGGTCCTTAATGGCATGGAATGATTGTGGCAAGGCAAATAGAGGAGAAGACAGGGCCAGAAGTGTAGAATGGAAATGAAAGGGGAAAAAAATAACTCTATGTTGCCATGGGGGAAAACAGAAAAACCATCTACTTCTTTAGGAGACTCAAATATAACATTCAGATTCCCATTCTCCTGTTTTCCTTCCTCCGTGCTACCTCACCACCACCTTCCTTTATGTTGTAGGTATCTGCACTTCTTACATGCCTATTTCCACCAGAGAAATGGCCCAGACCCCAGATTTCACAGAAAGGGCTGTCAGTGTCTTGCTAGACCTGAGCTGCAATGCTAATCTCAAACTCCAGACCTCATGGGTTTGAAAAGCAAGGGGTGCTCATTTCACTTACAAGGTCAAAACTTAGCCAGTGGTCAGGGGGAGAATTTCTGCCTCATACCATGAGGATGAGCTTTTTACTGCCTAGAAGCACTCACCTTTCAAGTGAATCCCAATTGTCTCTGAACACAAATCTCCCACAAAGGTGACTTAATCCATAGGCTAGTGAATAGGTACCTCTTAATCTCTCCCATTGGAAGTGCTCCACTTCCAGTACATAATTAACATTCATCGCTGCAGGGACTGTGACTGGATTCTCCCACATTCCAAGGGAGTACTCTGATCACTGGACTGTAGGATTTATTTGTAATTTTCCCCTCTTTCTCCTAGCCCAGTTAATATTTCATTATTTTTATACACAGGCATACAAACACAGAGAGTCATACACTGGCACATCTATAAAATAGTATCTCTAATAATAGTCTTAGCAATACATGCCTGTTTTGTACTGCTGGAGAACAGCAAAAAGTCTTACAGATGCCTGGCACAAGTGTACTGTGTTCATTTAAACTAACAAACAAACAAAAACCAAAAAACAACCACAAAAACAAACAAAAAAAAACCCACAAAAAACCCAAAATCAAAACAACACAAATCCTCTAAAATTGAGAAATGAATAATTTTTATGTTAGGAAGCAAATTTTTTACCTATTAACATAACCACCTCACAAGTGGCTGCAACACATCTTTAGTCTACTGCAATGACTCCCAGTATGTGCATATTGAAGCTGTGCAAAAATTTTAAACCACAAGTAACTCCCTGGGTTTCAGTTTTCGTTATAAGCCCAACACTCAGCTCAGGTTCACTGAAAGGACATTACAAGCCTGGAAAGTCCACGAATGATGTAATGCAGACCTCTCGTGCAGCCTACTGTGTTGCACAACCCAGCATGTTGACAGATAGCATTTGTGCCTCATTCAAGGGTTGCTATCACTGTAGCCCTCCAAAGATGCAGAACTGTTTCATGTAAACATCACTAAACGAAGAGCCCCTTTATGTTGATGAAATGCAGGGAAAGATAGGGAGGCAAGAAAATTATTATTTTAAAGTGCTTGAAAATAGGTCAGAGGAATGATGCTTAGGCGGCAAACTCCAGAAGGAGCAAGTTGGGCAAGGTGAGATTTATGGTACCCCGTGAGATCTTCATTCTGCTCCTGTGTGCATCCAGCCTATGCTCTGTAAGAAGCAGTCTCTTAAAAAATACTTTGCCACTATATAATTAAGGTCTGCATCATAATACAGATTCGCAAAGGCTCAAATAAAATTTGTTGAGACATTCTCTGTATTCTTCCAACTGAGATGGAGCTTGGAGCCCTGTGAACATTTAAGCTAAGTTTCTCTACATATGAGGACTTAATTTCTGTTTTTAAAAAGTAAAAATCAGCAGTTTATTTTAACAGTAACCTCCAGGTACAACAAGCAGAGCTAATTGCTAAATTTTGTACATTAAAAAAATTATTTTTAACTACTTAAGCTAAACACAGAATCACTGTGAACAAACAGATAAGGTGGTTGCTACCTCAAGGCAATCTTGCCCTACGCCAGCTTTTAGAAATATGGGCAATCTAATTGGTGTCAGAACACACCAACTGATCTAGTGGCACACAACTAGAGCTTTCCTGAAGAATCTAAAGTTAAAAACCAAAATAATAATTTGCAAGAGTCTGTAAGTCAGCTGTTCATGGCTGGACTATGAGCCTTTTTTTTTTTTTTTTGCTTTTGACCTTTATCTGGGAGGAGAACGTTGCTTTACCTTAGACAAACTATATTCAGTTAGTTGTCTTTAGTACTACAAATTTCACCCAGTCTTTCTCAGAATTTTAGTCTTTTCATGGAATAGTCCTCAGCCACATAGGAAGTGCTCACCAAATAAGATGAGAACTGAGACAGTGAGAAAGGGGGTTCCTTCACAGTTACTGCAGAGGGGCAATGTGCAGCCCTGTAATGACTGTATTTTGCTAGTCCACCTCGTGTCCCCCTGCACAGGAAAGGGAATATATGTTGTATCGTTGGGGTGGCAGACTCCTCAGTTCTACCCTGTATCTTGGCTTTGTAACAACTACTTAAGAGCTTTCCTGAGTTGGACACACCAGAGCACACAAGGAATGCTCCCCTTCCACAGCCTCTTAATCCAGCTTGTTTCTTTAGTCAGAGAACAGAAGGGTAGATTTGTCACTAAAGGAGGTACAGTTTGCCTTCAGTCATCTCAGAAGAGAGCTACCTTTGAAGCTTCTGTTTCTTTATGCCCTTGGCAGAAAATAGTGGATAAATTTAATCTAAGAAATGAATTCCTGCTTATAACTGTTATTTGATAAATCTTATTATTCTGATTATTCAACAGAAACCACTCCTGTGTGGTAGTTATTATTCTCACACAGTTCTAATCCATACCATGTAGCTTTTGTACACAGATTAGTATTTTATTATATCTAAACTAAATATTGTTTGTATAATCTAATTAGATATTTTGCAAATAAATACATTCTGATCAGAGTTACACTATCTGAACAGTAATGTAATGGTTTGAATATTTAAAGAATAAAACAGTTTCTTACCAGAAATTTCTGTTGTATTAAATTAAACATCCAGCTGGCACCTTTATTTGTATCTAATTTCCTTCCTCTAAAATATTTTTTGAAGATGTATGAGATAAAATAACATTAGAAGATGGATGTTTATAATTCAAAAAATGTCCTGCTAGTGCTGAAAATATTGACATTTCTTCCTGAGGTTCTGACAGAAAACACAATGCACTGTCTTATGTCAATGGAATAATTAGAGATTATAGTAATTCCTGCAAGGCTTTCATATGTGGCACATTCTGAGAAAATTTCAAAAGATGAGATTTGCATAAAGGTGGGTGTCAGGAAATACCAGGTGCCTCTTCTCCTATAATAGTGACATACTGAAGAGAAAAAATTAAAACTCCTCTGGGGAAAAGTGCTGGCAACGCTCAGGTAAACGTTGGGAAAGTCCGAATTGCAAGTGGAGAAAGGACTTGTCAGTGTGCTCCATACCATGTAAGGGAAGTGGTATATGAAGAAAATAACAAAGCATTTAGCATCTTTGGATAAAAATCCGGTAATGAAAACAAATGATAACCACTTGCACTGATTTACAAGAGCACTTCTACAATTCTTAAGCAAAAATAATGCCTTTGAAACATCAGTGAGTTAACATCACTTCCCTTCTCCTTTTTCCTTTTAGTGTTGTGTGTATATTTTATGTGCATTTTATATACATTTGTCAGGAGAATATTAATGTTCTGCTTTATGATTACCACCACCTTTCTAATCATTGCTTTTTATTATTCTTGTTCAGTACAGCTTAGCCACTGAGCATGAGCAATGAAATGGGGGGAAAAAGAAAAGCAAATACTGTATTATATCATCATCTGGGGAGCATGATTGTTTCTGCTGTGTTAATTTACACTAAAATCTATGACCCAGTGAGTCTGATTGATTGCCAAGGGCAGAAATCCAGCCCTGGCCTAGTTTATTTTGTGAACTGTAGCCTCAGATATCGCTGCAAGCCACAATGATATTGATTTGATATACACTAGATGGCTCTTTATGCTCTTTGGGAAATTTATTGTGCAGAGTCAGAACTCAGACAGATGGGGAGAAGCTGCTCTTTAAATTGAAGAGGGTTATCATGGTTTGACTCCTGGGTCACTCGGGTTACCAAGTGGCCTGAGCGTGGCTGGGTCGGAGCAGGCTCGAGGGATTAGTGCTCATCAGTTTTGAATGTCAAATCTCCTCGGTGCACTTGAGTTATTGCTAATAGGAACTTGCTTGGGCCTATAACATTTGGATGGCCTATAACTTAAACATCATAACCCTTTCTTCATGTCATGGTCCTTTAAATTATGGCTGAGCATACCACCTTTGCTCTGGACGTTTAGCAGGAGATGGCTGTGTGTTATAGAGAAACTTGCCTCCAAGGTGGACTGTGCCATCACAGCTGCGGTCTGTAGAAAAGCTGTACTCCTACACTTCCTGCTTTTGACAGCGTTGCAGCCTCTCCCTGTCTTCTGCTGCTCGTTTGCTGTCACCACCCTGGCTTTGCACAGGAGATACAGAATAGTGAAAGCTGTATTACAAACCTACTTTTCCCCACATTTTGTATTTTTCCTTCAAGAGGGAAAGGAGAGGAGAAGATCTGGAGGAACTTCTGTTTGTGGGACAAAAGAGATCGTCATGGTGGGAAATCACATATTCTTTGGGCAATGAATGAATGAGGAAAATAAATGTGCTTCCAACTTGAGATAAAGCGTTCTTTCAGATTTAAGAGATTTTTCAACATAAAGCAAGGCCAGATCTGCTATGATTAGCCTAAGCCTAAGCAGCATTTCCACTTAAGCACTGCTAATTGTTAACCAATATTTCATGCTACAGTAAATGCTGAAGAGACCAAGGAAAATAACATCTATGAATTGAAAGGGAGACATTATTCTGTATATCGTAATACACCCAAAACATTTAATTATCGAAGAAGAACCTCACCATATTTTGACGGGTATCTCTAACAGAGTTATAAACTGTCCACACCCCATATTTTCACACTCA
>JAYRBT010000082.1:89213351-89231356 GCA_036023395.1 Myiotriccus ornatus | reverse complement strand
AAGAAGAACCTCACCATATTTTGACGGGTATCTCTAACAGAGTTATAAACTGTCCACACCCCATATTTTCACACTCAGTGTGTTTGTATCAGTGTTTGATCCATTTCCTTTGAGATCAAGAGAACAATTTCAGTTTCATTCAGAGAGAAAGGGAATTAGCCCGAAGGAAGGAAGTCCCACTTGTATCCAGGAGATGGGATAGGGCTCCATATTGCCATTACTGTGAGAAAGATAACTCTGTTTAAACTTTTTTGTGGTTCCCGACTCACAAAAATTAAAGAGTTCTCCTCTATTTTTCTTCATCTGGTGTATGATTCACACAGGAATGTGAGAAAGTAGAGTTTGTTTTTTTTAAGTACCTATTTCCTTTTCTTGATCTGATTTTGGGGCAACTGGGAAAATACAGTTTTCTGCAAACTAAAATAAAACAGAAAAAAAATTTTTAAAAGCCTTTTGGAAACATAGGTTTATTCTACCCCATTTTGCATATCAAAACAAAGACATCTCATGACATTAGTGGTAAATGGCTTAGCCTGGTCTTTCAGACTCTTTTCTTGGCAATACACTGCAGCTCTAGCTGTGTATTATAGATATACTATTACCATTTAAATATAATACTGGCTGGATTGTATTCTGGTCTGAGTTTCCTGGGATTTTATTCTTCATTTGAAATGAATACTAATTGAGAAAGTTACACATTTATATAGCTCCTGAAGAGTAACACCCACTTCACCTATCTCTCTATTGTAAATTAATATGTAGCAGATGGTGAGCTGAGATAGTTTGACAGCCTACTTACAGCACCATCACTTTAACCTCTATCTGAAAAAAAAATCCCATTAGCTTTTCTGCTGTTGGGCTCTTAACCCCCCAAAGTATCCTTAGTTATCATATCATGGGATTTTCTGCAATGCCAAGGAAGAAAATAATTAAAGATACCCTCTTCCATTTAAACGCTTGTTCTAATTTTACTGGGCATATCTTTTCCTCTTAACTTCTCCAATAATTTCAATTTAAATCTTCATTTAGAATGAGATTTTTCTTCCAAGGGGATTTTTTTTATCTTCAGGGACAACTTAGTGCACTGCAGAAGCAAACACAGAAGCCCTTCCATATATTATGATTAATGTGGTGTAAGGAGCTCCCCTTGCTAGAAATGCAGAATCAAAGGAAGCAGACCCCATAAGTAGAATTTAAATTCAATACACATTGGAATCTTATGGTTCAATTCAAAGTGGCTCTAAAGGAAATAATTAGACACTCACCAAGGCTTTCAGTAAGAAACAACTTTCCCTAAGAAGAGCCTACTCAGAGTCCTCATTCAAAGTACTCAGTCACTTTTTTTCCCCCTTTTAGTTTTTCCAATAGAGAAAGGAGGATTTTTTAAGATTTAGGAATCCATGAAAAGAGCTTTAAATTTAAGTCTCAATTAAAAGAAATGGTCTAATTAAATATTTTCTTCTGATGAGCTGATAGAAGTGTTTTATTTGTTGCAGAATATAAATGTATAGGTCATTGTCAGAGAGTTGCAAAATCACTGATAGTGTGTATTTAGGAGTCTTTCACGTGGGCTGAAATAAGTTGTTGTTCAGTCCCACAGCCTTGTTCACGTGCTGCTGTATGGGGTTTTAGAAGTCTAAGTAGAAATGCTCAGTGACTCTGAAACAGTGTCTGACCTGGAAGTCTCACATGCGCAAGATAACAAGAATGTCCTATACTTTGTGGGCTTCATAACACATGATTTACTTAGGCCACTACTTTTACCAAAGTCTCCAAAACGTTGCCTTAACTCTTTCATATTTTACGGTAAAATGGACCAAAACTTTACTTGTATAAGAGTTTGATTTCCTTTCAAATCTCCTCTTACGTGAGAGTGTGAATGGAAATTGTCAGCTTCATTATTCATCTCCACAGCTCTTCTTTACTTGGACAATTTTAATAAGACACACATGCACCCAGAACCTCGCCCATACAGATTTGGTTTCTCTTTTTCCTTTTTCACAAATATTTATAAAAAACAAATACTGACTTACACACACATATACTAAAGTATCTGTCTCTTTCACACAAATAGAGAAGGAATTAACACGAAAAATATCATTGACACTTTCTGTTTCGATGTCTCTTTTCCTTCCAATTTGTGAGTGAATGTAAAAGTCTCTGTGGTTATGTCTGACACCTGGAAACCAGGCATGTTCCAAGCCATTACCACACCACTGTCATCAACCGTGATGCAGTCAGGAAAAGGCCTTCTTTTTCACTATTTTTTAATTCTTCTTGTGCAGTAAAGAGGACTTTTTTCTCTGCATAGATATTCAGTCAAGGCAGAGAAAGAGAAGTTACAAACAGCACTCACAGGACACCAAAACCAGGTCTAAGCCTTATAAACTGCTTGAAGAGATCGCAGTTGCCATTCCTAACCAAGCATTTCAAAGGCACAGATGAGAGCAGCTGGTTGGGGAACTGGAGCGATGCAGAGTAGTCATGAGTCTCAGATTGGGAAGGATGAATTTCACTTCACCAGTCCCTTTACACAACCATTGCATATACCCCTGGTTACTCTGGCCTCATACAAGTGCAGGAGATTGAATTTCACCCAGAGAATTAGAAATACAAATAAACATTTTATTAAATAATTAGAGCCCATAATTGCGGATTACCTTTCATTTGTATTAGAGGAAGGCACAGATTGGTTAGACCCCAGGATCTTGTTTGGTGTTTACGTCACATCTGATTGCTAACTGACATTTCAGGATTGTTTATTTTCTTTCCTTTTATTTTTTTTTCTATTTAAATTGATTCCAGATATCAGAAAAATAATTAATTTCCCCTCAGCCTATAGTGAGATATTAGGTTGAAATAGATTGAGAACAACTTTAATTTTGTTTCTAATAAGAAAATACTTTACTTATTTAATTGTTAACTTTTAATACTTTCTCTTTGCAAGTCTGACAGGTAACCAAAACATTTTCACTTGTTTCCTCAATTTTATGTACTATAGAGAATGTCGGTAATGTCCCTTAACACACGTCCAGTAACATAATAAAGTCCCGATGTTTCAGAATAGCAATGTCAGCAGGAGGCTTAAATATGACTTTGAAATGCTTTCAGTCTCTTGTTTTTAATAAGGTAAATAGGTCATGATTTTTAATAACACTTCCAGTATTTGTGGCTGATTAAAACTTTATTCCTTATTTGAATGGCTTAATTTGGATCTCAATACAAATTTTTAGATGAAGCTCTGCTAAAAGATTTTGAGCTGCTATCTTTTACACAGGACTGGCACTCTGATTTCCCAGGAAATGAGGAAAAGCAGGGACTCGGTCACTCTTGGTGAAAGAGTGAAAAGATCTTACCATTTCTGGGGAAAACTGCTGACAGTCAAATTTTCCCAGAACTTCCAGGCTGGACAGAAAGATAGTGAGTTGTCTGTTGTGTCAAACAGTGCAGGTTTGTGAACTGCAAGCTGAGAAGAGGACTTTAAAGGACAAAGTCTACTGTGAGGGTTGCACTTAGGACCTGGACATTTTTCAAGCACTTGAGGTAGGTCTTGAAGGAAAGAAGCAGATCAAAGAAGCCAACTATGCCCCCCAGTCCTAGTGCTAAGTTTTTAAAATGGAAAAACAGAGGCCTTAACATTTTTTATTTAACTGGATTATTTTTCTTTTTTCAATTTATGCAGCATTGAATGGCTAGAATGATGACACCTGTAGCACTACTGATAACACTTCAGATCCCCACCTACATTTGAAAATACAGTATTTTTGATCAGCCGTGATGGTTATTCAGAGGCACATTAATTGCAGTTACCTGACAAGAACAAAATCCTTCTCATGCAGGTAAATCACACTTGAATTATAGTAATCTCACCTTTGGTAAAAGTGTGAGGGAAGGCATTAGCCAAATGCATGTAAAATTCAGAAATAACACTAATCAAGTGAGATGAATTTGTATGGTCTTTTGTTCAACATAAGCTGTGCCTGAATCACCCCTTTTGGTACTTTTTTTTTTGGGGGTGGAGGGAATCAAATCAAAGCAAGTCACCAAACAATATTTTAAAATTGCATATATTAGAGAAGATATATATACTTTCACTACTGAAAATTTATTTTTCACCCTGAACTTACTAAGGTTTAACTTCTAGCCATTTGATCTTATTATGGTTTTGTCTGGTAGATCAAAGAGCACTGTGTTATCACATATCATTTCATCTTGGTGCAGCATCATACTGGGAACTCTTGTTCAGCTGATTATCTCCCACTGACCTTGCCTTCACCCCAGGAGTCCTTTTCATCATCACTACTTTATATACTACAGTCCCCCGATCATAAATATGTCCTTCACTCTTTGTGAGTACATGTAGGTTTTTACAACTTGCTACATTAACATGACCCCATATTGCCAAGCAAGCCAGATAGTCCTGCAGCAGCGACTTGTCTTCTTTATTATCTCCTGTACCTGCTGCTTTTCTCCCATCTGCAAACTTTTATGGTTGCTATTTAAAGTTTTCTTCTAGATCACTGATAAAAATAGAGTAAAGCGTAAAACTATTTTTTCAGACCCCATTTAAAAGCATAGGCACTTGATGATAATTTCTGCTTAGAAGCACTTTTTGAGACATAGTGGTTGGCCAGTTTTAATCCATTTAATATATTACATGCTGATTTTGTACCGCTCTTATTTCTTAATCAAAGTGTTGTGTTGTAATAAGTGGAATGCCTCACTGAAATGTCAGTACTCTATATCAGCTTGATTACCTTTAGCAACCAAATTTCTAATCTTATTAAAAATATATTAAGTTAGCTTGATAAGATCTATTTCTGGTACACCCATATTGACTGAGACTAGGTCTTTTTACTCTCTTTTGATTCTTTGTACATTAAGTCTCCTATCAGCTATCCCATCATCTTTTTCCAGTGTTATTACAACAGCAGGCCTGTAGTCACTGACATCATCCAGTTTTCCCTTTTTAAATAATCAGTAGCTCACTGGCTTTCTTCTAACCTTCAGGAAAACCAAAGTATTTTAAGAATTAGTGAAAAGTAACAATAACAATCCAGAAAATTAATGCTTTCACATTATTGGAAGCAAATATTTAAATTTATTGAAAATGCCTCAAAATGCCCAACTTTAGAGGCCTTTTAGCATTCTTCTGCTTCTCCCTCAGTTTTGTGCAGTTCTTAGTTTATAATCATTGCTCTCCACTTCTCCTCTCCTTTATATTCATCTCGTTTCTATATTATTTCTGAGTTCCCTTTTTTTGTAGCTGCTATCCCTTCCCCACTAAACCAGGCTGTTTTTTAAATCCTCATAGCCTTTTCTGTAAGATATGGAATTGTGGCTTTTTGGACATCTAGAAAACATTGTTAGACAGTTCCAAACTGCCATTTATATTTTTCTTTTCAATTTTTTTCTCTGGCCTGATACGTCTTGCAATTATTTTCAGCTTTGTGAAATGGTCCTTTTAAAGCATCAAGTACATATATTGCTTTTTGGATGCCCTCCTGACTAGTCTAGCCAGCCTGTCTCTGAGAACATTGCTTTCCCTTCTACTGAGGTGGAAGCCATCCAACCTCTACAGCATGCTATCTTGTCACACATGGCGAAGCAATTTTCTAAAAAAGAAAATAATTTCTGTGTCCAACTTAATTGATTAGCTATTAAAAGTATTACTGTATATTTGTTGCTGTCTGAATTTTTTGCTCTGCATTTCCTTTCTCTTTTGGTACAGGATACGTATTCTCTGATAAAAATTTTCTCCTTTTTCAGCACTTGTTTTCACGCCTTTAGGAGTTGGCAAACTGGAAGATGTCTCATCTAGAACAGTGACCATTTAACTTGAAGGACTGGCTTAATCTCTGAGTCACATTTCATCTCCTGGCTCTCCCAAGACAGAGCAAAATCTATTTGTATGTAACATGTCCCATGCATAATGCAAGCTCTTAAGGAAAGAATCCCTAACAAGGACCATTCCATGAATCATGTCTGAAATATATGAATATAATTTGTCAGATGGGTTCTCAGAGGTTTTTCTGTCATTTCCATACTGAAAAGATGACTGTATAACTTTAGTCATGCTGAGTTTGTGCTGGGACTCCTCTAGTGAGACTCAGCTCTGGGTTAAGATTCCTAAATGTAAGAAGGAAAATGCACAAGAAGGTATCTAGGTATACTACAACTGTCTGAAGCTCCTACCCTAGTGAACTGATGTCCAGTCAGCACAGTCAGTGGAGCCCTAGGAAAGCAATTCAGCCCACCCTAAAGAATCTCTGTCTTTTTCTATTACTGAATAATTAGTAGAATTTATATTAAAAAATTAAACCCTGAGATATCTAGGGATAATGAGGCATTTTTGAAACACTGAAAAAATGCCAGGGAAGACTTGGAACTGTTTTAATATTATCTTCTGGATAAGCTCACAGCAGAAAGAACTTCCCAGCTCAGTCACAAATTTGCTCAACTTCTGGCTGGATTGTACAAAAATTTCAGCGTGGCTCTATGGCTATCACAACACCATCAATAAATATCCTCAGGATTATAGTGGTTGAGAGTACATCCATGAAAGTGGCTACAAACATGAAGTGAGAAATGACATGTAAGGCAACTTTAATAATGCATTGCTCTTGACCTACATTTCTTATCAGTTACTTGGTAGCAAGACAAAATATTAGTGTGTTAGGAGATCTTGTTTTTAATTTTCATTAGAAAGAAAAATGAATGAAATCTAAGATAATGTTAATGAAGTCAGCACCAAGTTTAGTACCTGAATGTCAGCATCCAGATCTAGGAGCCTATTCATATTTTCACTATGTGAAGGACCAACAAGACAGGTGTGGAACAGCTGCTGTTTGGAGAATCACTCAAGGTGTCTAACAATCCATTTGGGTTTTGTTGTTCTAATAAACTGTAAATTATATAATTTCTCACTCTTCCCAAATGAGGCAGTTAAAACTTGTATAGTATGTAGCTGTTATTTTGCACTTGATTTAGGCAAAATACCTACTGACAGAAAATTTGTGAGGCCAGGTGCAAAGTTTAAAATCACACTAGACTTTAAAGAGCCATTTCAATGCTTTCCTACTTCCTTTAATTTTTATGTATGAGGAATATATCCATAACAGCCTTATCTTCCTGAGCTTAATAGCAGCCTGGAAACTGCACTCCCTGCTGAAAGCAAAGAGATTTATTTCTCTGATTCCTACCTTAATGTTTATTTCTTCCTTCTGTGTACCTCTTAAGTCTTCCTTAACTTGATTATTTTAGATGCCTAGGCTTGCACAGCATCAGTCAGACTTCTCTACCTACTGCAGTTTCTTTGCATCATTCATCACAAAAATTAGAGATGCACACCAAAAAGTGCTTCAAATGTGGCAAAAGCCACTTTTGGCCCTTATCAAAACAGGAAAACTTACCAGGCCAGATCAAGTGACATCATTTATAGATACTGAGAGCTTCAGACCTCTTTTTCCATGTTTCCATCTGAATCAGCATTTCAAAAATGTTATGTTGATTTATTTTCTCATTCTAAACAAAGCTTAGGAATTTGGAAATCACAGTTATTTTAAATGAAAACAATGGAGACTAAAGCCGAATTTCATCAGGCTGTCTTATACCTCACATGCTTTCATAAACTGCGGTTCATTATATCCTAATAAACACATATCTTTGTGGTAGAAGTTGCTTTCGAACTCTATAAGTAAGCACAGTTTTTAATATAGCTTTGCCAAGGTTTCTGACCCCAGACCATAGGATTTCTTCTGTGCACTTATAGTGGTCACTGGTGTTAGTGCACACTGAGTTCTATACAGTGGAAATCACTACATTTAGCCTGCTAATTAATCTCTCTTTTCACTTTCAATCATTTTAGAATCACTCAGCCTTGTTTTTGCCTAATATTATTAAAACCTAAGTCCCATAAAAAAAAAAAAAAGTAGCACAGAAATCTATTTTTTATTGGCAGCCAGCATGATTTAGCTTGCTTGGTGCCAGATTTGAAGCAGCATTTGGGCAGTTATGTGCCAAACTGGCCTTTCAGAAGTAGCTAAATACTGAACTCCTTTAATTGAACTGACAAAAAACTATACAAGAGTCCTTTCCAGACCCATTCAATATAGATGCTTTTCTGGCTTGCTGATTGCCTAATATACATAGCAGTCCTACAGGTATTTCAAAAGTTGTAATCACATGCCTGAACAAGGGTAAAAAAAAGTAAAAAAAAGTTTTGGAAGCGAGACATCTCCAGGTGTCTGCATTCCTTTCTAGGAATATAGAACATCTGCTGAACTGGGCTGTGAGACAGCGTGTGGGTGACTCCAAGGAAACATGGCACTAAGTGGAAGGATTAATCTTCTGCAAACTTCCTTTGCCTCTGTTCTTACTGATGCAAACTCACCTGGCCTATCATTTGCAGGAGGATTAAATGGATATTCCTGTTTTGAATCATACTACTGAAAGATGTTTGACCTCTTTCTGTGTAAAAGTCAATGGATCATTTTTAATAAATCTGTTTCCAACTGGGCTACACAAATAAGGGTGCAGGGGAATGAAACCTGGGGGTAAGCAGAGAGGGTACTATAGCATATGGAAAGTTTGTATAAAACTTATGATGTTAACATGACTTCTTTCACCTAAGGAGAACCTATAAACTTACCTATTTTCTCAGCCTACAAATTCCTTAGTATTTCCCTGGGGACAGCTGAATGGTTCAATTCAAAGGATTTTTTTAATTCCTGTAACCCTAATCTTCATCATTATTTCTAATTCCTCAGTACGAAACTAGAAATATTGATGATCTAATACGTTTTACAGAGCAGCACACAACCTTCTTTATGGCACTTACATCATTATGTAATATGTCATAAAGCAACTTGCATGTTGTAAAACTCATTAAAAAGATATATTTTTTTCTCTTAGTTTGAGTTCATGATGGCCAAAATTGAGGTGGAAAGCTATTAAAGTTCCAGAAATCCTAGCAGTACATGTTCCTTTCAAATGTTCTTTTCTGCCCTCTTACTTGGTGTTTTCTGTCACATTTTCAGTATTTCTGATGTGGGTCTATTGAGAGGTAATTTCTCAGCACGGCAGCTGAAGTAAGACTCCTACGGGATTAGTAACCCAACCTTATAAATTGTTACCTGGTTTCTGTCATTTACACTGATTTGGTCAGGACAGTTGCTTACTGAATGAAAGTGGCATAAGCCAAGGTGAAAGAAGAATGATACTGAAATATAAATAAAAAATATAAATTAAACTTTTGTCATAAACACCTGAATAGATTTTAACACTTGTCAGTGCTTTATCGACAGTGAGTTACGAGACACTTTGTCTGGGAAAACCACAGAAAAAGATAGTATGTTGAGCATTCTTAAAATTAATTTAGTGGTTTCAGCCTCTTACTGTTCTCAGCATTTCTCAGGTTCCTCTGTTTGCTACTCTCTTGCATACTGTATATGCACATCTCGTGCTGACTTTGTGGGATTTTTTGGCTGCAAAAGCAGACAATTACCAGGGCACACGCTTACTGCTCTAGTGGTTGGGAAAATTAGGGACTGTCATTACATTGAAATATCAGCAGGAATACAGTTCAGTTCTGTTCCCATTGAAACGAGTTGATTTCAGAAGAGCTATGTTTCAGACTTAGACCGTAATTTGTTCTGCTGAAAATGGCCACCCTGCCAACAGCATCCTACTTCACTTATAATTTAAGAACTAGCGTAACCTGTCAAATCTAGCAGCAAGGAGGCAAATCCTGCTTCTGCAAGGGTAGAGTAGAAGTCTCTTAGCTGAGAGTAGCAGCCCCCCATTCTCTGCGGTGGTCAGCCCAAATTGTAATACCAACTTGCTCATACAGGCAGCACCAAAACATAATTGCTGTGTCTTCAGTTTAAATTGGACATAACCAAAAGCTAAAAGACGTGTTGCACATTTAATTTACATGTCATTTCACTCATTTTAAATCAGCCTGCTGAAGAGACCTTGTCTTTACCTGGGCATGTAAAGACCCTATCATTACATGAATACTACCCTAAGTCCCTATAACCTTTGGAAAAGAAGTAAAATTGAGGTAAGTCTTTTCACTTTCCCAAGCCTTTGCTGTCCAGACTAATTTCTTTCTGTCAGTCACGAAAAACATAAACTTCAGGTATTCACAGAAAAGAAAAAGCCCAGGTAGAAAGCATGCCTTTACGTAGGATTCCCCTTGTTGGACGGGGAGATAAATGATTAAACATATTGACGCATATTTAGAACAGGAGTGTTGTTTCTGCTTTCTGGAAAATATCACTGCTGATTAAAAGCAATGCAGCTGCTTGGAGAGCTAAATAGATCCAATAAACTACAGGCCATACCCTCTCAGTGCTAATTAAGGTGTTAATTAAGAAATGTTATCTTGAGGAGATGTAATTGAGCGAAGGAATCCTTCATACACTTTTGTGTACCAGTAAGCCAAGGATAAAAGGTGGTAATATTTTTAATCCTGATTTTTTTTTAATGAGAAGATGGATGGTATTTATTGTTTTAATTAAATCCCCCGGATATAGAACCATTTAGATGCAAAACCCCCACCTCTATCTATTGTTACATGAAGTCCAGTGTTTGTGACTGTAAGGAGAGGATGAAGTACTTGATATTTTTTTCTCACTGTTTGGTTTGTATCAGTCAAAACAAATGTTGGGAGTGTGGTGGATCTCACCTACAGCTGTCTCACCAGGAAGGGTGTCCTGATGGTTCTCAATCTCCCTACATCATCATGAAGCAAAAAGCCACTCCACCTCAGGAGACAAGTGAGTATGAGGGAGACAACTTATCAATTTCCTTTGATGTTCTGTAAAACCTGACAGATAGGAAACCTGTGGATTTGAAGAGATGGGAGCAATGGTTTGTTCTGAGCTTTCACAAGTAATACTAATTTTGTTAATTGGCTGTCTAAAATTAATATTCTGTTCTGAATTGTATCCCCATATGTAATGGATATAGATACGATAAAAACGGCAGAATGACTACGGTTCAGGTGAGGGAACACAGCACAAACAGGAAGGTCATACTAAATACCTGCAATCTCACTTTACTGAAAACTAGAAGCTGGCCCACACAGTGAACTTTCCTTTCAGAGGCTTTCTCCTTTGCCTCTTCCACTGTAATGTCCTTTGTGTGACCACTGCTCTGCTAAGATGCCTGTTAAGGATCAGGTATCTGCTAGCCTGTATTTTTTCCACACAGGCCCTGCGTCAGGCTGACAATTTGGGTTTTTTTCTCCTCCTTGACACTGGCTTGTAAGCTACCTGTTTTTATTTATTTATTTATCAATCTACGAATCCATCGCCTAGCTCCCCTCAGCGCGGTGTTATCTGCGAGCCGCCCAGGACGCCGCGCAGGAGAAGTTTATTTCCTCCCTGCGCACCTCTTCCTCAAGAATCCTCCTCTCTCGGGCACTTAATTTAGAACGAGGGTAAAAGCTCGTAATACTCGGTCGGGACGGCAGGAACCGCTTGAGGAAATGCCATTACGGGGTGGGTTTTAGTCTCTTCGCGGTGCTGTCGGGATGCTTGTTGTCCCCCCCAGCGAGCCGGCCGCTCTCCCGGTGAACCGCGGGCGGCCGGGCTGTAGGGGGTGCGAGAGCTCCACTGAAGCCGCCGGCTCGCCTGCCCCCTCAGGGCAGCCCCCGCCTGGAACCGGCCTCCACCGGCACCGGGAGCCCGGCGACCGCCCGGACCCGCGTCGGGACGGTGTAAGGCGCGGTCCTAAACCCGGAGCTGTAAGTGAGATCTCCAAAGGGAGCAAGCGTGTGTCCACCCGCGGGGCTCTGTCCGTCCCGCCCCGTCCCCCTCACCCCGGGGGCACGGCGGGCCAAAGCGGCAGGGTCGCAGGGAAGGAGTATCGGTCCCGGGAAGGAATGCCAAACTAGTTCATCTTCCCCAGGGAAATGTAGTCAAGGGACAAATGCGGTGTTTTGACCATATAGAAAAAAAGCAAACAAACCCATATATATATATACACACATACATATATAAATAAGAAAGCACTGTTAATGAGGATTTTGTTTGTAATTATAATTCCAGCTAGTATTTTATTTAACCCTATGAATGATGTCTCTCTTTTTTTTTTTTTTTCTTTTTTGTCCTGTGTGTTACCATGACTATTCACTTATTTTTAGGCAGCAGTGCATTTCACTCCTGAACTCCAAGTGCTGCCGTATGCCACTTAAGAGACCGCTCAGCTTAAGTGATTGTCACTCAAATTAGTCCTGCTGTTTTGTGATATATAAGTCGCCTTCTGTACTGCCTGGATTAGCCAGTTCAATGGCAGTGGCAAACACGCATTTTTTGTTGTTAGAGAGGGGATTCTCACATGGGAAAACACATGTACATCCAGTCGGGACACATGCATTTCCCACCAGAGAGAGAGGGGGAGAGTTTTAGCAAACTGGTATTTATTGCTTATTCTTGCATGCATGTTTCGTGAGTTGGGTGTCACAGCCTGACAACAGGAAATAAGGTATTGAAGAAGTGTTTGGGCACATAAAGATGTGGCTCTCGAAGGATTAACAGAGCTCTGCAGTTAAAAGTATGAACTGATTATTTATAGCTGTGAATTTTGTAACGCTGAAAGAGGGCTAAGCCTGAAAATAGCAGGTACAAAAGGGAAGATCCAAATCTGTGCAGCCTGAGTTGGCAACGTTTAAAGGGAACTAAAGCCAACGGAAGCTGTGTGAGGCACTTGAAAAAATCATTTTGTTCCCACAGAAGTGCAAAAGCATAAGGGGAGAAAATTAATTCAATACTTCTATTTCATGATACGATATCAAATATTTAGGAAGAAGGTTAAGAAATTATACAAGGAAGACTTCACCAATTACACATGTTTAAGAAAACTGATACTCAGATGGTGGAATATTGTAGTAATTTTCTTAAATATTTTAGTCTAAAAAAGATTGCACTGGGCTAACTTTAATATTTGCTATGCTATAAAGCGTAATTTTTTCTCTGAAGTGATTTTCATAATGTTTATCAATCCACTCTGCTTGGGTAGGAAAAAAAAAATCCAAAATCAGTCAATTTCTCCTCACTGTTACTAGTAACTTTATTCCAGAACAAAATTATGGATTCAGAAAATCTGCCAGAAATTAGTTTTCTGTAGGTAGACAAAGTTGGAAGATTCATCTCTGCAAATCTGTACTGCCTTCAGCTGTTCCAAGATTCCTGTTGAAAAATTAATTCCAAAGAATAACACAGTTTTTGCTATCAGAACAAGGGAGCTCTTACTGTAACATTGAAAGAGGCCTCAGAAACTTTTGCATTAAGTATTCTGTTATCTTTTTCACAGAAAATGGAATTGCACAAACCTGATCTGACCAAAACTGAAGAGAATAGGCCAAATAAATTTCCCCCTGAACTTCAGCACATTTTTTCTTATTTTTCTTTTTCAAAAAGTTCCCATGTTCTCTTCTTATAAAAAATTTCAAAAAACCCATGCATTTTAATCTAGCATGCTTTCATACACTAATAAACAAATTTTAAATTAGTTTTCTATGGTCATCTGTATAAAAAAACAGATCAAATTAAAAAAAAAATCACTACGTATTCTGTTTCTTTGGGTTTTCAAAACTAGGCAAAACCACTGGAATTTCAAATTTATTTTTCTTTTGCTCTTGATTACGAATACATTACAGAGAATATTTTCCATTCCTATGTAAATAAGAAAATTGATCCATTTATAGACATGAGGATAAGGCAAAACATTAAAAGAAGAAAGGAGTTTTCAGGTCTGTCTGTTTAAATCAACAGGACTGCTGCAGTATGAATTAGAGCTTTTGCATGTACATGTTACCTGTGACAGTTATATGGGAAGTTATATATTTAACCATATATATATATATGCATTAGCATATATAGCTATAGTCTCAGTGTGATCAAGATTCTATTTCTTTATTGGTTTTGCGTGGGAGAAGTACTGCTTTCAAATGCATGGGTTTTATTACATCCCAGAATTTTATCTGTAGTTATTTTTTTTCCTGAAAGGTAGGATTGATCCCCATGTGCATAATTTCATTTGTAATTTTTCCTCAGAAGCTGCCATGAAGTACATTCTAATCTTATTTATTAGAAGCAGTTGCCTCATGATAAAACTATTTTTTGACAGGGTGACACGAGCTTTTCTCCAGGAACTACACATGTTAATGACATTGGTTTCAGAGAATAAAATAATGCAGAATGAATCATGAAGTTATTAATGATTTACTACATGAAAACATACCAGAATAGATTTTTTCGAAACTTGCAACTTCTTTTCTGTTTCTTTCACTATGCATTGAGCTTGTGAGCAGAAAACATTAGGAGGACTTTTCATCTTGATTAAAGATTGACATGCATAACTCTACGCGCACCGAAATGAAAATATGCCCCTTAGAGTGATGGCACTCGACCTTTAACAACTGAAGAGCCATTTAAAATCACAAAGAGGCACAGAAGTCAAAAATACGAAAATGCATGTGACAATTTTATTAAAAATTATGAATGAATGCATTCATCAAAAACAGTTAAGCAAATCCAAAGGCACTCTGCAATTTGTGTCTTAGGGCAAAATAATTGATTGGGTAAATTGTATGTTTTTACAAGAAGGAAAAGAGGAACTTTATATACGTAAATGGAAGGAAATGGTGAAAGACATCATCCAACAGGTTTGCTGAATAGCTGAAAAGAAACAGAACTGAGCCAGCATGTCATATGATTTCTCACTCAGACCCATGATAAAAGCTCTATATAGGCCTCTGAAGAATGAGTTCCATAGCTTGAGTACCACTGCCATTAAATACTGTAGGTGCTGAGGTTGTTTTCATTTCTCCTTACTGTTCCTTTTGAAGTTATTCACTGTGTGAATATTAAGTAACATTTATAGTGCTGTGAGGATAGATTCTGGTTTTTACAGGGTATTTTGCAACTAGGACAGCCTTTGCAGCACTGAATGCAGATTTGGCTGTAGGAAAAGGCAAAACTCCCTTCTCTGATTATATTCAGTTATCTAACCTGAAAATCACTGCTGCATATTCTGCATTGGTTTCATATGATAAATTCCCATTCGATTTCCAGAGAAAATCTACGCAAAGGCTGAATCAAGAATTGCAATAGCAATCCACGGTGGGAGAGAAATTCTTCCTATGTGTGCTGCTGCTGCTGCTGCTGCAGGCTGCTAAACCAGGATGTCAGCTCTGAAGCACAGAGCCAAATTCAGCCTCGTGATACCTTTTTTCAGACTTTTTGAACTCAGTGAGGCAACGGAGGGTAGGGAATTTGTTTTTTACTTATTATGAAGCTGTTTAATGCGAGATGTATGGCAAAGAAGTACCAGCTATGAAACGCAAATGCTGAAAAATGGCATGACTGTTTAACTCCATGTTACTTTACAATGCTGTGGACAAAAATTGGAGCTGACATTTCTCTTTGATCTGGTTTACCCATCTTGCTCTGCTGCTATCAGCAGTGTGTGACAGCCGCAGACATTAGCTAGGAAGGAGGGAATAGGGAAGAAAGAAATGTAATCCTCCCCATGGCCTTCATGGGAGAATAGTGAATTACAGCCAGACACTACACTTTTAGGTGGACTTAAAAAACCAATGCCCTTCTCCCAGCAACTGTATGTGCACGCAAGGATATTCGGGAATACAATCAAATGGTCTCATTTATTTGAAAAACTAATAGATAAAGGCATAAAGACAGAAGACAAAATTGCAAAAGTAAAATACACCTGAACCCATGCTGATAACGTGATGTTGGTTTCATTCTGCTTAGATTATGTAATACAAATCAGGACCTGCATCTTGCCCATGAAAATGTCTTCCTTCCTTCTGAGTTTTGCCGTTTTCTGGTCTCCATAGCAGAGAAGGGGAACCTTTGTCAGAGGAATGGAGCAACTTCCTTCTAAGTAGACACTATTCCTTTCAGCTTCAACAGGAGGTGGCTAAAATGGAATATGGTAGTATTGATAAAATTGTGAATGATTTGGAGAAGGCTAAAGAAGAAGCAGCTTTCAGTATTTCAGTACAATGTTTTCAGGGCACCCAAAGAAGTTATTACAAAGCAGATTTAAACCACATACGCAAAAAAGGATGTTAACAGACTCTCTAACCAGAGAATATTAAAAAGGGTGAATACACTCAAGGAGTCTTAGTCCATTTATGCTAGAAACTGTCCAGCCTTTCTTAATTTCTGCTGCGTCCCTACTACTGCTCTTGGTTGGAGACTATTAATTACCAACTGGCTGAGCAATATGGTGGTTCTGATGCTCCTTTTGTGATTTCAGCATTTTCAATGTGGGTCAAAATTGCTTTAATTTTTAAGATCCAAATCTATCATGCATTCCTGTGAGGGTCTACTTGTGTTAATAGTTCAAAACAGGGAATACAAAACACTATTTTATATTTATATTATATATTTAATTTTAAAAATGTTTAAGTAGTGTGGCCATACTGCTGTTTCTCCACTCATCACCTCACAGCTTTGTGATGCTTCTTAATGCAGAACATTGTACACAAGTACTGTAATTTGTTTATCTAATTCTGCTCTATTTTTTATGCTATTCCGCATTTTCGTTTTCCTTACATTTTAAGAGCATTCCAGAATATCAGAAGAATTAAAACAGTGCTTGCCATTTTAAATTACAATTTCTTTTCTCTGTTATGCCATAATTTCTAGAGTGTTAGACAGTCTGGTTTACTAGAGTTAAGTCTTCTGTTTGGTTGGTTGGTGAATCAAGAAGGAAAAAGAGACAGCTTCTTCCCCTTGTGATGGTTGTAGCTGTAGCTTCAAGTGATCTTTTTGATAGAGGACATGGATAAGATTGAGGTATTCAATACCATTTTCCCCTCACTCCTTTACTGGTAAAATTAGCCTTCAGGAATCCCAAGACTCTGGAGAAAGAAAACCTTACCCTTCGTGGGTAAAAAAACACTAAATAAACTGGGCATAAACGAATCTATGGGACCCAACAGGAGACGTCCACAAATGCTGAGAGCTCTGTCTGATGTCATCATGAGGCCACTGTTGATTATTTTTGAAAGGCTGTAGTCGCTGGGGGACTTTCCTGACAATAGAAAGAAAGCAAATATCATCCTAATCCTTGCCGTTCAGTGGGATCTTGGGAGGTTGCTGAAGTGGGCCAGTGAGAATCTCCAGAGCTGAGGGATGGAAAATGCCAAGCCCTGGCCGTGGGGAGGAAACTCTAGGCACCCATAAGAACAAGGGTTGACTCACTGGAAAGCAGCTCTGCAGAAAAGGCTGCAGGGCTCCTCTTGGACACCAAGTGAAATGTGAGCCAGCAAAGTGCCCTTGTGACAAAGGTGGCCAGCACTAGCTGGCTTCACCAGCAGATCAAGCGTGGTGATTCTTCTGCATGGCCATTCTGAGTGCACATCTGGAGTTGTGTGTCTAAGTCTAGGATGCCCAGTGCAAGGGAAACTTGGACACGCAGGAGGAAGGCACCAGTGAAGTGTTGCAAAAATGCCAAAGGGATTGTAGCCTCTGACACAGGAGAGGCTGAGAGAGCTGGGATCGCTTAGGCTAGAGAAGGGGAGGCTCAGGAACAAATCTTACTAATGTATGATAGCAGTGAAGAAAATGGAGCCAGACTATTCTCAGTGGTATCCATGAAAAGGTTGAGAAGTGATAGGCACAAAATGAAACAGTAAATTCTACATAAATGTATAAAGAAAAGGTTACTGTAAGGGTGATTGTTCACTTGACCAGATTGCCTAGAGAGGTTCTAGAGTCTCCATCCTTAGAGATATCAAAAAAATGAAGCTGGTCAGTATACTTTTTTAGTTGACTCTGCTTTGAGCAGTAGTGGTGAACTAGATGATCTCCAGTGAAGATGATCTTCAATGAAGTGCTGTATGGGCAAATGAGGAGTGTTATGTGCGCTACTCGGGAGAGTATTGCGCGTGGTAGTGATGACTAGAAGCCACAATAGGATATCTGCAATAATTAGGTTTCTGCTTGGTGCTGTGCTGTACTATA
>JAYRBT010000082.1:89168919-89205991 GCA_036023395.1 Myiotriccus ornatus | reverse complement strand
TTTCCTTGTTAATAGCTGTACAGAAAAGTGAAATGACCCTCTACTTGCAAAATTCTGATCCTGTTTGATTAAACATACTGAGATTTATATGAGAGTGTGGAAAGGGGTTCTAGGCGTGGGTTTTTGTTGATTTTGTTTTGGTTTTTTTTTGATTTTGTTTTGGGTTTTTTTCATTGACCAAACATAAAAATAAAAACCCCACTGAAAGAAGAATGGATCAGCCCATCTCCTTTTTACTCTCATAAGCATATTTCATACAGAAGGTCAGATAGGTGAGCACTGTACCTTGCAAAACTTAAATGTCAGCAATGAGTCAATTTAAGTGTAAAATAACTCAGAGGCAGACAAGAGGGACAAATACTTGGTTATTTACTTTTGACTGCCACTTCTCTAGGCTTTTATTTAAAAAAATCCCCAGCCAAACCCCTTCTCTGCTTTCAGGGCCTGGTCTATTTTTCAGGCACTAACTGCTTTTTGGATTTGATAAACAGGACACATCAACTAACAATTTAAACTCCAAAGCCATAGTAATAGGTATGCGACTTTTTCCCAGAGGCTTGAAGTTAAAATGCTACAAGCGCTGCAGAATGGCAGCTAAACACATGTCCCTTGGGCTCTGCAAGGCTTCATTCTGCACAGTGATGGAAATGTGAAAAACAAGTTGAATGCAGATTTGGCCGTTTCCACCACGCTGCAGAAGCCTAGAGGATTTTGTCGTTTATGTCAGGGGATCAAGCTTTCATTGCTCAGTTTAAAGCAAAAAGTTACTGTGCTAAACTTCACTTTTTACTTTGTCCAGGGGCAAAGAAATAGACCCTTTAATTAGGAGCTTGCAGACACGATGTTATCCTTAAAATGGGCATATTGCTTTGCATTTAAAAAATTACCTTTGTTTGTAAACAGCTTTATTTTTGTGTGTGGCAGTTTTTCATTGCACTGTCGTGCTGCTCTTTATTCGGGTTGTTGGTGACCGATCATTTAAACAGCACCTCAATACATGGATTTGATGCAGTCTTCCTCTCAGTTATTCTTATATAGCAGTCTCCTTTGCTGTTACTTCTTCTTTTCAGTTTCAGAGGACTAATGAGTTACCATCCTGGCCCTGTGCCTCCACCCCAGCACAGCCAGGGCCTGGAATGTGGTGGACATGCTCTCTGACCTGCACAGCTCAAGCTCTTCTGAATATGCAGAGATCACTAAGGGTTTTCTGAATGGTGCTTACTTACTTAGAAAGATGGGGTCTTGGGGAGAAGTAGTAGTTGACATGCAGGGAATTAATTTTTACTAATAGATGTTATTTTAAGGATTTGTGTAGTCATATAGTTGATGGTTAGCAAGGGTGTAACTCCCTTAGAACTGTGTTTGCTGGGTGCCAGTGAGAGTACAGGACTAAGGACTGCTGCCCTGGATGAGGTTTGCACTTGCAGCTTGTTTCTGCCTTTGTAGCCTACTGTAAACAGCATAAAAGCTGTAGTGTGTAGTGACTGATTAGTATTCTAAAATAGTTTAAGAGCCTTCACATGTATTGTGTAAGTCATGAGTACCAGGGCCAAAGGAGACATAAATTAAGCCATGTATGTTAGTATGTAGTTGGCAACTGCAGTTATGTGGACCTTTCTCTGGTAATATATTTGTAATATATTGAGTCAGCAGCAAAGATGCAACAATAGCCTTTTCCAGTAAGCAAAGAACCCAATTTCATTATGTGTTTGTGCTGAATAGGAACAAATGTAGACCACAGTGTGGTCTTCATTCCAATACGTGATTAGAGTATTATTGCAAAATAATGCTTAAATGCTAAAAACTGGTTGACATCATTATGGTGGATATATGTATGTGAAATTTCACAGCTCCTCCCGTAGTCCTTGGCATCAGACCATCATTCTGCAAAAACAAAGTCATTCCACTTCATTTCTAAAATAAGACAAGCCTTCACCTCTTGCTGAGAAAATACTGTCCTACAAAAAACTATTCACCATTTATCACATATGGCTCATCAACCCAAACCAAGTGCTTTTCTTAACTGCCCACAAACTGACAGTGAGAAATATTGTTCTGTCATTTTTGTTCTCCACATACATACTAGAAACAACCCTATTTCAGATCCATTGTTCAGCTATGGTCTGGACAACCCAAACTACCCTTCCCACCCTCCAAATATATAGTGGCTGTAAAGCCACACAACATCTCCCTGATATTGGCCAAATACCACACTATGATAACTTCATGGTACGTGAGCAGTTTCATGCCTAATTACTGTATTTGTATGTGCAAAATTAGAGTCTCAGTCTAGAAAATTTGACTCTAAGATGTTTGAGAGCTTGGTTCAAAAAGTGTGGATTTTTAATTACAAGTAAATCTTGAATTTTACTTCAACCTTTCTCAAGTTCTAAAAAATATTTAAAATCTTTAAGGTAGTTTTATCCATGTGGTGACATATATCTTTCTTTGAGAGTACAGATTTATTTTTTTTTTGAGAGTACAATATTTTGCAGTTATTTAGCAACTAATCTCTGTAAATCTGTTAAATAATAAAAACACTAAAATATTTTATCATAAACTTTTTTGAATTTCAAACTTATTTTTTCAAAATAAGTAGAATACACATGTTCTGTGAAAAGTCCATTTGGACCTTTCTGTAAAGATGGTTTGGCAGTGAGGGCCAGTAAATTTGCCTAACTTCAGGTTAGGCAGAAGGAATGGCCATTGCCTTTCTCATCCCTCCTCTTCTGAGTAAATTTTTGAGTACATCTATCTGTGTAGTTCACAGACTTCATCATTCTGGTCCCATTCTTTCATCAAGGAACCATGATGAAGAATAGCTGTTTGGCACAAAATGCTTATGTTGTCATGTTGTTCTCCGGTTATTTATTGCCTAGCATTGTGTTGGGATCAAAGATAAGTGGTCCATCCTATGATTGCTGAGATTTTGGGGGTTAGTTCTTATTCCAGAGCAAGCAAGCTGACTGGACAAGTGGACTGATCACATATTTTGGCATTTCTACAAGTGTATTTACTTATGAATCTTGGACCTGAAATTAGTGTCTTTTTGTCCTATGTTTGTGAGGAATAACCTTTCCTACACTAATCTGAAGGAATGCTCAGATAGGTCGCTGAATATCAATTAAGTCCTATTGACTTCAGTGACACAGAATATGACTATACACCTTCTGTGATTTATACAGTGCTGTAAGCTAAAATATCTTTTGCAGAATGACGATCACTGCACTTTTCTGACAGCTAATTATGTGACTCTCCCAATCTGGAAGTACTAAACAAGATTTCTATTATAAACAACATCATAAATCTAGAATAATTCAAGTTTTATTGTAATGCATTATATGGAAGTTTAGATCATCTGCTGAGGTTCCTTTCCATCTTTCCTTCTCTCCACACTAGTGGAGTAGTACTGGATGGATCTAGGCCTACCATGAAATGCTCTTTCTACTTTCAGAAGTGCCAGGTTCTATCAATAAAATCCTGGGAAACAAACAAATTATTCAGTCTGTAACTTTGTCAAACCTTTTGAATTCAGGTGGTTCCCTGATATAAAAATGATTAAATATTATTTTGAATATTATGGGTTTTTTTGTTTTTTAATTGAGGAGTACAGATTCAAACTATGACAGTGTCAGAGATTTTGTTTTTGCTTGTTTCAATCCACTGTGAAATCGTGTGGACAATTAGTATTACTCAATTTTTACAACAAAAATCAACATTTTTTAAATTTGCTTTAGCTGTAGTTTAATCTCATGCTGTGACCACGGAAAACTTCTAAGGCACGTTGTTCATACAAGCACACAGATCAGCGATGGTGCACCAGAGTGTTTACCAGATCAGCCAATCAGACATTTAGTAAACTTATAAGTTAAATGAAGTCAGACAGTACTACTACAAGGCAATTTCCTTTTCTGAATTGAGATCAATATTTACTAGCTTTCTACAATGTTGCCTATGCTTGCTTGATCAGCATCTGCTTCTGAAGACCATTGATTGTCCAGAAGGCCTTTTCAAAGGCAGATAATGTTCTTTTCAAATACACTTTGTATTGATCAGCAAAAAGAAAGTTTTTTGATGGTGCAGAGTGCAAAAGCCATTTATAAAGATTAAGGACAGTGATATGTCACTGTGGGTCACAGTGAGGTTGAATTAATATGGGCTAATGCATGTTCTACTTTTGAAGACAATGGACAAAAGTATTTGAGGATTTAAGTGATAGTATGCTTCCACTTGCAAAATACCTGCTATGCTATCTCCAGGGAATGAAACCTTTCTCCTTCAAAAATGAATTGCTTGTTCCTACTCTCCAGTCTCCTCCCACACAACTATTCATATTCTATGCCCAATGACAAATTAATATATTAACTTGATGGACTTGGTAGAATTTGATCAAACAAACAAATCTCTGATTTTAGGTGTTTTAAACCAATATGAAATAAAGAGGGATGAATGCAGCTGGAATTTTAATGACAAAATAAATAGCCTAGGATAATACCTTGGGTTTTCACAAAAAAAAAAACCCAAGATTAATCCAGAACTGAATTTCAGAGACTTTCACAAGCTTTACATTTGATTCTTCTACCTGTTATGTCATGTTTGAAGAACATAGTACATCTGAATTTTGTCCTAGAAATCTAAGTGTGTTCTGAAAGCAATCAATCGTACCTTCCTGAAAGAAAAAAAAGATGATGGGATATTAACAGAGTTTTTGGTGTATGAGCTGGCGCTATGAGTTTAACACAGGAAGTGAGATTTCTCCAAGGATGTCATAGACCATTTATGTTCCTAAAATAAGCAAAATGGAAAGGCCATGTATGGTCTGCTGTTATCTACATCCCTCCAACAATAGCAAGTGCAGCATATTTATGAAATAAGCATTTGGTTTCCTAGCTGGAGTTCTCTGCAAATGCCAAGGTTGATGACTGTAATATGGCACATACCTGCCATTAAAATAAACAGCAGTGGCATATATAGTCAAGGACAAAATTCTACTCTGAGTCTTTTAGCAACATCAATAATATATGTTTTACATACAGGAAATATGTGTCTTAAGCCTCTTGTCAAAACTTTCTCTACACTTGTGAATCTTCTTTTAAAAAAAAAAAGAGGTGATATTCACAAAGGGCAAATAACTTTCTGTTGTCAAAGGAAATTGATAATGATTAGACAATTTACTTGCCAGATCACTAAAGTTCACACTTTCATAATTTCTGAGCTTTCTAATATGCATATTGTGGGGTTTCTGGCTCCTTTAACAGGCACTGTCTCCTCCTCTGGTCATGATGCATTAAAAGTCTTTTCTCCAACAGGTGTAACTTCCTGGTGACACTTTCAAAGATGGAAAGTACAGTATAAAACTGGTAAGTTGTTAATAGTTTGCATTTGGTTATGAGTGTCCAAGAAAATTGATTCTGATCCCAAATGCATAGTCACACTAGCACAAAAGCAGCCTGGGAAGGCTGAATTCTTTCTAGAGTGGCCAAGTCTATCTGTCACAAGAACTTGACTGAAATAGAGAAGAGGCTACTTTTGTTTTTCTTTCCTCACTTCTCATACAGAAGTCAGGGCTTTTTACAGTTTGACCTGGAGGCTTCCTTTGACAGTTTACTTTTGCTCTTTTAAACTCATTGAGCCTTTTTTCATAAACTTTTCTTGGTATTCATCCACATCAGGTCACTGGAGGACGTCACTGCCTCCAAATGTTTTATCATTCTTTTTCTTGCAGTGCTATTATATAACACATTTAATACAGAGGATCCTGTCAAAGTGAAATCTAAACTGGGTTGGTCTGAGCATTTATCCTTTGTGGTTGTTTCCTGCTGTCCAGTTGGGGTGCTCTGGAGTTTATCTGTTTCCAGATGTACTTTTTCTTCCTGTTCCACAAGGATAGTTTGTCCTCACCAGACCACAGTTTATAGCCTCACCTCTTTCTGCAGATAATACTTTGATTCTAATTTTTTTTTTCCTAAGAAAAAAATGTCTTATGTCAATGGAAGACATAGCACATTTTGTTAAAATAATTATTCCACCTCTCTATACATCTGTTGTCCTATTTAGAATAGTGCTTTGCTTCTTCACAACCTTTAAGATACTAGTGTAATTTGAATAATTTTATGTGAGAAAAAATTCTTGAATTCACAAATATTATGCATTTAAAAGTCTGTGGTCTTTAGATTTAACACCTTAGTGCCTTTCAAAGAGGTCTTCGTTTGTTGAGAGGCAAAAAACATCTAACATTAGTATTATTATTTGTCATATTAATTGTTCCATGAAGGTTCTCTCTATTTTGCATATATCATAAATGACAATATTAAGCTCTATAACAAATTTTTTAACAACTGTATATCTCATGTCACTGAAAAAAAGTATCAGCTGTCACCATGATTAATGAGCAAACTCTAGTGGAAGAAATAACATGAATACTCTGCACACAAAGAGGTATTGCAGTACAGACATTTTATTACCCATGTTCACAAATGAACCAAATAACTGCACACCCACATAACATGTGTTTATGGTTGATACAATTGAAGAAAATATGCCGACAATTGCAGTTTTCACAAAACCAATGAATGTTTCTTGAATATGTAATGCTAAATTCAGTGCCACTTAAGACTAAACATCTCAATGAAAAAAAATGCTAAAAAAAAGTCCAAATCCCCCGAAAAACATATTCTGCATCTTGAGTGAGAAAAGTAATAGACTTTTTTAAAACTCAAGAAAGACATCGTAAGACTAAGATGATATTGGTATTGATATTAATGATATCATAATCATAATTCAATTTAAAGTCTACTGAGGGATATGGTAAAATAATATAATTTTAATATTTATTATTGGACAAAAACAATTGTTACACTTCAGAGCAATGTTTTTTTGTCTGGTGTAAAATAATAATTGTTCATTTGTTTTATGGGGCAAAAAGATAGCCAAAAGTGTTGTGGTTTGATTTATAAGTCAAGTAAAAAATAATTTTCGGTATCTACAACTTAGCACAATCTGTGGTTTTATTTTTCTTAAGACTTGCCTGTGTAGTAATCAAGGCTTATGAAAGACTTCTTGGAAATATTGTAATTAAATAAGACATTTAAAGTTATTACATTTTGAAAATATTTTTTCCTTTAAGTACTCAGGCTTTTTTATAGAGCACTTTAGCTGCTAATCTTACAGACTGTAACAGGGTCTAGCATTTTCAGGTTCTTCAAATCCCCCTTAGCAGTTATAAAGCAGTGGCAGCAGTTGGTGCTGAACCACATCTTCGTACACCTTGAGAGGTTTCCTGCCGAATGCTTCCGCTCAGTGGCCTGTTTTACACTTCACAGAATATTACAGAGCTTGTTGAAATTTTGAATTGCTTGTTAAAATAACTGCTTATTTTCAGGAAGCCATGGTTTTACCCCTTGTGTGAGAAGCTCACCTTGTTTAAGTTCATACAAGGAATGTGTTTTTTCATGGGGCAGAGATATGATGAGAATATTTTTGAGTCCTTTATTACCCATTGTCTCTCCTGAGAGACTTAAAAGTAGTTAAATTGGTTTCATCTGGGATTATGTGTTTCACAACACTTCTTCAGATCCAGAAGAGAACACGTGCCTTCTTTGACGTCACTTAGTGGCCTCAACTGCAGCAAAGTAGATGTACCACAAAGAGGTCCCAGGACAATGTTTCTTGGAAAAGCGCATGCCCCTGGTTGATATAGAAGCAGGCTGCAGCCTCTTATGAGATGTGGAAAGCTGCTAGAAGGAACAGTTCTTCTACAACACTGACCCCTCCTCCCAAGCTAAGCTCATTGCATTTTGTATGCAGTTTGTACCACTGAAATTACTGCTCCAACACCAACAGCCGGTCAGTGTGACTGATGTTGCCAGGCAATTAAAATTTGCTTAGTCTGTGATGATAGACAGTTCCCTTGCTTAGGGCCCAGTCCACATTTCTGGTGCATGCTTACTTGAACCTGCCATACCTGCTGCCACCTACCCTACAGGGTGCTTTTAGTGCCTGCTTTGGTGCTGACCTGATTGCATCTGTGTATGTGAGCAGCCAGTCCATGTAGAAACAGTCACAAACCAGATAAAAACTGAAGAGCTGTGGAGCTTTTTAGTTGCACAACTGTCTTTGCAATATTCAAGATTCAAAATCCTGCCACATGAAGCCTGTGTGCTGCAAAGAGTGCAAAGCCCATGACCCTGGAAGGATTTGGTTCAAGCTGATGCTTTTCTGTAGGCTTGGCTTCTCAAGGTCAAGAAGTTTGGTCCGGGACATTGTCTTTCAGGAACACAGCCAAGATGCAGAAGCAAACTTGGCACTTGGCTGACACTAAAAATGTCTCTGTCCATGCCATAAACATCACTGCATGCTGGAGATGCGGCCAGCTGGGCCCTTCTTCCTGACTTTCTCAAGGACAGCCCTGTCAGAGTGGTGCTATTGGAACACTGCGTCTGAGGTTGCTTAGTACCTTTCTGACCTTGCATGGACATGACATAACTGAAAAAATATGCAGCACTTACCCTAGACTCCCCTTTACTCGTGGACACTGTGCCATGGTTTGGGGCATGGCCTCTGAGAAAGGAGATGGGTATGGCAGTGGGTGCTGGCATTGGGCAATCTAGTGAATGCAGGTACGGATGGTATCGATGCATGCTACTCATGGGTCCCAGTTCCTTGCTTGTATTTTCCTATCCTTTCTGTTTTTGCTAGAAGGCGTGATGACCTGTATACAGGTGCAGCCCTAGGAGGCTTTAGAGCCCTTTGAGTGTAAGGCAGTGTGCCTGTGCCAGGCTGGGCATGCCCAAACAGCCTGCCCTGTGAAAGCGTGAGAGAAGTTCATCTATGGACATTTTCACAGGGGACATCTTTACAGTGTCTTATTTGTGCGGACATAGCCACAGCAAGCCTTTTGCAATTCTCATCTATGTGTCCCTGCCCTTTATTGAATTTATTTCTATGTCATGTCCTTCACCTCAGCTTCATTCAGTCACTATTGGTCCTGTCCTTTCTGGTGTTTCCATTCTTCTTTTCATGTGCCATGCCCATGCCTAATAGCCTCCCATTTGCCCCAAGAAATGCGGTGATGGGTTGACATTTGTTGTAATCATACTGTTTAGTTTGTGAATTTTATTCCTTCCTGTCATTTTCATATATCATGTTTAATTTAATTGTAAGCTGTTTAAAACAGGGAGAGCTTTCCTGTGTTCATACAATGCCTTATTCAAACTGTCTGTGACCTCAGTAATTACTCAGGTGCAATTATAATAAAGAGTTATTATCAGCTACAATAATTATTCTAGGACCAATAAAAATACAGTCGTATCCTTAGCTCATTCCTCTCTGGTTCTTGAGCAGTGAGTGAGCCTGAACACAGTTGTGTGCTCTCTACAATACCCTGTGTATTGTAGTGATGTTGTTTTGTAAAAGTTTTTGAATGTTTACAATTAGCTGCTCAGAAGTTCTTCTCATCTGGCTCAAATAAGATATGAACACGTTGCTGATAGAGGAATAAATCTTAAAATTGTATCTTGCCTTGTCATTGTTTTCATGATTATTTCAGAGATCTTTTGAGGATGTTTGCATTTTTCACATGAGGTATTTGTCTGGATATAATAGGGGTTTGAAGCTTTTCAGAGTTCTAGAATAGCAGGAAAAAGTTCGGAGCAGTGTGGGCAGAGTGCAGGTTAATAAATGATACATTTAACACAGGCAAGTGCTTTCTGCTCCGTGTCTTAAGAAGTAGGCACATACATTACACTCCACATATGTGGGGCATATAAGGACTATCAAATGTTCAACATTGTCCCCAAATTCAGATTTTTCAAACAATAGTGTTGGCAGAGAGCCAATCTAGTTTATTTACCATCTGGTAGCTCTCCTACAGGTATTACTCTTCTTAGAAGGAGTGGCTAATGCAGAGAAATAATTTCCAAGTGCTGTAGAATATATTTGGACTTAGCAGTTTTTAGCAAAAAACCCTCAACCCTATTCAAAATACAGAATATTTGTCCATGATTCTTTTCTTGCGTGTAGGTTTGTTTACTTGAAAAGCATATCTTGTTCGTAAGTGCTCCATGTCTAGTGGTAGCAGCTGAGTCAATAGTCAGAAGACACTCTGTCTTTTCATTGCACATGCTACTGCGCTCTTCTCTCCTCTGAGGAAGGCCCAAATCTCATACTCCTGTGTTCCCTTTTTTATTCTTGACTGGAATACTAAATTAAAGTGCTATCTACCTCACCACCCTTACAAAACCAAAGCCAGTTCCAAAATGCATTAAGGATATCAGGTGCAGATTTCTGAAGATGAGCTATGTCTTAGAATATAAATGAATTAAAGATGTGGGTATCCTCTAGAGCCACTGGAATAATTTAAGTGATGTGGAAGAATGTTCTGTGGTAATAGTATCATTCTTGCTCACTTTTCAGGGAAAATTGACAGTATGAAAAGTCCTGATGTTACATACAATGTGATTCTCAGCTCCGGGATGACCATTAGCACTTCAGAAGATCCTGAATTTAAGATATAGTTCTGTGAAAACTCTGCTTGGGGCTCAGTAGTGCAGTGAGTCCTAATCAAATGTATGGTTTACTAGAACACAAGGTAAACCACAAAACTGCATCATTGTGTAAATACACATGGAGGTGCCCTGCATTTTGAACACTGTGAACAGTCAGATTCTTCCTGTCACCCCTCCTCTTTTCAAAGAAGATCAAATGCATAGAATATCTCTGCAGAAGGAACAGCTTAGTTGGGTGGGACTCTTCAGATTAGAGAAATGGAGGAACTTTGCAAGAAGATATAATGGGCATCTATGAAACCATGGAGAAGGTAAATAGATTTGGTTATTTGCTTATTCTGCCAATACAAGATCTAGGGGATGTCATTATAAAACTGTGACCTCTTTGAAACAAATGGTGCAAATGTCCATGATATAGTCACAGCCTATATTTAGTCTGAGGAGCTTCAACCTGAGGATGCTATTAGTGCTAAAATATTTAAAAGAATTCAGGAGGTGAACAGCTGAGTGACTGAAAATGAAAATGAGTGAAAAAGAGAATGAAAATGAAAAAGATTGTAAAATACAGAGGTATTACCTCTGGCTCAGAAGGCCAGGGTTGCAAGTTGTTCAAAGCTGGTATTTGTGGGAAATATCACTGTGCAATCACAATTCTCTCGTATTTAGGCCTTCATTTCCCATGAGAGACCAGAGATATTATTGGTCCCTCTGGTCTGGCCTACTACACTAGTTTTTATGTTGTTTTGTTAAACTCTTATGAGAATTGCCTGAGACTTCACATAGGAATAAGAATGGGCTATGAGTATCAAAATAAAGTCTTTTTCAGCAATGTTTACAATGCTTAGACGTGCCTGTAAAATGGCACCTTTCTTTGACATCTTCTGTTATTCCAGTGTTTCTAATCAATAAAGATTATTTCTGACATGTAGTTTACCAGTGATGTGGAAGAGCTCCTTTGTTTACTCATATACTTTGATGAACTACATCATTGTTTTAGTACTGGGAAGACAGCTAAACAATTACACTTGCAAGACCAGAGATCTATATAATATTTTCTTAGTGTTACACACACCTGGAAGCACATAGAAGGAAGTGGTTTCCAAACTTTTCTTTTCCCCTTATAGTATGCAATGCCATGGAGAAAATATCATAATTATAAAGACTGCATATTCTTACAAGAATAGTGAATATTCTAATTATCTCTTTATTAATATGCAGGACCCATTAGGTAGATTTGATCTGGTCATATTTACTCTTGGTTTGATTATAGGTGCAAATAATAGTAATAAGAAATGTCTAACTCATTTTGTGGATATTATAAAACATTCAGGTATTCACCCACGGGCTGTCCTTCTGCTGCTTTGAATGGGTTGTGTCCTGCTGCTCACACTCGAGTTGTCATTCAGGCATTTCTGCAACTGGAGTAAGAGAACAGTTTCAGAAACAAGCAAAGACAAAAAGAGTCAGTGTCGAAAAAAAAAAACAAACCAGCTACATTTTACTCAGACTCTTCTCTATTCTGAAACAGAGCTGCTGTTGCAGTCAGTAACTCCCCTGTTGTAGTTGATATAGCACAAGGCTTTCTGAAGCTGTTATGTTCCCATGGTAATAAGAATTATTACGCTACAGGAGAAGCCCTATTTTAGAAAAAGAATGAGATCCTGAGCTATCGAAATGGGTTCTGCCTCTGAGATAACTTCAGAGTCTCTTTATTTAACAGAGCTGGATATCCTTCGTAGTTCTGCTCTTTATACAAAGAATTGGGCTCCATATATGTAAACTCAGCTCATGGGTAGCATTGCAAAACTGGCAGCTCAGGGACTGTATACCTGCCTCTCTGATCTGAAAATATATTTGTCTTATCTTGCAGTAAATATGAATTAAATGACTAGAATTGCAGAAACTGTGGTGTGAATTTTGGAGTGCTCTTGCCCTGGTAACATTGGAAACAAATTTACAGAATCAAGCTCCAGTTCTTTTCCATCTGAAACATCCAGAGAACAAGCATATTCTATGAGGCTTTAGGTTGCCTAAGTAATAATAAAAAATCAAAGTTGATTAGACCTTAAAAAGCATGTATATTTTTCAATGATAAGACAGTATATTTATGTTGTAAAGAGCGCAAATTTAGTCAAGGAAAAAACAACACTATTTCTGAGATTTTTTTTTGTACATCTGTTATGTTTCCTGGAACATTCACATAATGTAAAGATGAAAGGTTCTGGTTTCATGGTTATGGTAAGTATTCATTCTTAGACCCAGTCAAAATTAAGTTTTCTCAGTAGAAAAAGATGTGAAGAAGTAGTAGGTAATTCAGACATTGTCTGTCTTGGAATTCAGGTATATTTTCAGTTTCTGATTTGATTTCTGACTTGATGAGATCACTGGCATGTTGGGGATTAATGTATTGACTGGTTTCAATTTTTTAAAATATAATTTAACACAAGTATATTGTATATTGCTTAATTTTGTAAGTAAAACAATAATTAAAAATGTGAAATATAAGAAAATAACTCACTTATAGTTTTTATTTGTAAATCACTTTATATCCAAGAAACTCAGATTTAGCAGAAATTTTCACTTTTGGCAGCATGTTTTACATTTTCATGCCCTCCCACTAAATTTAAACTCAGGAGTTCCTGGGACACCTTTCACTTGAGCTATAACATTTTCAATTGGATGACAGACTGCAGGAGTGCCAGTGTGTTGATTGATTCCTACACCGATCCATACAGCAACTGGTTAATCCTGGGAGAACACTGAAGATGAATGGAATGGCACAAGTCAGTGAGCCCTATTATTTTCTTATTTTTCTGGGTCTGTTGCTGTAGAATGGGAGGTTTGTCTTACACCTCTGCAGTGGTCAGTCTGTCTCCCAACTGTACTGCTCAGGCAGTAAGAGAGCTGCCACATGTATGTATATGACTGTCAAAGTGGAAGCAGTAGATTAATCCTCAGTAAGTTTTAAATGCACTTGGAAGCTAGGCAGAGTGGTACTAGAGAAGAGATGTTAAACACTACACAAAAGCCAGATTTTATCATAGCAGATTTTTTTATCAAATGCATTTTAGGATGAAGAAGGACTTATAAATGGTAGGAATGAAATCTGAAACTAGTTATCCTAGTCCTGCTCTTTGAATCAATGCAGATTTTCAAGATCTGGGTTGCTATTTAAGATTTCTACCATAATGAGCATATAGATGCAAGTCCTGATCTTTCTTTTACTGTGAGTAATTTATTTTATGTGAAGATAGAGCATTTCAGACTACAGTGGACCTCAGTAGTTTCAGAATGTTAAGCATATATTTGCAGAATTGGGACTTAAATGGATTTCAGCAAGAAGTGCAGAGAAAGAAGTTGATGATAGTAGGTGGAGCACACAGTTGATGTGTTTGTCCACTGGTTGCTTTAAAATCTTTCCCATTTCATGATTCTTGGAATATTGCGAGTGTCCCAAGTCAAAGTCACAGATTCTACTGGGTCCTTCTGGACCACCACAAGGTTTTTGTGGTCAGGCTGCCTTTGTCTTTTCCAGATCTTTAATTTTTTATTATTACAGTCCTTGCTCATATTTTTAATTTTCACTATTCTTTCCAGTTATTTAGTAAAACTCCAAACCATTAAATTAACAATAAAAAGTATTCATTCACTCTGGCCGTCAGAGTGCATGAGTTAGTTCAGTCCAGTTGTTCTTTCTTTGTCTTGAAAGTCCTCAATCATTCTAATGGGAGGATGAGGATTTGTGGCTATCCTTTTTCACTTGCCATTGTGGGATCTGGTACTCCTCATCTATTTCGTGTGTAGTTTCTAAAAGTCGCCTCAAATTTTCATTGTTATAAATAAGGGAAGGGCGTTTGGGGCTTGAAAATATATGTGTATCTGTATGTGTAACTATAAAATTCTTTCAAAAACATGATCTAGGTTGTCACAGTACCCTAAATGGTGTTCCTTAACAAATATAGACATATTCCTTGCAGAAAAATCGTTGTTATCTGGAATGAAAAGACAGATAAAATGGAAGGTAATTACACAGGAAAAACACAGTGGACAAGTAATTTAACAAATGTGAAAAGACTTCTTGTTTCTGTTTCTGTTAGGGCGGTTACAGTGTACAGGGGAATAGTTGGAAGAATAAAAAAACAAAAAGAGAAAAGAAAGAAAAGGAGACTGAAGGGGAAGGGAGCTTAAAAGGTACAGGAGGGCAGGACAGATTAGGGCATGGAAGACTACAAGGGCAAGAGCTAAAGCAAGATTTCAGTGAGACTTTTAGAGCCCTATTTGAATTAATCATTTGGTCTAATCCCCGCTAAGACAATTGCTAGACAGCAGTCCTCTGCAGGCAACAACTTCTTGACAACAAGAAGTCATATTCCTCATGTTTCAGACTCCATTAGTAGAAGGTAAAAGTAAATTAATAACCAAGTGAACAACAGTTTTGAGGAACTGGTAGAAGAGACATAAAATCTTCCTTCTTTAGAAAAATGGTAATCAGTATAAGATGCAACAGAGAGCATTCCCATTGAGGAACACTGTGTGTATAACCTGGTGGTTATAATGATGCCCAAGGCAAGTCTTTTATAGCCTGGGTGAGTCCTGTGACAGAGGCCCCTCCAGGTGTGGTCCTTTGGTTACTAGCCAACTACAAGGCTGCAGTATTGCTTTGCATCAGGGCTGTAGAAGTGTTTGAAACTCAAGTTTGAGTAGAGATGCAATGATTACCAAGAAAAATAGTTTACAGCAGAGCAATGTGTTCAGGAACCACTGTTGTAACAAAGACGCTGTTGTAGCAGGAAACATCACCAACCTGCCCTGGCACTGATGCTTTGTGAGAACCGGGTTCACAAAGGTTATGGCTTTGAGTATCAGAGAGTCACCTGTTTCTCAGAAAACTCCTTTGTAAATTGGCTCAAGTCACACATTCCTTGGTGCTTCCCACTGTGCACTTTCAGCAGCTTCCCAATAAGCAAGCCACCTTTTGCTGGTCACATTTTTTGCTTCTTCTCTTTCCTGAATAGGAAGTCTCCTGCCACTGTCTGGGACAGAGAGTACGAGTAGGCATACCTTTAAAAATGCTACTGGAAAGTTTCAAAGGAAATTTCTAGAATTACAAGGAGGTTCCCTGAAATTTCTGGGTTTTTTTTCAGTTTGAAGCTTTCCTTCTAGAATATCTTCATACGATGCTACAACTGAGAAATTGCTTCTCCCTTTGCTTCTTCCTGCTCAGCTTTCACATGTATATCAATCAGTATCACATTTTCTGATATACTTTAAGTTAGCTAAAGTGCAAAGCTCAGGTGAAGCAAACTATTCCCACAAAGATGCATTTCTGTTTTCTCTGCTGAATCAGTGCTCCTGCCTTGATTTGCTTTATCTGCCTTGAGAATAAATGGCAGTAGTGCATTACCTTTACATCTATGATATTTGTCCTTTTGCCTGCTTACTCCATAAAATAAGGCAGCAGCCTCTATGTGTTAATGCAGCTGTCTTGGAACTCTACATTTACATTTTGAGATCACGCTGCTAGCTGGGTTTTTAGTAATTTAAAGGAGATTTGGAGTAAATACCCATTACTTAAATCAATAGAATACTCTGTAATCACCTTGAATAAAAGCTTTTTTCATTCATGAACCAGAAAAGCACTATTTAGCATTCTTACACTGCATAGTGTTATGTTCTGAAAGCAACTTATCATGAGAAACAAAATAGGTTTTTTTCTAAGCCAGACTGATGTAAAATTCTGTTAGCTTTGCTTAAGAACCATTGAATTTCCTGCTTCTGAAGGTTTAGGCAAACTTTTTTTGTGAAAGGTTTAATTTAGAAAAGCATTGCAACACAATTCCTTAGTAATTCATAGTCTGTCTCCTACGTAATCTTGCAGAGACAGATGCTATGAGCTGAGGCATCCTGCATGTGACATAATGGTCATTAACTATCAGCGTTATTCGATCTCCCCAAAATATTATTGAACATCCCTACTACATTACTGTAAACAATCATCAGAAATTCAGGTAAGTATTAACATACATTAACTGTTGTGCAGGTCCTGTTTGTAAAAAAAAAAAAAAAAAAAAACTAAAAAAACCCACTTAGAAAAATAATTACTAAAAATGAATTACACTTTTTGTTATTTTGGCTTAATAGCTGATATCATTAAGAGGAGTTTCTAGTGGTTGAAAATGCAATTGTATTTCAAAAAATTTTTAAAGAATTTATAGGAATATAGTTAGCAGAATTTGCTTAAGGAAGAGAACCAGGCTGCAGGGAGACAGATTTTTTCTTTAGCACTAGGAAAGTTTGATTTGTTTTTTTTTTTCTCAGATAGGAATGGCATGGAAATTCCTCTCATGGAAAAAAATTTGGAGTAAGGCTCCAATACTCTTCTGAAATTCTGGACAATGGAACTTTGTGTGCTCTACTGTTGTGGTCTTAAAAGTTTCTTTTCTGTCTTCGTTGAAATCATATTGTTTTACTCCATACTCATCTATATTCATATCGATTGGCTCTTACATTTTCTGCTCAGGGCTTACCTTGAATTAGGCTGAGCATCTAACTCTTGAAGCCAATGTGAGACAGAAGTATAGAAGGAAAAGAATGGGGTTTAGTCTATAACTCATAGGTGATGAGGTGAGAAAACAGTTCAAGTTGAGCTACAAATATGAAATGCAGTATTTGCAGTGGAATGTTGGCTTTAATAACTAGCAGTATTCATGTTCCCTATCCTAGAAAAAAATAAGTGAAAGACAAGGGGGAAAATAGCTTTTGCAGTATCAACTTGGAGTAGGTATAAAAAGAACCAAAGAAAAAAGGTTATAAGTAAGTTCTTTTGAAAGAAGAATAATTGTGGAAAATAGTGACTCAGTGTTACAAATATTTTTTCATGCTTGAAAAAAAATCACAATTGATACCACCATCTGTAAAATGGCAGGTACTTACATTTGTCTGGAGATTGCAATGATAGTGTCTGTGCTTGTAAGTCAGAGGACCTATGTGACTTACATACACCATCATATAAGGCTGTGTTTCTTCCCTGCTGAACACCTCTGCCAGAACTCTACCTGCTCCTTTGTTGTCCACAGATCAGATGTTTGTGTACCACTCTTATTGTTGGCTTCTGACAGTGGGAGGGATGCTGGCTACTGTAGAAACTTCTGACAGTTTTAGAAAACCTGCCTCCATCCATGAGAGTGGTAAAGCAGGAGGCTGCTGTAGGAGTCTGTTTCTGCTTTTGGATGTGGATAATGGGAAATGCTCAGAACTAAACGGTGCTACTTCTGGTCTGTTTTCTTTCTGATCCATTCCCAAACTTCTTCTTGTGTTTCTAATATTCTTGTATGAAGATCAGATAAATAAGAAAGTTTTTCAAATATCAGGCAGTGCCATGGACTACCTTCCCTTGGCAAACTTGGTCAAGTGTCACAGAGCATTCTAAAGTAGTGTAAAGCAAGTAAACGTGGAGTTTTTTTGTAAATGCTATCGCTGTCTGTCGCTGTAATGAAGTCTGTGATACCATACATATTTATACCAGATCTTTGATATATAACTCTATCTTAAAGTTATCCAACAGTGTATGATACACTATTTAAGAACAGTTTTCATGTATAAATTCCCTTTTTTGATACGGTGCTACTTTTATTCCTATGTATTGACTTAGGCTTTGTAAACATGATAGAGAAGCAATTGTTTTCTGCCCAATTAGCCCAAAATTTTTCCTTGCCCGTAAAACTTTATGCAAAATATTCCTTGCAGTCTTTGCAGTCCAATGAAACAAAGGTAGACTTATAGCTCTTAAAGATTTTTTGGCAAACTGCTAATAAGAGGTTTTTAAAAACTATAAGACCTTCAGCTGATGGAAAAATATAAGAAGGAAAAAAAGACTGCAGTCTTGCATAGGCAGTAATGATGACAGCACCATTAATAACATGGACCATTAAAATTTATAAAAAGCTATTCTTAATATAGGATATAAATACATTTCTCAGGCAGAGCTATGAAATTTATAACTTTTTTATTGTCACCAGAGGACCTTCCTAGTGCTCTGCAACTCTCCACTGTCTGCCCTCCCTCATAAATCACTGGGTGGTTAATAGCCTAGATTACAACTACCAGTTGCATTTACAGAATTAAATATTGACTGTGTGAAAATGTTATTACATTTTTACTGATCGGAAGACCGCAGAACAGCCCTGGAGGACATGTAGCTGGACAGAAATATCAGTGTAATCTTTGGTACAAACACAGTTACGGGATGTTTGGTAACAAGTGACAGAATTTTCAGAAACAGAAAAGAGGTTGTGGAAAGTGAACTCCTTGATTTCACACCAGGCAATGCACGTCAGCCAGAGCAACTTGTATATTAAAGGCCACTTCCTTTGTGCCTGAGAAGTTTCAAGACTAAATATATGAAGTAACTTTTAAAGGTAAGTCCCTGTGTTGGCGAAGTGGTACATCAGAAAGTCTGATGGCTTTACTTCTCAGGTCTGAGATCTTGGTGAAACTGAGCACCATGTATGCCAAATAATGGGGCTTCTACCAGATTGGCTGAGAGACTGACTTAAGTTTTAATACTTAATGAACTATTTCTCATCCAGCTTCATGTCTCCTCATTGGATGAAGTATTCCAAGGGTCTCTTGAATTTCCTCTTCTGCACAACATATGAATTAACAAAACTGCGAGAAGAAAAGTTTCTTATTAAAAATAATTTAGGTTTTGATCCCGGTTATTGACTTAATTAATTGATTTAATCCTCCCTTAGACTCCTTTCATATAATTTCATTATTAATGTAAGCTTTTACTAGAATTCAAGAAAAAATCATGTGTCATTTTCCATGTCACTGTCACACTGCTGAACTTCTATCTGTACCTGTTAATTTCTTTGGTCTCTTCCTCCTGAAGGGAAGTTCAATAAGCTCATCATTGAACACATCATGACTCACATCCTGAAACCAATCAGAGAGGGAGGAAAGTTATTTTTTCTCTTTTTCTGCTGCACTGGAAACAAATCCATGTTTTTGTGCTGCAACACATTTTAATAACTCAAAGTAATTATTTTTCAATAAATCAGTGATTTGAATATTTCTTTGTCAATTTTCAATCTAAACAATGCAGTTTTACCTGAATTTCCACAATACAAAAACTTTTATTAGTCATAGGTCTTCTTTGTCTCCTCACATTTTCATGCTTATCTCCAAGCTGCCTTTAATTTGTCATCAGATTCTTTGTTATCTTGCTGATAGACTGACATCATTACTGAAGGAGGTGTTTTATTTCATGTGTGGATGAAAGAATGATATCCTCTTTCTTTATCATGTGGATTTCCTCAAATTGTCCACAGTCTCAAGAACAGGTCAGAGCTTTCACAGACTTTTTAAAATATTTGTAACAAATCCTTGCTGGATCTCAGTGCAAATCATGCACCAAAATATCATCATGGTAATGATTGTGGAAAGATCAGACACTTCTTTCTCTTGTTAAAACTCTTTCTGGATTGGACGAAGCAAGGAGTTATTCTGAAGAGGCTTTTTGTAGGTGTAATAGTAAAAGTGCCAGATTTGTGAAGTGTTTAATTTTTTGATATGTGACCCTACTCACAACAGTCCTGGCTACTTGTCAGATGACTTGGATTATCAGTTATTTCGGTGTCTCTTTCCAAAATTTATTCCAGAGTAAGTTGGCATGGAAGTCTGTAAGTGAACCCTTGCTTCAGAATGGTTTTATATACATAAATAGTAGATATGTAGTATATATATATATATATATACTATTTGTATATATATTAGTAACTGGTAATGCATTTTCAGAAAATTTTTCATTTTCTATGTTATAATATTTAAGATTAAACCTTTTTCTTCAGTAATCATGGCAACATTGTAATAGTACTTGACTTTCCCCAAGTTCTGTAGCACATTAATACCCTTTTATATCAAGGGGCTATGTAAAATCTAGTATTATTAAAAGAATCATTCAAATTTATTCTACTTTGCATATAGTTTCTGTTGGATAAATGTTCTAGCATTATGTATCAGTGGAGATCCAGATGCAAAGGGGTAGCAGCCATATTTGAGAGGGCAATAGGGAAAGAATTAGAAACATGAGGTGTTGTTGAGTGGTGAGGAATACAGAATTGTGCACAATAACAAGGAATTTATATCCCTCTAGACACAGGCAACCAGCAGTAATTCTTACCAGAGAGAAAAAACGTTTGCCCTGCCTAAGAATTTTGCTGTTACAGTTCTCTGGCTGTATATATCAGTATGGGAAATCTTCCAAAAGATGACCTTTATTTCCCGAGTGGCATTTTGTATTTCATTCCTTGAAACACCGACATCTGAAAATTTCCTTCTCTATTTGCTGGGCCAGACTACTTCAGTGTCCTTTTGGTCATGGTAGTATCAGAAGACAGGGATGTACTTAGAGAGCAGAAAGAAAAAAAAAAATAGAGGTGGGGAAGAGGAGTAGGAAAAAGATATATAACAGGAAAAGATGACAGCAGAATCATAATTTTCACATAAAAGGAGATGTCTAGCATTTCAAAGCTCCAGGGCATGTCACATAGGATCCTCTGGATGGCTCAGTCCAATCAAAGTATCTCTTAGAACACAGAACATGCCAGCAGCCCAACTTGAGCCTCAAAATCAAACTCTACTTCCTACTCCCTAAGTTTTTTGATGAGTGATGTACTGAGTATCTGTTCTTTTCCCTCTAATTATACTTAGTGTCAGAAACTTTGACCTTATTTCAGCCATTTATCATATTTCTTTGAATTACTTGAAATGTCTCAGTGTGTTATTAGAGTTATTATGCTTATTTTGAATGGATTCAGACTTAAGGTGGTGTTGATTGTGACTCCAGTGGGATCAACTGAAGTGAACCATAGTTGACTTCTGTACAATGAACACTCTTTTTAATGTAGAGTGCAACTTCTCCTCTTCCCTGTCTGTCTTTACAAAAGGGCCTGTAGCTATCCATCATGATCCTTCAAGCCATGTGACACCATGTTTCAGTTATTCCTATAATATCAGAACTTTCTGATGGGCCAAGGTGCTCTGGTTGGTTTTCTGGTTCTCATCTTGGGAGACAGCTAAGAAGTATTTGTTGCTGCTCTGGTTAGCCTGGCTTGTTCCCCAGTTGGTTGAACTGGTGTGAGCATTGTCACTTTAGACCCAGCTCTCCAAGTCCTTCAGTTAAAAGCCCACCTCACCAAGTTGGCCAGCCAGCTGCTCTGGCTCTAGTGGGGTTTGTTCACAGAACAAGTGTTATGGACATTGTTGAGAGATGTGAAGTATGAAGAGGCTGTTGCCTAAAAGCAATTAGCAGACCTTGCAGGAAACAGCAGAGTGGCAAGAGCAGTGGGAGGAGCGACGAGGAGCAATCCTGTAAGTTCATGCCAACTTTTAAGACAAGTTGATGGAAGATGGTGGATTTAGAGAGCTTAACTGGCTAAATGTCATTAGATTAACTTTATCTGCTATGAAAAATGGTCTACCATGAGCAAGAAGGTAAGTGCTTTTAATCACAATAATGCGCAACACAGTTTAATGTGGTTTATTCCCTACCATTTATGTCACTAGATTTGAAAGAGAAATACCTCTTTTAATTCATCAGGCTCTACACATTTTGTTCTAAAATGTTCTTTCAGATTTGTAATTGAGGGAGGTCTTTTATCCCCTCACACAGACCTCTTTTTGACAAGGTGTAAGTAGCTTTGGTTGTGTTAACAGAAGTCCATCCTCTCTTGCATGGCTGTGTTTATGAAAATTAGGTGAGATTGGATAGGGCTTTGAGCGCCTGATCTAATGGAAAGTGTCCAGCTGACCCCTATCAACCAAAGGGATCTTCCGTAGCTTATGTGATGATGGTCAGTATGTAAAATGAGGGGAAGGAGGAAGGGGGGAACATTTGGAGTGATGACATATGTCTTTCCAGGTCACCATGGCATCAGTCACCAGTAATAAAGTCTTACTTTCCCGAGAATAGGAGGTAATTGAACACCTGTCTGCCCATTGGAAGTAGAAAATTAATTCTTTGTTTCATTTTGCATGTGTGTGGCTTTTGAGTTCCCTATTAAACTCTATCTCAACCCATGAGTTTTCTAACTTTTACCCTTCTAGTTCTCTCCCCAGTCCCACTGGTAGGGGAGTGACTGAGCAGCAGCATGTTACTTGGTTGCTGGCTGGGATTAAACCATGAGTTGTAATACACAGACCTACAGAACTCCTTAAAATACTATGAAAACAGAAGAAAAATAACAATTAAATATAGACTAATGATATTGCAACATAGTAAAATTTTACCTCAGCTTTGTGGGACCAAATGGTAACAAAACAGCTAGAGTAAAGGTCTGTCTGAAGAGTTGTGGTGCACAGTGCCCATTCTTCTCCTCCAACATGCAAATGTCTGGTTTTACAGATGTTGATTACTAAAAATTATTTTCTCATATAAATGTAGTCAGATTGCCTGATTGACTCTTGGCAACTTTCCCTTTCTTCTCCCCAACTTTTGACAATTGTCATTTTTTTTCCCAGTACATTTCCTATATTCAGCAGACCCTTTCAAAGACAAGTTTTGACAGACATTTTTATTGTTTCTGCACTCCCTAGTCTTTCATATTTGTCTATTAGATATCCAACAATAATAATTAAAACCAAAGCAGTTCTTACAGTATGGGGGGAAGAGCCTATAGAAATAGCTGACTGATTCTTCACACAAAAGTTAACAGCTTATTCGTCTCCTATAAAAGATCCAGAGAATGGAGTATTGGACAGCTGAGTGCAGTCAGCTCTCAATTTCATTTGCACAATGGCATCCCATTAAATAGTATCCCAAATTAATGTTTCTATCTCTCAGTTGAGATGGCACTATGAACAGTTTGCATGATCAGTAAAGTTTCCCACCACCTGCTCACTTTCACAGAGGAAGGAGGCAAACAGGACCAGGGTTCTGCTGACAGGAGGAAAAATATCTACCTATCATATGATAGGGAATGCAGTAAACGTTGAAGCAGAGCATCTGTACTAAAACAGACTTTGTGCTATGCTGAGTCTTTCATAGCTCTTGATGATGTGTCCAAATCAAAAAATATCACAGATTAGTACAGAACAAAAAAAAATAATGCTAAGCCTAAGCACAGGGCTTTAATTTACTCCTTGGAGAATTTACACAGCTTTTAGAGCTATGTCTTGCATGTGTCTGTATGGGTGTTTGCGTAGACAAACATGCAAGAGGAGAATTACAGAATAAAATCTGTGTATTTGTTTTGCCTTGATTCAGACTGCAAAATGAACTAGTTATCTACTAAGTCCTTTCATTTCTAGAATAGAGTCTGTGAGAAACTGAGGTACTTGTCCTTCATAAAATATGATTTGGTTCATGAAAGTGTAAAACTACGAAGACTTATTTCTTCTAGAAGAACCCAAACACTTAAGCCATCTGCATTCAGCAATTCTACCATGCTGTTTATTCAAATGAGAATTCTTAACAAAAAGGTTACTTCATTGGGCCAGTTCAGCTTGTTTGCCCAGCAGGAGCTCCACACTTTATTTCAGCTTTTAAACTCCATATCAGTAGCATGAGTTGATGTTTAGTGCACAATAGGGATACAGTATAGCCTAATATATGCATTTTTCCTTCAGAATTCTAATGGTTTAGTACTGAAGGAAATTTACACAAGCCTTATAGAAATTAAAGCAGGGCATTTATTTCATTCAGAGAATGCAGTGACTTCCAGTGGTTGCACTGCTAAGGACTCTCAGCTTTGAAAGGGACCTTTTATTGTGCAGGAAGAAAGCTCAGATATAGCGCTAAGTGAGAATTTCAGAGTCCAGATTAGCATGCCTAGCAACTCATTGCTGTGTACCGTTTTTTCCCAGTCCCCTACTAGCTGAACTCTTTCCGTACATCTTTAATTGATTGGGTTAATATAAACCCTCAGCACTACCAGTGTTTGTGTGGCCCCCATAATAAGGCTATTGTGTGCTTCTCTCTACTCTTGTGTTCCCTATTTAGGAATGTGTCGCTCTGAGCAGTTCAAAAGTGTGAGCAAATGAAAAAAGCCACAATCACTTCATTAATGATTTGTAAACAGAATATCCAGTACTGACGCCACCTGCATAGGCTTTCAGAAGAAAAAATACTGGATTTGCTGAAGCTCTGTGTAGAATCACTGTGGAATTTAATTCGGCAGAGTAAATAAATGCCCCAGTTAACACTTTTACACTCAACCAAATGGTTGTATTTAGAGGAAACAGTTTCTTTCTTCAAGGAAAAATTCAAAGGAGACATGGGATAAAGATAAAAAAGAACACCCCAAAAACAAACAAACAAAAAATAACCCTTAAATCTCTCAGCAAGTTTTACACAAGACAGCACACAGCAGTGGCTGAAGTTATAAAGGCAGACAGCAAAATGTGTTTAAAAAAGGAATGTGAAGTAAGAAAAAAGTTCACTGAAAATTTCAAAATAGCAGCAAATTTGGTTTTAACTTCAGTTTGCTGCTGCTTTAGGCCTCATTAAAGCAAGCCTTTGTTTTTTCCTTTTCAAACACTACCTATTATGACAGCTAGAAACAGCTTACCAGCTGCATACTGTCATCTTGGCCTGCCAAGATATCATGTAATCATTCTCAGAGTCTGAAAACGAGTATCCACCACTGGCTTTGTGAAGATGTCAAAAAGCCTAAAATTGCTCTGCGTGCATATAGTTCTGACTACACTGCATAGGTGTTGATTTAAGAAAGACTTTTAGTAAACCCTACTGAGGTAATATTTATCTACTGTACCTTTCTAAATTAGAGGCAAGCCTTTTACATGGCAGCAGATATGCAGAGTTTTAAGACCTGTCAAATACTGTGAAGTTCCTTCAAATGCAAGGAAAGGAAATAAGAGTCAGGCTTCTTTCTGAAATGCCAGGTATTCAGTTGCTCACTGGTGCCTGCAGTGACAATGCAAACCCCCTCATCAGCCAGGGGATCACCTGGCTCTCGTATCTGATCTGCCATCCTTCTGTACTCTGCCTGCTACTAAAGCAAACATGTTGCAAAGAAAGGAGACATGAAAAGGAAGCTCTGAGTATTTTATCCCATGTTTCTAGAACTGTGTCATGGAACACCACAGAATGCCATCAGTAAACAGCAGAGTGGGTCCACGTTTTCACTGGAGTGGGTGAGGAGAGATTGTGACCATAGCACTGCAGAGGGAGTCTTCGGAGGGGAGAGTGACCTCTGGCAGGGCTTGTAGGCCACCACTGTTTTTCCTGTATCCAGGAGAACAAAGAGATGGTTTCTCCCTTCAGGGAAGGATTTTGAAACACTGATTCTTCTTCTTGAAGATGAAATAGCTGCCCATCCTGAGATATATATTGCCCTTTCCCACTCTCTTGCTTTGCAGTGCTCCATACAGCGCACTTATGGTCAGGGTGAAATGGGCTCTGTCACCCTGAAACACAACAGGAGAAAATATTTTCTTCAAAAAGATCAGTTCAGAGCTCAGCCACAGCCCCCAACAAGCACACAGACTCTCAGGATTTCTTAGAAAAGAAAGAGAAAATAACTGAAGATGTTGATGTATGGGTTGAGGTGGATTTGGGGGAATATGTGTCTTTGCTACTGTAGGAGTGCTCCTCCTGCCCTGCATTAATCTGAAGCAAAAAGGGATGCAAAAAGGAACCAAAAGTCCAGAATTTTAGTAACATACCTCCACTGATTAAAGAGCCCAAGTTAGGTCCAAAAGGACTTGGGAACTCCTGGAACCTTGCAGAAAGATCAGTCATCTTTACTGTGTAGCATGAGATGCCATCCATTTCCCAAATGTTTGACTATCCATCATTTTAATGGTTTATAGGCCATTGACTAACTGTCCCATACAAAGATGTAAAGCAGGAATAACGGAAATGGAACATAATTCTAGGATCCAGAGGTTATATGTGATTGCATCAAGAAAAATATTGGCATCATATTACTGTGAAGCTCTTTGTCATTATTGTTGGCTTGGCTCTCAGTTCTCACATACTGGCTTAGGGTAGTTTTATGTTCTTCTAAACTACAGCTCTGAAGCATGTTTTTGCAAAGTTTGGGTTCTACTTGAAAGTGAATATTGTAAACAAGGTCTAAAGGTCTACAAAAATAGCTCAAACTACTGTACAAATTACTGAGCAAGGAGAACCCTCAGGTAATCCGAACTAACATTCCTGGCAGGAGATGCAACAAAGAAAGCAAATCACAAGAGTAAGCATGATTTAAAGTACAAATAAAGATAATATGTGTCATTAGCAGTTCATTCTTCCTCCAAAGGCAGAAGTCTCTGGACAGAACAGTTCTGGATGGAATAGCTAGAAACCTTTCTGCTTTTCTTGCATACTGTGTGTAAGGATTAATGATGGAAAACCACTGCAGAAAAACTTAACAGTTCCTGAAAGGTCTCACAAATTAATGCAAGATTATTGCCTAGCCTGCTTGCCAGAAGCCCACTTCATCTCCTATTTTAAGCAAATGCAGGCAGGTGTGACTAATTATTTAATTATTGCAGATGCCACCAGCACCATTACAAAGCAAAAAGATACGTATAATGAACATAATTCCTACTTTAGGAATGTGTGCAAAATAAGCATGGATTTAGAGGATCCTAAAGCAAGCAAGCTGACCATATGCTCATCTGGTATTCACAATTATGGTATCAGAGAAGTCTGTTCTGTGACATGCTTTCAGTTTTAGTTTCTTGGTGCACTTCATTGTATTGAGACCTAATCATACGGCAATCCTTTTGGTTTTCCTGGTTGTTTTAGGAGGAAACTCTCAAATAACGTAGGAATGGAGTTGCAGTGTGTTCCCATTTTTAACTGCTGAAGAGACCAGGACAGGAGGGAATACCACAGAGCTCTGTCTTCCCACCAGCTGGACACAGATCGCATTTTTCTGCTTTGTGTATAGTGTACATTGGGGAAAAATGCAAGATGATTTTTTCCAGAAACGGTACTGCAACCCTCCTAGCAAATGGAAACTACTTCAGTGCCCTGCAGCATGAGTGTTGGACAAGTTACTCTAACAAACATGACTTCTGAGAAAAGGCATTCAGAGCTTTTGTATGCCAAACTAGCAGGCAGCAGCCTATACATGTCTTAAACAGGATAAGCTGCACCAGCATTTTCTAAAGCCTTCGTCTGTGTTTGAAAGACACAAGATGGCCAGCATATATACATCCACAAATATCTGACTTTGTTACATGACCTTCCTTGTTCCATTAAGAAGTACAAGAAATATGAACAGGACAGCCTGTCCTGCAGCTTGATATTTGGCCATATTTGCTGGATTATACATTCTCTGTGTTTTAACCTTCTGAATATGCAGTTTCTGCCAGATAACCAATTCCCTCTTGCCCAGGAGAATTCTGATTGTTGTAGTCACCACAGTGATACTCTTGCTAAAAATAGTGAGTTACACCATCCTATCCTAGGATAACTAGGTAACTTTTGAGTAATTATTTGGAAATAATTTAGAATGAAGTTTCTGATTTATTGTAAAGTGGTTTTGAAACATAGTATTTAGGTCTTTCAGGACAGACATTTAAAAATAGGTAACAGACTTACTTGTAAGTTTGTGAATGTAAGGGAAAGCTTCTTATGAATCAGTATTACTAAATTCTATGCATAGTGATAACTTGGTCTTTAAGATAAATATGTAATTCTTGTGCTCCAGTAAACAAGCAAAGAAAATGTAATCTATTGAAGGTATAATTCTAAAGTTGAATATGTAAGTTTGGGAAGAATGTCAAATAACCATTTAAACCCAAAATATTCTCGGGGCATTTATTTGCATAATTTTGTTTATTTAATTAAAAACCCCAAATATCTCAAACTGGTCTGGTGATACTTATTGTCTATTGAGGAGAAAACATTAAAATTCCTTGCAGACGTTAATTGAGGGGGGTGGTGGTGTCTTTTTTTTTTCAGCTCTACCTTTTCTTTGGATTTTGCCAAAACTGTTATGTTCCCAAGAGTAGGATGAGAAATTATATTTGCAGGATTTTAAATTATAGTAAAAGGAAATTGCACAGTGACCCTTCCTTATATGCAAGCAAATCTTATAATTTTCTGCTGGAAGGGGAGCTTGTGAGAGTTTGTGATGCCTTTGAGAAAAGAACAGCCTTTTGGCAATGCTAGTAAGCTATAGCCTACAAAATCATTTCATGAAGCTCAGCCTTTGATTCATTTAGAATCTCATGCTTATCATTATTTTGAAATTTGCTAATTCCTGTTACACAGTCTATAAATACTTGAGATTAAGCATATCTCTGACAAAATCAGTTTTCTTCACTATAGACTTGGGTAACTCATTTTTGAAAGAAAGAGAAAGTCTTCGCTTTTTAGGGAGTGCAGTCAAAGATTTACAATTCCGCTTGGGAATGTTTTCTAATCTACTACTGAAGATAAATGGAAAATTAGAGACAGATTTTTCCATTCCAGAGAGGCACTGAATAGGGAGGAAAGACTGCTATTCTCTGCAGTTGTGAACAGCAAAATTCACTCGTCTCCCTCATCATGAATTCATATTACTTCACGTATTTCTGTGGCTTTTGTTAAGGTGTAGGCAAATATAACAAAGATCAGAGGAAACCAGCATTTGTGACTTTTTATTTTTCATGTTCTAAGTCTATGATTCACAGCTATATCCTGTTTGATGGACTCCAGATATCTCACTGAAACTGAGAAAAACAACTATTTGAATTTTTTCTATGATTTTTTGACATATCTGAACATCTTGAAATTGTCTTTGCGAAGGAAGGAAGTGTTCAGTGGACAATAGTTCAAACTTCTCTAACTTATGGCTTTTTCTCACAGCAGTGCAACATTTCATCAATAACTAAGTGTAGTGTTAAAATTTGACTTTGTGCAGCATTGTATTAAACTGTGAAAAGGACATTCATACCTTCCCTGTCATTAATGAACTAAATTTATGCATAATTATTGTGAAAATAACTGAAAATTACTTAGATATTTTGGTGTCTTTTACTTAGATCAGGATTGCATAATGTTAATTGACAGCCTAAATAGTGCATTCAAACAACAACTACTTGAGTTCCACGCTGAATAAAATTAGCAGCTAAGAGTATTTAAATACAACTGAAATACATTTTCTTTCAGTCTGAGGTGGACATGACTGTGGTGGGTCACAAGACCTTCAAATAACCACTAACTTGGATGTGGTTTTGGTTTTCTCTGAAGGAGCATCTTCTTAGTTCATTCCACGAGCTAAAGGGGGTGCTATCAGCTGCACAGAAACTGCTTTGGGAGCAAGGAATGAGTAGAAGTTGTGAACAAAATCAATTATTTAATTATGTTTTGGCATATGTGGCTGCTTGGTTGTTTTAATCGATGCAAGTAAATGGAAAAGAAAGCTTGAAGATAAAACATAGGATTGTTGGGGTTTTTTTTCTTTGTTATAAGCAGTTTGCAGCACCACTTAATATACTACATAATAAAAGATTGTGAGACTCCAGGTGTATCCCACTGTTTTAATTTGGCAGCTCTAAGATGTTTATGCATTCTGTACCTATGTTTTCTTCTCTGAGAGCGTAGATTAAATGCATACTTTGTATGTGCATTCTGTGTCTCAATTATCAAATGTGTTTAAGTGGGCATTATTTTTTCCATAGCAGAAAGGAGTGGTTTCTGTGGGTTTATTATTGTGTATATGCTTTCCCTGGATTAACTAGAAAGCTCATTATTCTTTAGGGCAAAAAAGTTTGAAAATAGCGTGCTTCAAATGTATTTTACTTTCTGATAGTGAGTGGTACTATTAGTTTGATCCCTATGTGTTACAATATTATCAGCTCTCTTCTTTCCAAGAGTAGATCCTTTCAAAGATGAAAACTTAAACATGGTTTTTACTTCGGACTTTTTATTCCGACCCTTCAAACAGCAGAAAAAACCCTCACCATGCAGTTTACAATGAGAAGAGCAATCAAGAGATCTTTTCTATTCATATTTTTACGTGGCTTTTGTCTTTTTTAACTGTTTTGGTGACATTTGCTTTGAAAACGCAGGTCTTTGTTTTTACCCTTCTTGAAAGATTATAATTGATTCAGTTGCCATCTATGTGAACATGATGAGTATTTGTTGTGCAGATGGAATCAGTACTGGCAGAATATTGCTGCATGCTGCATGTTGCATTATTCACTTTCATCTGCATGCAGCTCATGGCTGGCAGGCTCCTCACAGCTACCTTTAAAGTGGCTTATCCAATATAAAGCTCTGGCTTGTTCAGTAGGAAGTCTAGTAGATCAGTTGTCATATTGGAAGCCTCCTGCTGAATTCAGGAGAGAATACAGGAGAGGGGGCATGCCAAGGTCTGATAGAGGATTGTTTGAGATGGCATTACTATGCTCCAAAAAGCTCTGGTCATTTCTCTTCAAGTTATCACACTGTCTGAAGAGCAAAACAAGGTTGAATTGAGCAGGGATAAATCCTGGGATAGAAACAATCTGTGTTTTTTCTTTCATTATTGCTGTTATATCCCATGCAATCCAAAGAGCATAAATAGCTAAAATAAAGCCTGGCAAGTCATTGCGCATTTGACATTTTGTGAGAATCATATAACTGACTTCAAAGTGATATAATAGTGGAAGTCAATGGATATGCTTTTTAGGAAGATGATATGCAGTCTGAAAATTTCTTTTCAAGACCATTTTGTTGATTTGAGTATTTCTGTTATGTCAATGAAAGAAGACCTGTAATGATTTTAGAGGCATCAATTTTGAGTCCGTGACTGACTTCTCCATCTGGGAGGTTGCTGCCCCCACTACAAAGTGGGAACATGTGTCTGCACCTCAGCTGCATCAGCAAGAAATCTAAGGGCTTACATCACCAGTGGCAGTGGGTTGATGCTAAGCAGCCAAACTAAGTCAGCTTTGCCCTTTTGCTGACTTTGTTTTTGGGGAAGAACAGATCGGTGGGGCACTAACGTCTTAAGATTTTGCACAGCACGACTTGGAGCTTGTCTAGTACTGACTCTGGAAAAGGTCATGTGGGAAAAAAATGCAACAAGTAATTTTTGCATTGGAAAATGTTGTTAAGCTTTGCTGTTTAGCTCTGACTGTGATACTTAAAGCTTACTTAACATCAAACTTGCTCTCATGACCTATGTCAGCCAGGAAGATTACAGTTTTGATGGTATTTTGATGGTTTTGCACTGGCAAAACAACTTTAGACAACAAGTACTTAAACCTAACATTGGACAGACTGAAAAATCCTCTTTCAGCTCCTGCATATACTGTTTTCTCTACCCAAATGCATTGTGGGAATTTGTGTACCGGGGTGGGGGGGAGGGGGCTCTTAGTGTATAGGAGGTATGAACGAAGCAGCTGGCAAAAATAAGAAAGAAATCAAAAATAGGGTGAAAAAAGGAAAGTAGAAACCTGCTAATGCTTCAGGTAGGTTTTGGAAATGGTAGCCTGACCTAAGATAAAGGAAGAGTGAAGTTTGTGATGACGGAGATTTTCAATGCTTATTTATTCCTTACACAGAATGTACACATACACTATATTTAAGTAAGTCTTTACCTGAGCCCTGAAAGTGGATTTTAATTGTCTCTTTTATACAGATATGTTAGTTACTTCCTCAAGTCCTCCCTGGCAAATTAGAGGCGGTCCAGAGTTGTCCTGCCCTGCTGGTTGTCTTGTTTTTCTAATATTTACCTAATTTCTACCTGTTAATTACTGGCAGCATGTCATCTGTTTTCTATGTAACTGTTTTGCAACAGATATTGTTACAACTTTTTTTTTTGTTTCCCTTACACTCCTTTCTTTTATTTTATTGCATATGCATACATTTTGTTTAGCAATTGATTTATGGATTAAGAAACTAGGAAAAAAACAAAAAACAAAACTAGTTTTAGAGACTAGAAAATTATTAGGACACGACATCCTCAAGTCACATGTTTCTTTGCCAATTGACCACTCTTCTACTTTTTTATTTGAAATGAAAATTATTTTAAAATACACAATTGCAATAATTAGTGTGGGACAGAAAGAACTACTGTCTCATCATAAGAGTGAGAAGTAGGTATTTTCTTTTGTGAATATCAAATATAGATACTATTAAAAACAAGAAAAAACAAAGTTATTACAAGGATTTAAGTGAGCTCAAAATATTGAAGAATGAATAAAATAAAGAACATTTACTAAGTTAGAGCTCTTTCATCCATTTTCATTTTTCAGAGAAGAATAAGGGTTTAAGAGTTATATTTCAGTTTTTCTGGGGGAAGTTTCATTTATTGCTTTCTAGGCAAGGGTTGACAAGAAATTTTCAATGAATTTGTAGTATTGTTAGAAATTAATAATTCATGTTGGTATTATTGTTAAATTGCTGTCAACTAAGGATGACTGATAATCATTTTGCCTAAAGGAACACATCCTGGCAGTATATCTATTTGATATCAAGGTGCCAATTGACTCTTAAATGAAATATTTGGACTCCTTTGACAATTCATGGATTTTTAAGGATCTGTAGTATTTCATGAAGATTTTGGTTCATTTCTTGCACCCTCCCTCCCAAGAAAGCATACATATAAGCAGACACATCACAATAGTCTAGTCACAAAACCTGGAAAGCATTGTCTGTCTACCCGTCAGGTTTTTTGTTTCTGTTACATGTTGCTGAAAATTTCAGTCAAATTGTACTACTAAAATGTGCCCTGAAATGTGTGCTAAACCTTTCAGAGTGATTTCTCTGTCTTTGCTTGTACTGAATCACTTCAATGATTACATACAGTAGAATAACAGGGACTATGCTGAACTCTCTCAAAAAATTATTGTGGAAATCATATAATGTTCTAATTTAACTTACAGCACTGTAAGTACAAAAAATGTGTGAGTACATAAGATTTTACTCCAAATGTGTCTCAAAACCAGAAATTGGTTTGACATAGAGATGTTGGATTTTAGAATAACAATGGCAGTTAGTTAAAATAATATTTCCATGTTTGATACTGCCATTTGCTGTATAGTGTTGCTGGGATTTCTGTAGCTAGACCCAGGAAAAATTCTAGAGTGGTAAATTAGGGGCAAAAGGTTTCTTGTTTTAAGCTCATAGGATTAATCTTTCTTTCTTTACCTCATTCAACAATTTAATTCTAGGGAGATGAATTCCAAGGCAGAGCATAGGACCTCTGTGCACTGCCACCTATGTTCAGACCCTCTCATATAGGTGAAGTGCTGAGGATGAGCTATTGCAGCATGGGTGGCGCTCTCTGATCTGACAAGACCCTACAACAGCATCATGGATTAAGGTTTTCTTGAGTTCTATTTCTTGCTGCTGACCTTGCCTTTATTTCTTGATAGTTGTGTTATATTGAAAATATCAAAATGTATTAACAGAAACTAAGCTTCAAACCTTACACAGATGGAGATCTTAACAATTCTGAGTGTTGGAGGACTAGTTTTTTTCACAGTGTATTTGGCAGTTTGAAATGTGGGACTTGAGTTCCTAGGGTAGCACACGTGTTTGTGTGTCATTTCCAACATACTACTTCCAGTTTTATGGTAAAGGCCTGGAAATCACAGCACATCGTTGTTACTGTTTGGAAATCATCCCCTATCCTACAAGTGACATGCACCAAGATTAATTCTGTGAAACCTGTTTCGGAGGAGGTGAATGATGCTAAATGATTTTCTTTCCAGAATTTTTTTTACCAGCTTTAGGCGCTGCTCTGGAGGGAGACTTTCTACTGAGCTGCTACAAAGTCAAATTAGCAGGTAGTAACATCCCGAATACCAAAGTCAGCATTACACACACTGCTGCTGATCTCTTGTCTAAATAATTTTGACCACTGGGGGCTAAGCCTAACCTCTTCATGTGGCATGCAAAAGAAAGAGGCATTTGTCATTCTGGTGTTTCAAAGAGTGTTTCTGTAAAGCTATCCTGCTTCAGTTTCTCCTTTTTACTACCGAAAAGCACTGCTAGGCAGAGTTAAATGGATTAATTACCTTTTCAGTGTAAGAGAAAAAAGAAATGAGTCTTGTCTTTATCTCCTCTGATTTCAGAGGCTGACTACAGGCTTTTCAGATGCGCATATCCCTTTAATGACTTAATCATCTAATTAGGTGACTTGCAAAGGCTATTGGCAAATGAGCAGAGGGTTATTTTCTAATTCCCATGTATCCGTTGATAGAGCAAAGGATTCTGGTATAGTCTCTGTCTTTTCCCCCATTCAAGGTTCTGGAGATAAAGAGTTAAGATTAAAGATGAACAAGCTCTTTGAATAGGAAATGCAAACAGGCTAAGAATGTGTTATTTTTATTTTAAACCTCTGCAGCTTTTTAGCAACAAAGTTGGCTTAGAGGATAGGTTTAAACCACTTAAAACAATCCCTCAGTTTTGAAGCTGCCTTTTCAATGCACTAACTTGATACATGTCAAACCGGCTCTAAGTCTTCAGTTGTGTTGGGCTCACGCATTTCACTGTATGTTAAAATGGGCAATTAACAAATGTTCTTTACATGTGAATACTGACTCAAAACACAGTCAAGAGTTCTGTGATCATGGGAAAGCAGTGCTATCTAAAGCAAGAACCAGGAAACATAGTTTGAGTTTTTAAACATCTCAGGCTCCGAGTTGATGCTACCTGTATTAGTTTAGGATGTGTGGGCTTCATTACATGTTGAGCCCCGTGTTTACTTGTGGCATTTCAAACGTATTAATTTCACCTTTACAATAAATGCCAGGAAAACACCATGCCCTCTGCTGTTGTTTTGAAGTCATGCATTACTGTGAAAATAACACTTGAAAGGAGCAGAGAAAGTTGTCTAAACCATGGCTTGCAATTCAGATGCTAAAATAAATCAGAGATGTTCGTGAGGCTGCTAGGTATGTGACAAACTCAAACCTGGATTATTTAATACAACTTTTGGGTGTTAATGGTAGTTCAGCACAGTACAATGCACTGTCACAAAAATAAATTTAAATTAATCAGAGTAAATGTAATTAAGGAATGAACTTCGCCTTATGTCTGATATGTTGACTAGAATGTTTTTTGGGAAAGTTTGAGCTAAAGGTGTTGTCAAAATCATGGAGATACCAGCAACTGATTATGAATTGATACAGACAGCCTGTCCACAGGATATGTATAATTGTATCCTAATTGTTTCATATTATTCCATAAGCTTGTAGAGAGAGCAGCTATGACAAGTTTTAATGAGTTCTCATATCAAGGAACTCTCCAGCTCATTATCTCACCTTCTGGGAGAAGGTCTTCAGTCTTTGCTCTGCCACACTGTGCAGCAGTTTTCCATTTGCATTCTTTTTCCTGGACTGTTAATGTGGTTTTATCACTTTTGCTGAGCAGTCGTTATTCCTTTTTGCAGAATTTTCTCACTGTTTTCAACAGATTTCTCCTTTAAGATGTGGTGAGGTGCCATCTCCTAAACTTTTTAGAAACTATGGGTAATCAAGCCGCTACAGACTCCACTGAACGTTAGGTAGCACCAGGAGAGCCAGTTGCCCACTAACACTGTTAAACATGTGATTTAGACTTACTACTTGTACATTGTATTCACTCAGATTCCTTGCCTCTGTCATAGTTTTAGACAGAGCATGGCTGTGGTGCAGTTTCGTAACATAGATACCTATAGTCTAACCATTCCTCAGCTGCCAAGAGTGTCTGTGGTGTCGTCCAACTCCCTTAATCTATCACTCTGATCAGGTTTGTGTATGTTTTTGGTGGATGCATCTAAAAAAGAGTGCACTGTAGGAAGCCCTAAGTGGATATCCAATTTGAAGTGGAGTGATTTCTATCTTCTGTGTGCAACCCTATATGTTTTACATTTTTGGATTTCTTTTCCGAACTGACAAGCTACCCAAAAATAAATTTCTTGTTTTCTTCCCTCCCGCCCCTCCGACAAAACTTCTGGTTTTGGCAAATGTACTTTTTGTGTTAAGCCTACTTTGCCATAAATTCTTGTAAAATCTCTTTTAATGTGCTTTTTCTGCTGCTATCTGTTCTTCTAGAGAATTATTATTTGTAAAGTTGATATTTTATTGTTTTGACAAAAGCAGCCACTGGGTTGGAAACATCAAAATATGTTGTTCCAGTTCATGTTCCTTAAAAAACATATCAAAAGACATGCATGAAAGAGAAATTCCTGCTTTCGACTAACTTTAGTATAAGTAATTAGAATGTATACCAGTCAAATCTATTTTTCTTTTGTTAGGTAATGTAGGTCTGCATCACAACAAATAATTTAAAAACATTGAAAAAGCTTAGTTGATCTGTGCAGGCACATCTGTCGCTTTTCTTTCATTATTGACATCAGTGGCTTAACATACCATTAAAACAAACTCTATTTTAAAATATATATAAGACCTGAAACCTGCAGTACACTGACTGATGTCCTGTGAATTCCAGGCCTCACCAGCCGTATGGACTCATATTGCATTGTTCATTAATATTGAATCTAAAAGTTCTCAGTGAAAGCTCAGAGATTTCTGTGGGGGAGCCCAGCTGGCCCTGGGCTCTCTGTAAGCTGAGATATCAAAGATGGAACTTTGCACCTGGCAGAGGGTTAACCACGGAGAGTAAGGACTGT
>JAYRBT010000082.1:89119239-89153660 GCA_036023395.1 Myiotriccus ornatus | reverse complement strand
TCTGTGATTTTCCATCCAATGCCTTTTCTCAAGAGTTCAAGGGCTCATGAAGAAATTAGAGAGAGATTATGAAATGCTGCACCTCAGATATGTCGTCGTCACAGCACAGAGAAAAGTCACTGCCAGGCTTCAAACTTGCCTTACCATGTAGACTATTACAGCACTCTTCCCAACCCACAAATGCCATCTTGGTGGTCATCAGCAACAGGAGGAAAAATTAACATCTGTTTGGGGAGAGTTTATTTTATCTTTTTCTTGTTGTGAGCTCCTTTTCCTTACAGATATTAATTTTTATTTTTGTTTGTTTCATTTTTGGAGTTGAGAGTTGTGTGGTTTATTCCAAGAAAGAAAAACAAACACCTGAGAATGGGGGATATTGTCAGTCCCTCTCAGAGTGAAAAACCCACAGCTATGTTCTTAGCTGTCATTCCTGCAGAAATCCTGGAAATTTCACTCTTGCACCCTCTCCTCCCACTTCTATTGAATGAAATGGCAGCAACAGCTCCACCGTTAGGATCAATATCCACGCCATTATGTTGGCAAAAGGGGCAGCAAATCACATTTACGTGGATTGTCAGATTCATTATTATAAGCAGATGGCAGTCCTCGCACTACAGTGGAGCTGAGAAAAGACTGACATAATTTCAAATTAAAATCTATAATGCTAATACACATTTCTAACTCTTTGTATGGGCCTAAGTGCATTAATCTTCTGAATGATTTGCCAATGTGTGCACTGCTTTAGGTGTTTTCACTTGACTGGAGCTAAAAGGAAAGCTTTTAACTGGGAATGGTTAACATTTGTTCATACAGATTGATAAAAGTTAACATGCAATTTTCTTTACTAGTAGCTCCCTAATAGGAATTAATGGGACATTTTGAAGAGAAAGTGCCAATTTCAGAAGGCTGGTTTAAGAAATGTGTTAACCACTGAAGAGGAAAATGTGTTACTAGCATCTCCCTTACATATATTGCTCTTAAAATAATTACTCATAAAAGAAAGTGGGGCATTTATAAAAAGTGTCGTAGAATTGTCTAAGTATGCAAAGAAATTTAATTTGTTAAATGTGGATAAAAAATGAAAATTTCTATGATCAAATGACTATCAGAATTTTGAAAAGTGAACATAAAATAAGTCTTCTCTTTTAATACATCTAAAGTGGAAGACAGTTCCTAATAAAAAACAATTTTAAATATTTCAGGTTTGGTTTTATCTGCTGTGTCTAAACAATATATCTTGCCATCATATTTTCAATAGTGTGCTTTAGAATATCAGAATTTCATACACAGTTTTAGAGGATGCAGAGGCTGATTCCTCCATTCTTCCACCTTTCTCCAGAAAGGGTATGTCTAAGAGAGAATATCTTCTGGTGAATGAAGTATGGACACAGTGTGCTGCCAGGCTGCCTAACCATAAGAATGCAATGCATCATAGAGGAATGTTTGCATAATTAGAGGCTGTCCTGAACTTCTGCCTGCAGGTAGGGTGCTGAATAACCCCACTTTGGAAGCCATATCACCACAGTGTCTGTTTGTAGTTAAATGCCTTTCCTTTTGGAAGGGCTTAATAGGTAAGCTTATTATGCCGACGCAGCTGCTTGGTTTCAGAGGGCAAAAAAAAAATTCCTGTGTTTTCCCTAAAGAAGATTGTTTTAAAACATCCAGGTTAACCACAAAGCCATGAAACTAATGAATCCTCCCATCAAAAGCCTCATAAATATATATGTCATGGCAGCAGTGCTTAGCTTTGCCAAACAGGTAACTGAAAACATGATGTTAAAATGTTTTGACCAGATCCAGTAGGATCTTTAATGCCATTTACTGTTATCCAGAGATTTCATTTCAAAGGAAACAGAGCCTTCAGATCTATAATATGTATTGCCTTCTCCCAGTATATGCCAGTGTCCCATGCTAATATGTGTTTTAGCAGATCCCTGAGATGTGAATTAATCACTTCTTTACATGTATCATTGATGTTTACTTTTTCAGAATTCTTTTTATTATTAGCACATCTGAAACCAGATGTCTCTGTATTTCGTTCATATTTGTTCACCTTAATGACAAAAATGATTTCTTAATACTTTCTTTTTATTTTTATCTGACCCGGTTCTAAAACCGAGCTTGACTTGCCCAAACCACTTGTTATATGCAGGAATAGAAAATAATGTTTCACTAGTATAAGCAATATAAAATAGCTTAATAATTTGCTAACCTAGGGATTTTTTTTTTTTTTAGTAGGGATTGTTTTCTATTACAACGAATAAAAAAGTACTGGAAAAAGTAGTTTTTCTATTTGGGAAGTAGTTTTAAAACATATAGGGTGGGGAGCTGCACTGCAAGATTCAGAAAAAGATAATGGAAGACAATTTCATTTTCCAAATTTTTTAAAAGAAATGTGATTCAAATGAATTAAACTTGAAAGAAAGCTATGAACCCAATTACAGCTATATGAGTCTGATCTTCCAAAAGACCTTATTGTTTCATTAAAATTTTTTTGTATTTGAAGCTTCCAGTTGATATGAATGCTGAAATTAACTGATTAACATAAGAACTTTAGGTCAGCTTTAACTCTGTGACAGTCAGAGAATAAATGAATAAGAATTCTGAAAAACTGAAAACTCACCTGTGTTTTGATATGTTGAGCAGGGCTCGTAGCTACATTTGAGTCTTCTAAATCTGGGGTTGTTTTTAAAGTGATTTACCTATTCTTGATGTTCTAAATCCCATGCACAACTTTCAGGGTTCTTTTTTAGGGGTTACAGATGAAAACAGGTACATCCAATCAGTAAAGGATGTTGAAATTTATGATCCTGATTATTTAAAGTGTGAGTTACATCTGATATTTATTTAAGAATTTCTTTTCATAGCATAATATTTAAACTACTTAATTAATGGATAATAGAAGGAGACTGGAAATGTGTAATTTACAAATTGAAAAAAGCTCTTAAAAGTTTTGCAAAACATCTGGAACTTTTCCACAACAGTCTCTAAATAATATACTCCAAGCCATAGATCCCATTATCTCACATCTCACGTATGTACTACCACAATTACTCAATGATTTGATTTCTCATACATGCATTGCATGGATTCATTAAGTACAGTACACACTAAGATCCCTTACTCTTTATTCATTAGTCAAGTTAAATATAAAATACTGCAGTTGTATTAACAGATCTGTATAGAGTCCATGAAATGTTAGCTCCTGGGCTTGTTTTAGATTATGGCATTTCTCACAAGTGACACTCAGTGGCACAGTTTTAAAGCTGTAGTAGTTTGGTAGCAAACTGTGAATTAGTATTTTTTTGAATACATGGAATAATAGACTATTTTTGATCTGTGGCTGAAGATACAAAAAGCATTTATGGGTTGTGCGTTCCTTACGTTCCAAGTCCTACAATGTACACTTCTTTCCCCAACCCCCTTTCCTTTGCCTGCACTGCAGTTTGTTTTACTGACTGAACACTTAAAGAGATATCTACTTAAGGATGTCAAAAGGTGTAGTAAATGGGAGGCAGGCCACTGGGAGACAAAATAGGGAGGTCATTCCGCCTGACCTCCTCCTGTTTTTTCCCACTAAGAAAGATGCTGCTCAGCTGACTTAAGATTGAGAGACAATGCAGAAAAACAGCAAAAACAGTATTAACTCAACCTGTTTGGTACTGTGGTTTCTACTTGCAAAAGGTTTTCCTTCATGCTGGTCTCCTGTTGCAGTCATTCACTTCAGAAATGCTACAATATATTATTTTTTTCTCTGTTGTTTACCCTGCATGTAGGTTGTGTAAGTGGATGGAAATCCAGTGATAAAGTCCTCTCTGACTTCTATTAGTTTTAAAGAGATTAATTCCAACACTTAACCTAAGACTCAGTAGCTGATGGTTTTGTTGACGTTGTAAAGAGGATTTTTTCTTTAGGTGATGTACAGTGCTCCCGTAATTTCTGGTTGTGGCATTAACATATTGGGAAGGAAATTCCAGCCTTTAACCTCACAGCTATATTAATGAGGTGCAAATTGATTTCTTGTGTGTATTGAGTCTCTGAGCTGGGCAGGAGAGTCCCAAAAGAGAGCATTTAGTTGAGTGCAAGTGGATGTCATACTGAAGAGAAGCAACAAGTCTACTCCCCTTACTGGTATTGTGTACCTTCTCTTACTCAATGCCTGTCAGATCATGTCAACTTTGGCAGTACCTTGTTTTGCTGATCAGTAAAAATGAGGAATATTTTCTGCATTGGGATCCACTGTAACCAAGAGGCACCTCTCTTCTGGGGACAGCAAAAGCTTCATCCCACCAAAGTGGAAGTTAGCCCTAAAAAGTAGTCTAAAGAGATGTTTCAAAGGCATTTGTAGCTTTTAGGTGGTCCCTTCAAGTAGTTTTCCTTAATCTACTGAAGCTCACTCTGCAAATCTCTGTGTTTTTTTATAAACTTGTAGAGAAATTAATTATATAATTTACCCATAAAAGGAGGAAAGAGAGGCTTATCCCAAGCACATATCACAAAATAATTTTTAAAAATCCATATACAGCAAAACAATGATGAAAGAGTGTAAATTAAAAAAAAAATTAAATAAAATTGCCTTTTGACAAACATGCACACTAAAATTCAACTTCAGCTTATTTTTATGAATACTACTCTTGCTACTTGTCTCATATTTAATTTAAAAGAATGATTAGGTGTATATTATTTTAAACATTTTCTGAAAATCTCTGGGGAAAAAAAAAAAATCCAATGGTAAAACAATAAGAAGTCATAGGGATCCAATAACCCACTTCATATTCTTTGTCATTGTCCCAACTTTTTTCCCAGTGGCACCACATAGTTTTTCATAGTCTCAAAATGGTGTTGATTCTATATTCATATAAAATAAGCAGACGAAGAAGTGATTTTAAAAACCTGCAATTAGGTTTTAGTCAAGTGTCATATCAATAAAAACAGAGAAAAATAAGGATTAAATACAAATAGAAGTGCACCAGAATTGAATGTTCACTGGAGGAGCCAGCAATGTTTTAGTGCAAGAGTACACAAGACCTTGTACATACATATGTGAGCAGGGTTAATTCCCCATCCTTAACAATGTTTTATGTAGCAACTTTGAAAGCAAATTTTGCCAGTTACAAAAGGCAGAAAGTTATTTTCATTCTTTGATATGTTAATTAACAGTGTATCTGTGACTTAAAAAACTCTATTTATTAGGATCCTTAAATTTAGGGATGTGAGGCAAATGCATAGAGCATCCTGCAGTGTGGGGAAAGTTCATTTCTCAAATGGCAATTAGTTTTTCAGTGTTACTGATTCACTAGGTACTTTGGTCCAGTGGGGGAACACAAATGGGGAGGCTTATCGGATAGAGAACTGCAAATGAGAGTGATAGATGTGCTTTAAACATAGCCATCTGTACTAACTTTCAAAGATGCTGAACTAGTGATCTTTCCCCACTTCCTCCTTTTTCATTTCAGATGATACACATTTGCAAGAGTACAGAATCTCCAGTGAATGGCAAAGTGGGATGTGGACAAAGGTTTTCCTTACTAGGAAAGGATGAGCATGGTGTAGAGTGAAAAGTTCATTGTATGATGGATGAGACAGTGAGTATGAAGGTCACTCTGTCAATGGTGCACAAGAGAGGATTATGGGTGAAAACAGCTCTAAAGAATTGGTAACTAAATTGTTTAAAAAAATGCAATAATAGCTGTAAGAAACTTCCCCAACTTTGTTATTGTGAAAGGATCACCAGGACAAATAGGCTGAAAAGTATTTGGATATCTTGGGGAACATTTCAAAAGTGGGGAAATGTTGGTTTGAAGACTGAGACCTAAAATAATCTCTACCTTTTCAAATTAAATTATTAATTAGAGACAAAGAAGTCCCAGCCCAAAGCAACAAACACACTAGAAGCCCCCCATCCCATTCTGAAAAAAAACCCAAGAAACCTAACGAAACCACAAAATAAAATAAAGTTACATTAATTTTAAATAACACCCTCCGAAAAAAAAAAAAAATTGAAGAGTTTGAGGTACAAGGTACCTCAAACTACTGTGTGCTGAATGAAAATAAAAGACTCCTATTAAGATTAAAATTGTGCAAAAATACTCTTATTCTGTTTAACAGATTATTTTTTAAAGTCAGTCAGTTAATGTTCTAATAAAAAATGACCGTAGGCATAGCTCCCAAAGTGACCCTCAAATGCCCTAGTATTTGCATATTTTATTTTCTGTCAACTTAAAAATAGTATAAAATAACCTGGGGTTATTATGAAATGTTAATCTCATTAACATTATAAACCCTAGTATTTAATTACCACTTTCTGCCATTTCTGACTTGTTTTTCTTTCAAATGAAAACAATTTTGGGATGTCTGAATGTTAAATTGGCTAAAAGTGGAATACAGAAAGTGTAACATTTAATACCATAAAATTTCATTATGATTCAATCATGTTCTAGCAATGCTTCCTTTGAAGTCCCTTATTATGGAAAGCAATTTATGTTAAAAACTTGAGCAAATAATATATCAAATTTCTGTACAAATGTTTTCCTAAACAAAGGAACACAGTTTTAAATAATTCATCCTCAAGATATACACCATCTTTTTTTTCCAACTAAAAAGACACATATACTGGAAGATTTCCAGGCACCCACCAATGTGAAAATATGCCAGAAGCAATAGTTTCCATCCGTATCAAAGTAGTGTACTGGATAGTGTTTTTACACTGACTTAAAACTGTGATAACAAGCCTTTTCAGATATGCCATTTCTTAAATGAGGCACCCTTCATTTAACCAACTGTTTAGTATTGCCAAATCTATAAAGCTAAATTGCCTTTTTATAAGGTAGAACCTTACCTGTTGGATAAAGTATGTGCAGTGAGGCTTATAAATGCTCATAAAGGGAAAGTATGGAAGGTAAAAGTATCCATTACCTTTTGGTAAAAGGACGATTATTTCAAAGAAAATACCAGCAGTGGGAGACATATAATAATAATTTAGGAGGAAAAATAAACCTAACTTTTTCCCAGTACCACTGTTAATAATACAACTACTTCTTTTATATTAATTAAAAAGTGTTTCTTGCTTGCTATATATTTTTAGTTAGCAGCAAAGTATTTTGCACTTTATAGCAAAGACTGGACTTCAACCAAATTGGGAGCAAGTCTGCTGTGGAAAGCTATTGGGGGAAACTTTATAGCATAGTGTCTCTTAATGAAGGACAAATTCATTTAATAGATCTTCCTGTAAAACAACATCTGTTGGTAAATTGGCCACTGGAATTGCTGGAAGCAAAACTCACTTTTGTGTACTGAAATGGCACAGTTAGACTTTTGAGTTGAGTTGGACTTTTTACCTATCAGTAAGATTCAAATAAATGGCTCAAGGGCCTTTTTATAATATGCAATACTTCACTTTCCTACACTGATGCAAGCACATAAGAAGATCTTAGGTAAAGAAAAACCAACTCTCCACATTCCAAAGCTCTCCTTTGTATCAGCATTTGGAACTTCTTCATAATAGATAATTGTTTACTTTGATCTGGGCGGGGACACTTGTGAGTCCACTGTACCATTTACTTTTTCTCCAAATGAACTCAGTGCCATTTGTTCTACATCACTGCCCTTGGAGGACTTTATTAGGTAAGCCTCCTCAGATACTGAACTTTTCCAAATACACCTGAGTATGAAAATGGGACAGTCTGTCCTACTGATGAACAGTCTCCAGTAACTACACTTCAGTAAGTACGAAAGATAGTACTACGTGGCTCTTTTATGATGCTTAACAACTGAAGCACAATTGGTTGTCCAGATTGGATCCATCTAGGATGGGGAACAATGAGAAGATCTTCAGGGATCCAAAGAATTAAGAGCTCTCATTTCTAAGGTAGCCTTTCCACATTGGATCAGGTCGTCTATCCCTTTTAGGAATTTAAGATAAAAAGAACCATTGTGATTAACTAACCTGACTATGCAAAACAAAGATAATAGGAGTGGCAAAAAAATAATTTTACTATGAACAGGAACACATCAATTTTAGGGAAAAAAACTCCATCGTGAATTTTCCTATCATGAAGAAATTACCATGATCCTTTGAGATTTGTTAATTTCTCTTACTAAATAGGTGTATTGGGTTTTCATGGCCACATTTTGTAACTGGAGGGTGGAGGAGGGGGAGTGGAGGGAGATGTGGGGGTGAGGGGGTGCAGAGAAGACAGATGAACAGCTTCTGTGAGAAGCTACTAGAAGATTCTCACATGTCTGACAGAGGCAATGCCAGCCAGCTCCAGATGGACCCACTGCTAGCCAAGGCCAGGCCAATCAGAGGTGGTAGTAACACTGTGATAACTTATTAAGAAGGAAGAAAAGTTATTGTTCAGAGATAATTGCACTCAGAGAAGAGAGGAGTGAGAATATGTGAGAGGAACAGCTAAGGGTCAGTGTAGAAGGACAGGGAGAAGGTGCTCCAGGTGCCTGAGCTGAGATTCCTCTGCAGCCTGGGTGAAGACCATGGTGAAGCAGCCCATGGGCATCCATAGCGTGGCAGAGATCCATCTGCAGCCCGTGGAGGAGACCCACACCAGAGCAGATGGATGCTCAAAGGAGTTTGCAATGTGGGAGGCTTGCAGGACTCGTGGCAGGACCTGTGGCCCTGTGGAGAGAAGTCCACATTGGACCAGGTTTGCTGGCAGGACTAGTGACCCTATGGGGAGCCCATGCTGTAGAAGTGTTTTTGTGAAGGACAGCAACCTGTGTAAGGGACCCATTCTGGAGCAATTCATGAGCAACTGCAGACCATGGGAAAGACTCACAGTGGAGAAATTCATGGAGGACTATCACCTGTGGGAGGAATCCCACACTACATCAGCAGTAGAGTGTGAGGAGTTCTCCCTCTGAGAAGAAAGGAGCAGCAGAGACTATGTGTGATGAACTCACCACATCCCCAATTTCTTGTCCTTCTGAGATGATGGAGGGGCATCATGTCATTTTCTTAAGCTGGTCAGTAAGAATGAATTATTTCCTTATGAGACTCTTATGAGATGCTGTCCTCTCTGAAATAGCAGGAAGAACAATTTCTTCCTTCCTTCTTTCCTTCCTCCCTCCCTCCCTCCCTCCCTTGCCTTTTCTTTCTATATTCCCTCTTTCTAACTCCTGCCTACAATGATGTCACATTCTGGTGTAGGTCAATATATAGTAATGATGTGTTTTCCTCCTCTAGACTGAGAAACTTTAGGAAGATTAATATCCTATATAGGATGATATCAAAATACTTTCTTAAAAGACTAAACCACTTGGGAAAACAACTTTTGGATTGCTTTGGACTTTGGCAGAAAATGTTATGGAAATGAAAATGTTCTCCTTACTGAGCTTGCACTTGTATAGGAAGTGTAAGTTGAATTAGGATGGATTCAGTGAGCCACACCAGAACTCTTTTTGGTAAACTTAGACAATGTTTTGCAATTAGAAGAGGCATATCCTAGTATATTTATGAGTAGTGCTGTGCAGAGACTAAAGTTTGGCTTCAGAGATGTCACTGTACCTTCAAGTTCTTAAAATTCACTGTTACCTAGAATAAAAATTTTGGGGGAGAAAAAGCAAAGCTTTAATGACAGCTTGCCAGAAATTCTAAAACAAAGAGTGGATGGGTGATCCTTATTTCAAACGAATGTTTCCAATGAAGGGTATTATAATTTTGCCAGTCATATAACTAATTTTAGGTTTTTCATCACAAATTAGAGTAGATTACACAGTATAGCTTAAATTGAAGGATAAACTGAAAACAAAAGAAAATCTGGCATTTCAAATGGGATATTAATGTAAAAATATTTTGATTAGGAAAATGAAAATCACTGATTAATTTGTACCCAATAAAACCACTCCTTGGGACATTCAGCAGTGCTAAAGATAACTGACTACTCAATTGGAAAGACCTTCAGTATAGGATGATGTAATACAATTGTCAGAGAGGATTATAACTCTCTTAACTATGATGGAGATTCCCAGTCAGTTAAAGGTAGGAAGTTAAAGAGAATAAACCAACATTAGATATCTTCATGGTATATGATGCGTAAAGTTCCTGTTAGCACACTCAGAGTTTTCGTTTTACCTCATCCCCTGTTTCAGAGGAGCATTGTGTTCTTTCTCTTGGTGAAACAAATGATTTTTTTATATTCTGTATATTAATAGGTGTTCCTGCGTTATTTACCTTTGTAGCACCCGAGGGGCTCACATATTAAAGCTACACATTACCTCAAGCAGCAGGGATGTCCTGCCTGGGAGGAAGGGGCTGGAGGGGGCGGGCTGCGTAACCCCTCTTCCCTCACAGTCATTGTTGATGCTCTGCTGGGCAATGCCGAGGAAAGATTGGCATCAGACCGGAGGCCCGGGGAACAGCAGTGAGTCACAAGCTGGCTTCAGCGGGTAGTTCCCCCTGTTACCTCAACCAGAACTTTACAATTTCCTATTGAGGCGTCTTTTCAGGGTGTATTGACAGCAGTGGCAGACAGGGTAATGAAAGACAAATTCCATAACGCAAAAGGCAGAGGCGCTGACAATGAGATCAGAGAGTTGACCCCTGACCCAAGTCAGCATTTTCTTTTCTCTCCTTCTCCTTCCCTCTCTCTTTCTTAGTTTACTGTTTCAGGTTTGCTTATTATATAGAGCAGTTTCAATTGTGACCCTGAGCCCATTATTGCTTTGGCTTTTCCCCTTCCCTCAAACAATTGTTTGGAAAATGGCCCCAACAATGTGGAAAAGATGCTGATAAGTGTAGAAAAGAGAGGTTAATGAGAAAAGGTTGGACATCCTTGCAGTTTATATACAAGAGAATAAAAGGAAGAGTAGAGATTTCAGTGCTGGTGATAACAAGAAAGATTAGTGCAGGCCTTCTCTGTGCATTTATGTAAGTTTATGTGTGGTTTATGTGTGGTGCATGTGTGCATGATAAAGACCTTCTGTCAGCCACTTTCACCAGGAGGATAGGACAAGCAGTGTCATTTCTCTTCCTGCAGTGATTTAACCCATAACACTATGATGTGAAAGATGTCAATGTTGTCTTTTTTCAAGCACTTCCCTTTTTAAGCCATTTCCTGCAGAAATACACTCATTAGTTAAAATAATTAATGTTATTGATTTAGCTCATGAAAAGGGGAAAATGCAGTGGTTTACCCTAGGGGTGACACAACTGGCATTCTACTGAACGCTAGACATCTCACTTCTGAGGTACATGGCACATTCTTTTAGGATATGCTGTCTTATCACCAGTTGTGTTCTGATATTCACACACTTTAAACATCTAGACATTTCCCCACTTAAAATTTGAATAATGGTTAGTCAAAGTAGCCCAGTTATGCAAGTCATAAAGATGCTTTTCAAGACTTTTCCTTTATTTGTCATCTCCAGAAGGTTTTCTTACTTTCAGAGTTCTCTTCACATGCTATGTGTCTCTTGTACTGCTTCAGTCTAGCTGATATTCAGCTAGTTTCATCTTCTCTCAATAATTTTTAACTTCTGCAAATAATAGGGAGGTCCTCTACATGTGAAGGATACAGCTGATGGCTTCCTAAATGAAAATCTGAATAAGTGGGAAATTAATTTAGTCAGAACCTAGAATCCTCATTTGATGAGTGCAATGAAGACTGTATCATCAAAGACATTAAAAAATAAAAAGTGTTTGTGTTTGTGGACAAGAAGGCTTGTCTTAGAAAGAAAAAGAAAAACCACTATTGGATGTATCAGTATTAATTTTCCAGGAATACAGTATTTTAACATCCCTAAGCTACAAGGTACTTGAAGCCAAACAGAAAGGGATGGAGAACAAAAAAATTCCAATGGAATAATGCTAAGAATTTTCAAGCCACCCATTTTTCTTTCACAAGATCATCATATTGCAAGAGTTTGGATGCTAAGTCTAGGTTGTGCTGATGAAAATAAACCCTTTATTTGACAAATAGAACTGGAAAGACATTGTCTACTGTCTTTTATGAATTTATCCCCTGCCTTTATTGGTCTGAGCCTTGAAGAATGCAATCATAAGACATGCTGCATTAACTGTAGTAGTGTTCATAGCAATAATTTAATTGTAAACAAGCAAAAGCAGTATTCCAAAATTTTACGTGCTATCAACTTATAAATGAATTTTCCTTTCAGGAAAATCTGCAATGAAAATAGAACTAAAATGTTATGAAATCTATTGATATGTCTGATAAGCATAAAGGTAGAAGTGTTTTAACTAACCCACTCCAAACCTGCTAATAGTTAATAAGATATTTACTGGGAAGGTTTTGTTGTTTATAAAACTTTATTACACTGCATTATTACAGACTAAATAGAAGGAGCTTGAAGAGGCATCTAAATCTGACATTTCTCTGTCTCTTCCTCTATCTTATCATGTTATTAGCAGTAAGTTGGATATGGAAAATATTCTTTTTTTAAAGCAACATATCCCTTTGGGAGTAATTTTGTTCTCTGGCCAATAGACATTTTTCTTTCTCTTACAGGACATTTATCAGGTTCAAGCATGTTCTGCCTCTTTTGCAAAGGACCACGAATCAAATCAAATATCACAAAGTACCTAGGGATTACCTATGCCTCATGCTGAACCTTATTATAGGTACTATCTCTTACACCAACATCTCCCATGTGAAAGTAGCCCTATTAGTATTCTCCACTAATGCTTTAAAGCAGGCCATTGGATAAAGGAATAAAGATGGAACCTTTAAATTATTAATAATAAGAAAAGTCTCCTATATCATATCAATTCAGGGGAAAAAAAAAAAAGCAATTTGCTATGGTGGAATAGGCATTAATTGAAAGGTTGACCTTCATTCAGCACAGCTTAGACAAGATCAGCAGAGTGGAGGCACTGGCGTACTGCAGATCTCCAGAGGGTTTCCAGCTTCTTGTTGTGATGCTTTGGATGAGGCTTTGCATTCTGCCTCACTTCAGGGACTTGTTAAACTGCTGAAATTTGTGAAGTGAGGAAAAGAGCACTATTTGTACACAGGCTTCTGGCATGTTTCAAAATATGGGGCCAGCAGGGTCATACCTTTCAGCATCGACCTGTGAGCTTGCCTGCCTCACATTCCCAAAGCATCAGTCAGAATAAGGAACCATATGTGTAGGAGGATTCTACTACTTAAGATGCTATGGCACCTAAATTTGGATTATGTATTGATTTGGTTTCATCAAATTGAGCAGATAAGTGTATTGCCCAGTGTTTATTGCAGGTTCTGGCAGTAACCAATGGACTGTGAAACCAGACAAAATTGTGCTTTCCTGAAAGTGCTTTTCCTGGGAGACTAGATGTTCCAAATCCTGCTTCTGAAAGTGTAATAATTTTCTCCTGAAGAAGAAAGAATATGTGAGTGTGACTTTATCATTGTTTAAGTAACATGAAAAGTGAAAGTTCTGTTGGAAGTCTTCAGAAATGATGAAGCACATACTCCAAACTTGGAGCATATTTCTGTGTCATCTCTACAGTCAAAATGTTTTTCACTGTGTGTTTTAGAACGAACCAGTGGTGGCTTCCCTTCAGTGAAGTTTTCTAACATTAGAGTCATATTTAAAGAGTCATTTTCAGATTCTGCATCTTTCAGGAAAAGAGATTCTCCAGCTAATGTCAGCTGAGGAAATAGCAGAGATCCAGTCGATTGATGGAAACTCTCCTGCTGATATGCCATATTACGGGAGACTAAATATAGGATTCCCCAATATTACTTTTCTGTTTGAAGCAAATTGTGTCTTCCAAAGTTGGAGCAAGGAAGAATGAGCATCATTCAGTGTGTCAGATGGTGTTCAATTAGCCCATGAAAAGAAAACCTGTTGCTTTGCACATACAGTCAAAAGATTTCAATTACTTGCCTCATTTTTCTCAGGTCACATCCAAACCAACCACAACAACAGAGAAGACAAAAAACCCCACTCAAACAAACAAACAAACACCCCCCTCCCCCATCTGCAAAGTGATTACAAAACCATCCAGATTAAACTTTAATTACACTATGCATGGAAATGGAAAACCAGCTATATTGTTCATTGTTTGGGACAGATATATTACCATGAAACAGAATTTTGGAAATTAAGATTATAGCATTTACGTAATGTCAGACAATCCCCATTGCATATTAAGTAGAAGCAGAGGATTCATGAAAATATTCTTTACACTGCTGTCAAGATCAGAGAATTAGATTCATTTCTTTGATGTCCTGTCATAGCTAGTTTGTGGTATGACATCATAATACGAATGGGAAAGGGAATAAGTTAATTTTCAAAGTTGAAGGAAAACGAAATGATTAATGAATTAAAACTGTTGGGAAATGGGACAGTTCAGGCTTCTGTGCTATTTCTGGAAGTACAATAGTGAGCAGCAGATACTTTTTGGAACACTTTTTATGTATAATTTCATTACTTGCAGACTGTGTTTCCATTGTTTTGACTTTCTAGGAAATAAGTGCTTTTTAAAGTCAAATGAAACTAGGGCTTTCTTCTCTCATTTGCTAGGAAAGTTGAAGTGATTGAAAAGGGTAGATAAAGCACTGCATGGTTTAAACATTTCTGCATTCAGAAAAACTCATAGGGTCTTTAGAAATACAATTTACAAAACTATTTATTTATGTTTTTAGTGTTCCTTTGTAGTATAGAATTAGGATAAAGCACAGATGAGGTTAGACAGTTTGCATAATACAACAATATAGAGGGACAGAAAAATATAACTTGAACTGGAGCTGCTGTGATCAGCCTCACAGTGTGGAAGGCAAACAGGGTCCTGTAATAATCCACTGGGGGAACCGCAATCAAATATGATGCCTCCTTGGCAAGGGTATCCTTCAGGTAGAGTAGGGAGTATAATTTGTGATAATTCTTTTAAAAGTAAAGCATACCCCTCCTTACACTTTCGGGAATGAAGTAAATAAAAGTAAGGCAGAAACCTACTTCTTATTCCAGCTCTACTCTTTTCCTATTACAAGGTATGTTTCTAACAACAATGCCTGTTATGAGTTTTTCACCTGATGCTCTGCAGGGGAGACAGATCCCTGCATTCCTCCTAGAAATGGTTCTAAAAAAGGGAAAACCAGTCTCCTTAATCCTTCTACTATATAGATAGTGAAAAGGCCTAAAAATTATCTATATAGCATGGAACACAGAGAAGGATAAAATAGGATCATTTGAACCTTGTTCCTTATACTTTCTCCTGTGTTACACTGTACAGGGAAAATATCCCTGAAGGGGATTGGATCCATATGACATATCTTCCCCAACCCTGTAATATTCAGGGGGCAAAACAAGGAAAAGCTACCCAGAAACTGTAAGAATTTTATCAACTTCCTAAGTACTCAAAATCTGTGCCACAATTTTGACTAGCACTTCTCTTGCATCATTTGTCTGCTTGCCCGTTCTCTCATTCAGGCTCAGTTTCTGACAATTTCCTTACCTCAGCTCCACACTTTGTCTTTATCTTTCTCATTTTTTCCTGTTCCGCTTAAGTAGTTCCCTTTATGCCTTTTCCTTCCACCAAAAGCATCCTAGCTAGCTGATATGGGTTACCATCATATTGATCTCTCTACTTTGAATGTTTTATCCTTTTTCATCTGTGTTTGCATAGCCTACAAGATTTTGAACAAAGACACTGCCTCTAGCTCTGAACATAATGCATAGTTCAGTTCATACCACAGAAGGAATCTTAGATCTTGCTGGCTTACGCGTAGTAGAGAAATAAACGTGTACTTCAGTACAGTTTTAAACAAAATTGCAAATGTACATTTTCCTTTCATAACATCATCAATTAAATTAACATGCAGTCCTACTTCTGCTTGTTTATGTAGAAGTCAACGTGACCTACATATTTAGAAAATTTTATTAGTTTTCTAATTAACGTAAGCTAATAGAAGATTAGTGCATGTTTCCATCATTTAGTGTCTGTATATCTCTCTCACCTACTTCTTTATAGGCTGCTACAGTTTTTGTTTCCTTTATTCTTTTCCTTGTCCTTCTATGTGAAATCCTTTCCCTGGGTTTGTCTACTCTCTATAATGGTGACATGTCAAGAGCAGTAAGACAGTATTTATGAAAACTAACTAAATTTGTGTTTTACCTTGTATCCTATCTTGCATCACTGCTCAGTGTTAAGCAAGTTGTTATATCTCATGAGCAGTGAAAATTGGTATTATAACTACATTTTTAATTTAAAACAATTAGTTGCATTTATAGTGCACCCTGAATTTTTTTTTTTTTAATTTTGTTATTTCCAAATGCTTATTACTTTCTGAGAAATACTAGCAGTCTTCCAAGCTTTTTCTTTGATAGAAAATTAAAAACTTGCTTTTTGAATAAAATTAGTTGAGCAATCCTCGAGGTATTGTTTCTAAAGCAAGTTCTCCTGTCCACTTTCTAGGTAACGTTTTTTACACATTCTTGTTATAAACACTTTGTGAATTAGGAAAATAATTGCCCTAATTTGCTAGCAATGTAAAATCAGTGGATCATGGTTATTAAGACAGAATGAAATGAAATCAGACCTAAGTGTTAGTTTACTTTCTCAACAGTACAACAACATTTTTTCTAAGTTCTTTGCTGTCCTCTGCCTTGGGTTGCCCATCAGGACACTTGGAGTTTTTCCTAAAAAATGTGCCTTTGTAAAACATGTGCAAAACTATTCTGTAGAGCCATCAGGAGGTCTTGTTAACAGCTCTGTGACCTGAGGAAAAGACTGGAGCTGTGTCAGGGGAGGTTTAGGTTGGATATTAGAGAAAGGTTCTTCCCCCAGAGGGTGGTCAGGCACTGGACACGCTCTGCAGAGAAGTGGTCATAGCCCTAAGGAGGTGCTGTGGCAGAGGTACAGGAGTATTTGAACAATGCTCTCAGGGACAGGGTAGGATTGCTGGGGTTGTCCTGTGCAAGGCCTGGAGTTGGACCCAATGATCCTTTCAACTCAGGATATTCTGTGATTCTATTCTATGACTCTATGTTTTATGTTGCCTTTATGGTAGTCCATATCTTATTACAGTGATAAAACTTAATGTGAATTAAATTTTTGTCTTTGCAATAAGCATTTAGGATTAGTAAGAAGTAATAAGTGCTCTTACATTAAAAAAAAATAGTACTGTTTCTTTCACGTCATTTTTTTTTTTGTATCTGCAAACCAGAAATGAAAGTGCATGTATTCCCTTTGGGGAATTGCAAAGATATTCTTTTTAATACTCTGTGCAAATATAGCTTAAAAGAGCCTAATAATATGAATAAAGCTTGCACAGATGTGAACATGCTCACTGGTAATTTAACGGGACTATTCATGTGTGCAACTGTTTCTTCACATAAATAAAACTTGCACAGTGTCCTAAAGTCTTATAGTATGCTTAATGAAATAAATTAAAGATTTCTCTTCTACATATCAGGACAGTCAAGAGCAGATACTATCTGGGAAACCAACAAAATCTTCCTGTCTGTTCCCATTTGGCCTTCTGCTGCCCCATGGGAAACCTGCATTTTCAGCTCTGTGCTGCTTCACGTGCTGCTGTTCATGTACCTCCGGGTGGGGGAGTGCAGAACCCCAGCAAGCTGTGCAGATAACTACATAGATCTTACAGAAGCTCCATTGCTGCTTATGGAAAATTATCAAATAGAAACATAAAAAACGTGGAATGTTTTGGGTTAGAAGGGACCTTGAAGATCACCTAGTTCCATTCATTATGGCCAACAGAAACAGAAAAAAAGAGCCCACCACCAATCCTCCTGACTAACCTTTTGATGTTAGCAGGGCTTAACATTCAGGTGATCTCAATTAGAATTTATTTTATCTGACATTTTTATTTTAGTTTTAATCTGCAGCATGGCAGCTACCTAAACCTCTGCCTTCAGCTGTATAGTCCTGCCTTACCGTCTTTTCAGTAAACCTCCACAAAACTCTCTTCATATTCCCACGGTGCCAATTTTAAGAGGGTACTCTCTGTGTGCTCTTCTGGAGAGAGGTGGTCTCCTTCAGAGAACATGCAGTTTAAAGCCTGCAGGCTCTCCTGCAGCTCCCACTGACCCATCTGATGCTATACTCCTTTTGCCCTGCAGCTCACCTGTACTTGCAAATAAAACGCACAGCACCTTTTCTCTGATTGAGGGTGTGGGTAGCACACCATCTATTTGCACAAGTAGAATCTTTTCTCACTGCAGAGCATGTGGCCTCATACTTAGTGCTTACTGTCCCGGGTCTGCCACAGACATAGCTCCAAATGTGTTTGAGAGGATGCCATTTGCATTGACCGCAGCTGTGGCAGAATTCTGTCAAGCAGGTTGCAGTAAAATTGCATGGACAGTTGCTCATCCAAGATTAGCTGAAAAGCATTTTACAATCAGTGAATCCTCTGTCAACAAGATCATTTCCGCCACGCATATGGGGATCCAAGACTACCCTTCCCTGTGGTTCTGTGGTGTCATTTTCCATCTCACATGAAAAAACATCATATAAGATGAAGTTGTTAAACCAGAGGAGGTAGACATGTGCCATTTAAATTGAAGTCAGATCGTGAATCCCTTATTTCATGTTGTTAAGACATGACTGGTTGTTGGTCTTCAGCCTAGGGTTGCTTGGTAGCTACTGAGCCTTGGGAGTACTGCCCAGTGTATAAAGACTCCTACTAAAAAAATAAAATAAAAAAAAAAATTACAATTACAGCTTTAAACTCACTTCAGGGTTTTTTCCTAATGAGCCACTGTTAGGCTTTTTGACCTTCAGTGTAAGAAGGAAGATCCTAAATTATTCTTTTCAATTGATGCCTCATTTTGGCCCTAATTTTCCTTCAGTCCTCTTTCACTGTCTTTTGAAGTTTCAGGAGGCAAGATCTGCACTTAACCTGCGGTTCTTCCCAGCCCCACAATACGCTTTATAAATCTTTGAGCCTCTCATACTGTGTTCCCTACTGTATAGAATAAAGTGGAAATTGACTTCTGCAGAGGCCATTACCAAGATTTATTGATCTGAAAGGATAACATTTTCTTAGTCAAAACTGAAGCTAAACATAAAGGGAAGAGACTAAACATATTTGGTCCTGTGAACTTTTTATTGCTTAGGTGCCAGGACCTTATTTCCGTTTTGGAATAATCTATTCCCTTTCTTTTTTCTTTTTTTGAGCTCACAGAAAATGTCCGTATTTGTTTCCATGTTGTAGTTCAAAGCCTCTCTTTTTAAATTTTAGTGAGGACACTTCTCTGCAGGCTTTCCCTTAGGTCTGAAGTGGGTTTGTTGTTCCTGAAATTTTTGCAGCAGTTCTTTTTAATATCATGCCAGCTTGGAATTGAATTGCTTTTCACCACTGGCATCTGTGACATGAAAAATATACATTTCTGTGTTCTGAAAATAAGAGACAGTCAGTATTTTGACATTTAATGAGTCTAGACCTACCAGTTAGGGAGACTCAAATCTTTATAGCCTTGGCTTTTCAGCATGTCTTTTTTAAACCTATTTTTAATGTTTCCAACTGATGTAACTAAATATGCTTTAGAAACATGATTCTTGTAATTTTATAGGTTTGTTCAGTCATATTTTTCAGAGAGGTCAAGATTTGCATGAAATTAATTAAATAGATCTGTATATATGGCATCCCATTTGTAAAACATTTGACAGAAGTTAAATCTTAATGTAAGATTTGTCCTTTAAATATCTAAACTAAAACTAAATTCCATTGTATTGCTAAATGTAGATATAAGGAAGACTGTAATAGCAAAAAGGAACATAATATAAATTATTTTGGGGATAGTGGTAATCAATCCCTTTTTTTTTGATAAACAGATTGTCAAACTGCCATTTGAAACTTCTTAGAGAAACCTTATTGATCATAACTCTAGTTTGCTCATATTTATAGCCAGATAGAGCTCGAATGCCTATCTGAGTTGTCCAGAAGCCCCTTTGCCTCTTCCATAATTTATTGAGTAAGTGCTGTTTATCTATCTGCTCCTCTGATTTGTGCTCATCAGCCCTTGCAACCAGTTTCCTAATCTAAATATCCTCTCCTTTTTCTTCTAAGACACATGGGCATACCTTTCTGCACATTTTTGCTATGCCAGAAATCAGCAGCCTGGGTGTACTCCAGAGCCCCTTTGACTTTGGAAGGTCTTTGTACAGCAGTCCATTCCCATGGACCTGATAAGACTCAACACACAGGAGAACCAGTGTGGCCATGCTGAACCACACTGAAGTAATTACTTTGAGTTGCTCTGCTTGCAAATTTATTTCGTTTAATTCAGCTGGTTTCACTTATAAATCTAAAGTGGCATAAAATCTTTTTCACTGCAAATCAAATTATTCCAATTTTAGGAATTAAATGTTGTTTTGACTTTCAAAGTGTGGGAAAATTTCTATTTTGTGGAATTTTTTTTTTTTAATACACACTGGTTAGAGTAATGAATGAGTGGTAAGAGGATTCTATGATTCATTAAACTAATCCATCTCTTTATTAGATTAATTGCTTACAGAAGAGAGTAACTGTCTTTTTTCTTCCAGCCATCCTTATGGAAACAGACTGATTCCTTTACCAAACCACTTCCTGCCACCTGCTGCTCCTTACAGGCTCAGTACAGGTTGGTAACTCATGCTATTTAATTTCTCTTAGTTTTGCTAAGTGCTGATGTTTTCAAAGCTGTAGTTTTGTAGTGTATGGTTTGCTTTCAGTGACGCAGACTTTTATCCCCACCGTGGCCATTGTGACTCTTAAAGACATGTGTAGTATCAAGCAGTCTGTTATTAAAGCTATATTGCTTATTGTCCTGGGTAAAGCTTCTCTTTCACATCATTTTGGAAACACTTATCTGTGATAGAAATCCAAGGGTAATGGGTGTAAATCTGAATATTCAGGTAGTATACGTGAATATTCAGGTTGTCTGTGTAAGCTCATAGTCCTCTGTTGTGTTTTTGTGATTTTTTTTTTAATACAGATTAAATCTTTCAAATGCATTAATAATTTCACAACTATTTACATTGATGGTGTGAAATTCTAAAGCCACGTAACATTGGCTAGTCTGGATTTCACTTTTTCCTACTCCGTGAGTAAATCATCAGAGTGTTGCAAGGCTTCATTAAAAAAAATACACCATTTCAGCTTTTTTAGCACCTGTGCACACATTCACACCTTGAAAATTTCCCCTGTACTTCTCAACCTTTTTCTTACGTGTATAGGCTTCCCTTTAATGAAATTATAGGTGTAGTTAAAGCTTACTCACTTTGCTGTTCCAGGATAGCTTCATGCTCTCTACCGGCCCATTCAATCACAGGCAGAAAGATCTGTAGGAAGGGAAAAGCCTTATGTTTTAGGACAGTCTTCTTGGAAGACATGAGCTGCTGCTAACTGTTTTTTCTAATAACTGAAAACTTTGAGTCCTTCTGTGATGGGAGGACTACGCAATGTCACCTTAGAGAAGTGCTGCTGTAGGAACAAGAAGTAGCAGAAGTCTCCAGAGAAGAGAAATCACAGTGTCGTTGGAAGCCTCGGGAAAATGAGTTTCTCGTAGTAGGATTAAGGGCTGAACCTGTAGTGCTAGCCCACAGTTATCCTAAGAATTATATTTACTAAGAATACATTATTGCTCTGAATTAAAAAAAAACAACTAACACCCACAGGTAGAGATCATGAACTGGAGGTAACACCTGTGTGAAAAAGTACTTGGATATTTGAAATTCTAGGGTAAAATTGTGAAATTGTATCTTCATATGTAACACTTGAATCACTGGAATACTTACACTCATTTGTGATTGCTTGTGTTCTTTGTAAATTCATGGAAGTGTGGGAAGAGAGTCAGGAAAGTCAAAGAAAATTGACTCTAAAAGGAACTTGGATTAGATCATCAAGTAACATTCAAGAATGACTCTTACCATTTTGACAAATTTTGTAGAAGACACTTTCTTCTATAGAGCACAAGCCCAAAAACCATTCTGTTATCTTGTATGCAGCTATACTGTTTCCATGTTTGGAGCTAACAATGAGAAATGTATGTTTTTTCCACTTTTCAACTTATGCTTTACATAATATGAAGTTCTTAACATTATACTCATACACTTCTGGAGTACAACTTTTATCCAATGATTAACACCTTATTTTGCAATGTCTAACTGTATTTTAATAGGAAAAGGTCATACTTTATAAGTTTTAGAATTTTATGCTGAAAATCAATATAGTGAAGGTCAAGCTATCTACGAATTTTTTTTTGAATGTTTTATGTATTGGTTTAAGCCTTACAAATTACACACGTAGGATCCACCAAATTTTAATTCCTTCTCTTTCTCTTTTTAGAAACCAAAAAAATCCTCAATTAAAAAGGAATTCAAATAAAATTTAAAGGTATTATGAAAGCTAAACATTGATTCCATATGGAGGCTAAAGATACAGAAATCGGTTATTTAATTTGACCCATTTTTTTTCCTTAATCCTATTGTATAGAAATTAACTGTACCAAGACAATGACTTTGAGGTCAATAATTGGCACATTTTGAAGACGAGATTATTTCATTTCATTAATTTCATTAATTCATCATTAGACTAACTCTTTCAAAATTCCTCTTTTTCAAGAATTTAAATGTCAAATATAATACAATTTACATCAACTGTTGTTTATAAAGTTATATATGGTATTTATAACTACAGTTTCTCAAAATTAATTTTGTGTTACATTCAAATATGTTAAAATGTGTACATGAATTTACTTTTGATACTAAGATGGCCTTATCTTTTAGTGAACACAAGTATTACAAAGTAGTTTAAATATGAACATATATATTTGTGGTACAGATGGAAGAGGTTTTAATGTCAATGTACTATACTATGCATATTATTTGTTTAAATTTTGTAAACACAGATGTCTCTGGGTAATAGTTTTATATTTATTAGATAATATATGTTTATCCATATTTATAAATAAATATAGTTAATATGTAATATGCAGGGGGGCTGGTAATACTTATATTTTTGCCATACTTTGCTCCCTTGGATGAGTTGGGTTTTTCAGACTAAAAGTGAAGACATTTATCAATCCTATCTTGTAATTTTGTATTTCCTTTATTAAGTAAGTTGGTTCTGAATTTCTCTGTCCCTTCTAGCTCTGTTTCTTCTTTTGAGAGGTTAAGCTGAATTTTGCAGAATTTAAAGTAATTATGAAAAAATGATCTGTAGGTGATTAAATAGAAGTAAACTAAAGCACAGTCTATTCACGGATAATGTCATGAAACAATACAAGTATCTTAAAAGCTCAAAAGAGCAGCAGCAAGAGCAGAACTTCCTAGGAAGCCTGAATTGTGCTCTCAAAAAAACAACTCCATTCTTTGTAACTCCATCTTCCAGAGATGTGTTTCTTCCTGACATTTTGGTGCTTTGTTTTTTTTTTTTTTTTTGCACAAGCTTTTTATCCTTGTCAGAAATCTCAGAATAGTGCTGCATGTTATCTATTCAATATATAGATGAATTACAATTAGAACTGAAAGAGCATAGTGAGGAGCATAGGTTAAACAATGAAAATAAATTCCAGCTCCTTGACCCTTGCTGAGAGAGAAAATGTACAGCAAATTAATAATTTATACATATGTCCATATGTATATGAAGAATATATACAAATGAGGGAAAGCTGAGGGGATAAGAGAAAGTGGAGTGGATCTGGAAAGAAATGTAAAAGTTAATTTCACTCTTATGACAAATGACATAGAGACAGGATTGCTGTATAAATTTCTCCATTAAAAGTTTATTTTCTTTTAAGGCACTGTTGATTAAGAAGTATAGAACCAAGATGTTTATACTGGAAATAATAAGTTTGGACTCTGTAACTGTCATGTACTTCCAGTAGAGAAGCTGAATGAATTCTAGAACAGAATATAGTAGACTTAAGGAAAAAAAATCTCTTTACAGCCATTACCCAAAATATATGGAGAAAAAGGATGGTGAAAATGTATTTTCTTATGACAAAACTTGTTTTAGATAAAAGTTGACAGGCTGAGAAATTAATACCAGCAGTTGAAACCAAGGGAAACAAATCAGGCCTAATGATAGACTTGTTGAAATTATGTCTGGTTACTTTGAACACCTCTAAAATTTGCATATGGAGCCTTTTCAGTTTAGGCCAGCTCTACTGAAACAACTTGTTTACTCCTGAGGTTCTTACTTAAAAGTGTGGTGAAATTAAGATTACTTGCAAATTTCTGCTTTCTTCTTTTAATTTGCTTGAATAAAGTGTATCATTTCTGCCTAGGCTCATGTTAAAACACCTTTTGTAAAATGTAATGTCCTTACTAAGACATTCTTAAAAATTGTCCTAAAGAAAATGAGTCTATGAGGAAATTTAAATAAAAGATATGAGACCTCCTAGGACGTCCTCCACAGAGTTTATAATTAATATGAGAGTTCAAAAAAACCTGAATTCTGCAGACAGCTTTAGAGATTTTTACCAGTAACAACGGGTAATTTCAGCAACAGCTGTAATACATAAGTGTATTATATGTGCAGGGATTAAAAATGAATTTATTTTCTCAGAAGTAATTTTTAAGTAAAAATTGTTTTGTAATAAGCTTATTGGAGCTCCTTATTTAAAGTATCTCATAGGTCCTTTATATATGCCATAAAAACTTGCTAGAGGGTGAAAAAACTCTTACGAGAATACTGTCTTCTGACAGAACCTTGGACTGCAAAGTAAGGTACTGAAGAATTAAAAAAGGAATTACTGCATTTTTGTCACTAACAAAATCCTACTGGATACACAAAAGCCAGAAAATGTGTGTATATGCTTAATATAATTAATTATATTAAGTTCATGTTATAATATATTAATAAGATAATATACAATATAGATATTAAATATGAAACTACATAATTGTTGTCGGGGTGAGTACTGACAAGGTCAATGTCTTGGCAACCAATTAATATCTATCAGCTGTATCACATGCACAGTACTTGGATACTTACAGTATTACTTGGCCTGGAATTAGGCAAATACCTGAACTGCTTATAGAAATGAATGTTCTCAGAAGCATTCTAGTCAGGGACTAGAAGCAGAGAAGGGCCATATTAACTGTAATGCATGATGTCTTCTCAGTGTTCTTTACTGCCCCTTGAGAAATAAGGTGAAACCAATTGCCTTCTCCGTGTAATGCAACTGTGTGAGTAATAGGAATGCAATAAAGATCCATAGCTATAAAATTTGGAATTTCTCTTTGAAATCCACTAATTAAAAAGAGCTTCTGAAAGTTTAATCCAGTTTCTTGATTTTATAACAGCCAAGACTAGTTTCTATTATGAAAGGTTATTTTAATAATTTTTTAACATTGTGACCTATGCAGATTTGTAGTGCCCATGGGCTGGATGGATGTGTTTGGAAGCCCAGAAGTCCTTGCAGTAACTGAGTACTTCTGTACCATCTTATCTTTCATTTTATTTGGTTTGTTTCTCCTTTAAAATATTATAAATGTGCATATAAATCGATATTCAAAACTGCACCTGAAGGACTTAAAATTCAGACAATGTCTAGGGACTGGTTCCTCATATGGAGTTAACGCAGCTGCCCAATTGCTTATAAAAACGACCCTTAAATTCCATTCTGGTCCAATCTTACAAAATGATCTCACATCCTTCCCCGGCTGACTAGTTAAGCAGAATATGTATATACATGCATATACTGAAAAAAATAGTGAAGTAATACAGGCAGGATTACATCATGTCTATGGTTAACGGGAGCCAGAGCTCTAGATTTTCTCTGCAGTTTGTGTCAAGAAGCTGCAGGCCAAAAGGTCAAGAAAAAATATTTGGAATTGCGCATGCAAGGGAAAGGTGTAAAAGACGAGATGGGAAGTCTGAAAAGGTCTTGAAAGGGTTCTCTAGAAGGTGCACGCTGCTGTTCAACAGATCGCTCACAGGTTAGAGAAGAAACAATTTGGTAACACTGAAATCTGAGGGATCTGAGGCAAGTAGCAATAGTAGAACATGCACGAGTCAGCCCTTTCTTTTGCGCAATAACTTCATTGTCAATCACAGCACAAAACTCTTGACTTTTAAATTTTTTTTCATCATGATGTAATGCAATGTAATACTGTAATTTCTGATAATATTACAAAGCGCTCTACTCTTCCTGAGCAGTGTATATTGCTCTGAATGTCACGAAGAGTGGAAGAGGCTCAACTGCTTTGGATCAGCTGAAATAAAAATGTTGAGCAGTAGCATTAATAGTATTTCTAGTCAAGTCTGCTTCCAATAAACCTTCCTAGTGAGACTTCCTGCATTTGAGTGGAACATAAGTCTGCTCTAGGAGTTGTCAAGGAAATCCTCAAAAACAGGACTTGGGAGGTCAGGACATATCTCTCAGGAATAACATGGTAAGCATCCTGTGCTGCAGCTTATGTCTCAAATCTACGAAGGAGCTACTAGTGCAATTCATTTGCAATTGAAGTCTGAGAGGATTTTCTCTATTTAAAATTTTATTTCCTGAACTACACTACTTTAATGGCCTTTTCTACACAGGGATGGAATGGTAATCATAATAATGCAAAATTATTACTCTTCATTACTTATTTAAATATCTTTTCACACTTTCACTTGAAGAAAAAGTTGCACAAAGCTGTCTTTTTATGTGTTTTGTTTTGTTTTTTTTTTTTTTTAATTTATTTCTGCTTTCTTTGGATTTTTCTAATTTTTCAGCAATTTCCCTCCCCTTTTGCAAATTGATGTATATAAGGGAGGACTTTTTCAGTTCAACCCTCACCAAGTGGTTTACTTACTGTCCTTTAAAATAGTTAAGGAATGTATAATTTGCTACTAATTTAATAATTTGCTTAGCAAGTTTTCACCTGTTTATCATTTCTACATTTAATCTTCAGATATTACTTTTCAACTTAAACATACCATTCTAATTGCAAATTTAAAGCCAGTACAACGCATGTAGTTTCATGCACAATTTCATGTGACCTTTGATAAATAGTAAAATGATACGAGTCCACAGTTCAAGAACTAAAAATTTAATAAAGAGAAAGGGAAATGAATGTTGTTTTTTCTCAGAATATGTCAACAGGGCACAGGTTTTCTGGTATTTTTAAAAATTATGTAGCTATTATTACTGTAGAACTGTTTAATTTATCAAACACAACTGTTATTTTCATCATTTTACTCTTACAATTCATTCATAAATCCCAAAAGATAATTCTCATTATTAGGAAAAATCCTATCCCATGATTTCTCTGATTCTATTTCTAATTAGTGGGTTTGATAAACTATCTACAGCTATGTTGCTCTCATAAGATATATTACTTATATTCAGTATATGCCTCCAAATAGGCACCATCTTGCAGCAACACTTATTGAACATTTAAAAAGAAGTGGCTTACTTCAAAATAAATCTTTTTATGCAAACTTGACCAATATAACTTTGTATTTTTATTTTATTTTAGCAATCCTCAGGGAGTGGACGCAGAATTGTGATAACAATTAAAGTGTCTTGACTGAATCAGCTCCTGCCATCTCCATGTTAGCTGAGCCCTTCCCCTAGGTGCTTTCAAAACGGCAGATATCCCATTTCTACAAATGGAATTTAAGGAGTTGTGGCTGCTTAATTTTATTCATCTACTTATTCAATACCAAGTATTATTTTCAGTTTTGCAGTCTTTCAGTACTTCATCACTTTAATCATTCACAAATTCCCAGCATCTCAATAATGTGATTACCACTGCTACATCTATATATACACATATTTAAATAGCCACAGATGTAGTTTATCAGGCCCAGATAACTTAAATTTTTTAAGTATGTATTGTGTTTATTCTCTTTATTTAGGACTGTTATTTCCTGTTTTATCTTTATTGTTTTTAGCTACCTGCACAAAACAAACACACAAACAAAAATAACCCCACCAACCTCCTAGTTTGTTAGTATACACAGAAATCAAGTTTGGAAGGTAGAGTGATGTCAGACATAATGGCAATAGCAATGATGCAGACAACAAAGAGAGGGAAATGGAAGGCTGTTGTGAATAAAAAGGAAATGTTTGGAATGAAGTCTCAGCCCCGAGTTTCCAGAATTCAGTTAAAGTCCGTCTTCTCCTTATTACTGATAATTTCACTGTTGGGAAGGAAAAACATCCTCCTCCAATTTAAATCATATCATCTTAAGGCAAATAATTTTGAATCATGAATCAATGTGACAATATAATAAACTATCACACATATACATTAAGAACAAATGTATTACTTATGTGCTTTTCAGAGACAGATGCTTTGATGGTTTGGAATAGCTTCTGTGTTGGTACACTCTCTGTTGTTCCTTTCACCTTTGGGACACAAAAAAAAATAAAAAATGTGTATGCTACAGCTGTTAAAATGGGGTGCTCTTTTTCCACAAATATTCAGTAGGAACCAAAACAAGATCACCCAGGCAAAAAAAGTCTAGGACCAGAGCTGATCACCATCTCTATCATCCCCTTTTCTGCTTCAGTATTTATCATGATAATTAATCTACCTATCTTTTTCTTTCCCTCTTACTTTCTTTCCCCTCCATGTTATGGATTGCCCTCAAGCACCTTGCTATATTGTCTAGGAAGAAAAAATGTTTTATCAGGGAAAGGGTAGGGGATGAGGAGGAGTTCAATCTGTCTGACATATGGTGGTTTTCTCAGATTGCTAGTACTGAAATGTCCTAGGTATTTCTAAAAATTATAAATGATAATTTCTTAACTTAGAGAGTGTTTCATCCTACACAGAGGAATTCTGCCTTATACCCCATCTTGGTAGATAAAGAGGACCTGATCACTGAACTAAAAATTAGTAGTTTCTTGGGTGCAAATGATTACAGCTTGATTTTACTACAGTATACAAACAGAATAAAAGACATAACAATGAGATATACACTTGGTGCTTGAAAAGGCCAGTTTAACAAAGTGAAAAACCATTATGAGACAAATCAGCTGGGAGACAAAACTCAATTGGAAAAGACTAAATAGTTATTGTAAATTATTTAATAATTTTTAACTAGAAATCTAAAATGCTATTGGCAAAAATTCAACCTGGTCAAAACTCAAAGCAACCAGTAAGCTACCTTAGAGGATAAATGACAGCAGCTATAAAAATGTAGTAACTCCACAAACAGTAAATAAATTATGAATAAAAAGAGAGCAATGAATATTAATTAGAACAATTTTATCAGAAGAAAATTATTTGGAAATAAAAGGGCAAAAATACATTTATAAAATTATCCCTTTTTTTTTTTCCTGAGACATTTATAGACTTCATTTGTAAAAATCAACATACTGAGTGCTGATGTGGACATTAGTGAAGGTCTGTGAGCTCTCCTTGTCTGGTTCACAGGTGATGGAACACACTTCTATCCTTTTGGTCCAACTGCAGAAGGTACATCTTTTCATAGTATTCTACCCTGGTCTTCTCAAAAAATAAATTAGTTATCAGGATGGATTATAATTGACTGAACATTTACATGAGATGGTGACTAAAACAAGTCCATGCAATTATTTCATCTAAGAAAAGTGAATTTGAAATAACAGAATGGGTAAGGTTGGAAGGGACCACAGCTGGTCATCAGGTCCAACCTCCATGCTCAACCAGAGTCATCCTAGAGCACACTGCACAGAATTTCGGCAAGACGGTTCTTGAATATCTCCAGAGAGGGAGACTCCGTAACTTCTCTGGGCAACCTATTCGAGTGCTTAGTCACCCGCACAGTAAAGAAGTTGTTCATATTGAGGTGGAACTTCCAGTGCACCATCTTGTCCTATTGTTTGGAAGCACTGAGAAGAGCCTGGATCCATCCCCTTGACACCCTCCTTTGAGATACTTGTACACATTGATGAGGTCTCCTCTAAATTATTTCTTCCTGAGGATGAACAGGCTCAGTTCCCTCATCCTTTCCTCATAAGAGAGATGCTCCAGTTCCCTAATCCTATTTGTGACCCTCTGCTAGACGTGCTCAAGGAGCTCCTCTTGTCCTGAGGAGCCCAGAACTGGACACAGCACTCCAGATGTAGCCTCACTGGGGCTGAGTAGAGGGACAGGATCACCTTCCTCGACATGCTGTTAATGTTCTTCCTAGGACACCATTGGCATTCTTGGCCCTAAGGGCCAAGAACTGGCTCATGCTGGCTCATGAACAGCCTTTTACCTGCTCACATGCCCATGATTATTTGTGGAGGAGTGGCTGATACCCCGAGGGCTGTGCAGCCTTTCAGCAGTTGGAGAGGTTGGAGAGATGAGCAGAGAGTAACCTTCTGAAATTCAGTAAAGAAAAATGCAGAGTCCTGCACCTGGAGAAGAATAACCCCAGGCACCAGTACAGGCTGGGGGATGGCCTGATGGAAAGCAGATCTGTGGTGAAGGCCCTGGTGTCCTGGTGGACAATGAGCTATCCATGTCTACAATTATTTGAAGGGAGAGTGACAAGAGGATGGAGCCAAGCTGTTCTCGGTGTTGCCAATCAATAGGACAAGAAGCCATAGGCAGAAACTGATGCACAAGAAATTCCACCTGAATATGAGGAAGAATTTCTTTACTGTGCAGGTGCCAAGCAATAGGACCAGATAACCCATTGTGGTCCCTTTCAACTGTAACCATTCTGTAATTCTGTGATTCTGTGACTACTGCAACCCTAAACTTACTGCTTATACCCACAACAGAAGAAGAACGTTGATAAACTGGAAAGGCTTAAGAGAGGGAGGTTTGAGTCATGCCATGAAAATAATTTAAAGACTGGAAAATATTCTTTCTATTGAAAGACTCCAGCAGTCTGTTTATCAATGAGAAAATTTAGGAGATGACTTGAGCTAAGCCTGAACTTGTCCACATGAGCCATGAAAACACAACAGTAGATTGATCTTCATTACAGTGCAGAAGGAATAGGATTCATTTCTTGGTAGTAAAAGAAGACAGAATCAGACTTAGGTCGGATTTAGGATTTAGGTAGGATTTGTTACTATTGCAATAATTTATCAGTTTTGCTGTAGATTTTAGGGGACCTTTTTCTGAAGATCTTAAAAATTAATTCAATGTGGTTGTCTGGCTGTATTATGTAAATGATAAGACTGATCACAATATCTGGCCTTTCACTTCACTGGCTCACAAACACCTAAAAGGAAAAATGCCTACTCTGTGAAGTGATTGTTGAATCTCTAACACCTCGAAAGGACACTTTTATCTTCACCAGAGAGCAGTGCAGATCTTGAAGACATCTGCTGGTTTGACAGTATAATAAATGGTTTTATTCTGCTTCTTTCTGTCTGGAAGAGAGAAAGTGAGGGGGGAAAAATGGTCCTTAAACACTCTGCCTCATGTCTTGTTTTCTGATGTGATTCCTCTAGACTATACCTGGAGTGCCCCAGATACATTATAGCTTATACTGCATAAAAAGTGATACCACAGAAAAAAGTAGAGGCACAAGATGCTCCTGATAATGGTTATTTCTGTCACCAGTGGATCAAGGTTTGGAGAAATACAGTTATACAGTAACCTTCATCCTGTCTTCAGGGCTATCTGCCATGCTGAGGTGGCTAATATCTCAGAGCAGGGTAATAAGTCCAGCACAGAATTCCCTGTAAAGAAAAGAACTGAGGTAGACAAAAAGGTCCATAGTTTATGAGCTATCTGAGTACTGTAAGTTGAAAGGGGAAACACAACAGGAAGCATTTATATCCAGGGTGACAGTAGCAGTTCACTGTAAAAGAAAACCATCTGAGCTGTCTGAAGAGTAGAAGTTTGTTTCTGGACCTGAAGGACCTGTGGAAATCAAACATCTAGCTTGAATGAAATCATTATACCACAGTCTCTTCCAAACATCTTTTGTACAAGGATTTGGAAAGGCAATGCAAGAAGCAAGTCAAATCTGCAGTAAATTACTGACATCAGTGCAAGAAGCTGACAGGCACAAATGAAAGAGTAATGGAAGTGCAACTACTGAAAGCATAATTTGAAAGTTTCGGGTTTGATTTTTTTTTAATATCTCAAAGACAGTGCTAGAAAAAGCCCTATGAGAAGGGAAGTTTGACTATTTAGAATGAGTTCTTTTAATCTTTTGTTTTATTGTCATCTACAGAACTCTTCCCCTGTATATGTTTTATCAAACCATGTTTCCAGATACAGATTATGAATGTAGACAATACTTTTATGATAATGTGAGAACAGTCATTGATTTCTAATTTAAAATTATCGTGGAAACCTATAATTATTTTGGAACTGGGGGATAATACTCAAATATTTTAACTACCTTCAGTTTCTGAGTGACGTATTTTCTACGTTTAAAAAAAAAATTGTCATGGATATTTCCATGTGAACTGAACGTGCTCAACTGAAAGGCAGTGTGAACTAGCACCATTGCAAGAGCTCTAACATCACAGTATCACAGTGCTGTTTCTTGGATGACTTGCTTGAGAGAGATCCAACATATACCAACATGGGCAGTGGGATGCACTAAGCTGGCTCCGTGCTTTTTCGTTGCCTTGTTAGCTCAGGCATAGTTGTTTTGGCTTCTTCCATGTGACATCACAGTGGACTATTCTGGAAAGATTTACACCACCACAAGCAGTGTGTGCTGATTTAGTATTTAGATAGCAAATATGTAAATAAAAGTCACAGAATCAAGGCACTCCTTGTTATATTTTGTATATGTAAAATGTGTTAAACATTGTATATGGTACATATTGTATATGGTACATATTTTTTCTCATATGGTACAGGAAAAGCAATGTATATGGTACTGGAAAAGTCAATTTACAGAGCCAGCGACAGCTTCAATATAAATGTGAAGACACATACAGCAGCACATAAAGCGATTAGAATCATACATGTCAGATGGGGCAGCATCAGTGGAGCCTTAGTCAGTCATTCCCTACAAATCCACCCTGGATTTGAAGACTTTTAACCTAATTTTTGGCTGATAGAGGTCAAAGTAGTATGTTTTTATTGATACTTTTCAATTTCCTACAGAGTGATTCAACTTCTGGTGCTGGGCAATAGGCAGACAGGTTTTCAAAGAGCATCCAGTTTCACTGCTGGAAGGGACACCAATGCTCCTCTGCACTGCACCCTTCCTGCTTCGCTGCCCTCTTCCAGTCTTCCTGCATGATGGCAGAGCTTTTCATTGCCTTGAGGTTTATTAAATATATGTTAAGCATGGGAATAACTGTAGCTGTGACTGAGTCATCCATAACACAGAGAAGAAAAAGGCAGGAAGATTTCTGCTAATTTAATGACATACAGCACAGGTTTCGAGGACTTCAGCTCCAAGGAAATAAGATGGCACTGATTGTCCCACCATTTCAGCATATCTTTTTTCACCCAAAGCAAGTTGCACATAATTTGTCTTCTGAACAGTAAGACCTCTGTTTTTTCTGCCTGAGGCCTAGCAAGAGGAAATGCTAAGCTAACTAGAACCTGGCTATTTGTATTAAATTAGTACAGTCATTAGGACTTTAACTATTTTTATTTGGTGACAGTTTGCTACTGATACCACCTCTGGGACAAGCACCTCTCTCTTTTATGTTGATTTTCTTATCACTGACAGGAGAAAATGACTGATTGGTTTTGGCCTTTGCTTGAAACTCCTTTTCGTGACTTTCTGGAGTGCATATCCTGTAGCAAATAGATATTGCTAGTATGCCCCAGTCTTCATTTACTAGCCTGAACAAGTGCTGACAGATGAGGGAGCTGACAGTCTGCCCTACTGTTGAAGCTGGAAGATATAGTTACATGTGAATTTGCTGGCTTTTTAGATCTGAATAACTGCAATTGTGTATAAGGGTCACCTCTAGTCTCAGTTATCATTCTGAAGAAAAAATGGAGGCTTTTTAAAAAAAATTCATACATTTTTTGCCTTCTGCTAAGTGATACCCAAGGAATGCATGGCCTTGGAAAGTCAAGTTTTCACAGAGTGGCACAGAAAAAATTACACTAATGCTATTAATATGGCAAGTAGAGATGTTAGGTATAATTATTATCCAAATTAAACCACTAGTTTTTTTTCCAATTGTGGTTGCTCTTAAATCAATCTCTCCTTCCCTGTCTGTCTGTCTGCCTGCCTGTCTGTCCCGAAGATTTTTGCACCATATTATCCAATTATATGTGTCATTGTCAACTTGTCCATTAGGAGTCTGCTCCTCTATTGTCTCCAGTAGTACTAATCATGCAGGACCCTGCTCTGGTAAATATAAGGCAGTCATGATTCGGTTTATAATCTCACACCACTGCCAGCTCTTGAGAATTTTGTGATAGTGGTTTGTCATAACGGTATAAAAAATTACAGAGGACAAACAAAACTGCTCTGCACTCCATAGTTGTGTTTTCAGGTATATGATGTCTTAGCAATTTTTGTTTGGGTTAAAACTCTTTTTTATTTCCTTGTATAAGTTTAAAATCAAAATTTCAAAGCCTTAGTAAGCAACTTGTAATTTAACTTCTTAACCAAAGTATCTCCCTGATGACTGTAAGCTTCTTATTGGGATGAATT
>JAYRBT010000082.1:89108570-89119139 GCA_036023395.1 Myiotriccus ornatus | reverse complement strand
TTAGTAAGCAACTTGTAATTTAACTTCTTAACCAAAGTATCTCCCTGATGACTGTAAGCTTCTTATTGGGATGAATTGGAAGAAAATATTCAATATTTTCTCTGACTATCCTTAGCTTCACAGCAAGAAGCAGTAGACTCTAGGTGTTCATTGAATGGTGACCAACTGCATCTCTTAATTTTTCATCTCCTAAAGTCTTTTACACTTAATTTTTCTTTCTTTTCCTAATTTGCAAATATTGCTAATTGTTAGTTGAGCATATTATTCCTTCTAGTGTAATGGATTCCCATTCTACTAAAGGTGCAGTACCAGAGGTGCTTTGTTACAGTATTTTCTGGAAGCCTTTTCAAATCTTTTGGAATTGTTGTTTCTGAGATCATTCTACTCAGTGCAGAAAATAGTCATGTGCATCTAATTATCTAGGCAGGTGGGTACCTATTGTATCAGCATACACCCAAAAATGGTTTATTTTAGCCTTTTAAAGATTTATACCTAAGTTCTACTGCATAGAGTTTATTCAAATCTGCTCTGATTGCTGCTTTGATACAGTCACAGAGAATGGTCTTATTAGCATTGTGTTAAGGACACTTACCAGAAGGAAAACAAGCTGCTGCCCCTGATCTCATTCTTGTTTATTACTGACATGCATAGTCAGCCAGAAACATTTTTTCCAAGAAAATTATTTTTGTTTTTAATGAAAAATGTCTTTTCTATCCTGTAAAACCCTAATGTAACCTAAGAACTGATTAAAAGATCACAGGAAGGAAAGATGAAACATAGGAGATTAATAGACATACTCTTTAAAACTGTTTTACTTTTATTTGTTGTAAATAGCCATCTAGCACAACACCTAATTAACATTCTGCATAAGACACAGCATTATTAAGGCTTCACTACACTCATAGACACCTTTCAATTAAGGTGCTTGAGTTCACACAAAACATGCTTTCCAATCCTCAGAAAAAGCTTTTAAGAAAACTGGTTGAATCTTTACAAATTTATGTTAAATAAAAGGAGAGAGACTTTTCAAAGATTGTTTGGACCCTTCAAAAAAAAAAGAAAGGAAACAACCCCCACCCCTCCACACAAAATTTACAGAAACAGCTTTGAGGGCTTTTGCAAAAAGAAGTAAGAACTCTGGAAATGCCCAATTTATAAAAGTCTCAGGCCAATCTCCAGAGTTTGCTACCTTTTTTAGAAATAGTGCTTTTCGGGTGCGAGTACTTTCACTGGGGTTTCCTCATTCTACATAGTGTAGTACTGAATTTGAACTGCTTAACATTTTTATGGAGGAGTGAAGTAGATCTGGCTTAATACCTTAAAAAATTACTGCCTATCAAGCCTGTGGAACAAACTGCTGTTTTGGAATCAATTCTTAGATTCCCAAAGTTTTTGTACCCTGCTTTTCTTTTTATCAACTAGTTGACATTACATATCTTGTGCTGCTGTGCCAGACTAATGATATTTTGTTATGAATTCATTGTAAAATGGATTTCAGTAACATGTAAGTGAAGTTAAAATGGAATCCTAGTGTAATTTTATGTTTCTTTCTGTGGAACACTTAAAGTATTACACAAATTCAATGCCAAAAATAAAATAAATTTCCAAGTACTTCGCTTTCTGTCCTTTATAGCTTTTATCCAAGCTAAACTTTCTTTGCCCTCCTGTCTTGGTGGGGGTTTTTTGGTAAGTTTTGGTTTGTTTGGTTTTGTTTGGTTGGTTTTGTTTTTGTTTTGGTTGGTTTTGTGTTTTTTTTTTTTTGTTTTTTTTTTACTTAGATAAACTGTCTTTCTAAGGACTACTCATGACTTCAAAAAAATGGAAGTAATCTAGAGTTCACTTACAGATCAAGTACCACAAGCTGCTGTTTTTAGTTTATTAATGCTTTCCAACTCATTTCCTACTTCCCTGCCAAAAACAGTCTTTAGTGGACTGTAAAGTTTTTTAAATAATAGACATCTGATCCAAGTTTCTTATGATTTTTCTTTTCAAGAGATTGCATACTTCAGAAATCTGGTAAAATTTTATTGTAGTATAAAAATCTGGTATTTACACTGAGTGCTAAGGGTTGTGAACTTATTAGCCTTTTAACATCTGTTAAAAAATTCATTTCCTCATTCTGAGAGATTAATCTTTGCTTTAATACACATATTCATATGATGTTAAGTCAGAAGAAAATTTTGCTGAACCTTCCACTCACAAATAACAGTATCTGATATCAAAATGGTTGTGACCTTTTAAAAAAAATGCTCTTTTGAAGTACAGTGCAGGACTGTAAAAAATTGTCATGAATTTAATGGGCTTGACATCAGCATTTGCATCTCTAAATAAAGGATCTCTTTGATCGTGTATGACTTCCAAAAAAGAGGCAGGCCAACTACTTGTGATCAAAGATCTTATGGATGAGAGGCAAGTTTATACTCCCCCAAACATATAACTGACAGACTCTTAAATTGGGGTCTCAGCGCAAGTTTCCCCCTTCTCCTCTAACCAAATTGTGATTTCACAGAAGACTGGCATCAGGAACAACAAATGCAGAGGGAACCTTCTAAACATAAGTCAGTCTTTAACATCTCATAGAGGCTTGGGCTCTTTGGTCTGTTACACTTATGCAACCACAGAATTTTTGGTGGTTTTGGGTTTTGTGACAATTTGTAGGACACCTATGCTATAAAACAATATTCAATTCAGTGTCAGTTGTGGTACTGTTGACATCTATAAACTGGCCTAGCAGAGAAGCTTAGAGCAGGGCTAGACATTTCTACAATCAACAATCTTTTCTGTGCTTTTGATTAAAATTTAATAAAAATGTTCAGTGAGGTGAAAACTTGGGCATAGCAGGTGAGGAAAGATCAACATTTACACAGCCCAAATCTAATCCAGCCACTTTTTCCTCTTCTCATATTTCCCATTCATACAGAGTGTCCCATCTATTCCTGAAACTTAACAGGGAGCACAACATGGTCTCTAACTCAGGAAAGAGGATTAAAAAAAAATAGTTTCTATTTGTAGGACCTGAGGGACCTAAAACTCTATCTGCATGCCTATACCACTCACAGCTCACCTACTTAAGCCAGAGGTTTCTCTTTGTCTGCAAGGATATAAAATTCCAGTGGGGTCATTGCGAATTCTATTCAGAAACTCACCACTGTAAAATATAAAAAGGCAGAATTCAGTGATGATCAACTCAGAGCCAAAATAAACCAACAAACTCAATATAGCAAAGTCCCAGTGTGACTGTGGAGTTCAGGCTATGCAAACTGTTTAGACCAGACAAACTCTGAAACTGTCTCAGGATACTCTTTACTGATTAGGAAATGGTGCTGGTGAAATTATCACATTAACATTTTACAGGAATACAGAGGAAGGACAAGAAAAGAGAAAGAAAGGGAAGCTTCAGGCAGATTTCTTCACAATGCTCTCTGAAAGCATCACATCATCCCTAGAACCAGAACTGTATCTTGTTGGGCTAAAGTTTTTTGTGATTGATTAAGCAATAAAATAAAGTAGAAATTAACAAAGCATTTGGTTCAAGTACTGATTTTGTATTCTGATTTTAGAGTGGATGAATTAATACAGTGTAAATGTCTTTGTTGACGCAGACTGCTAAATTTACCTGGTTGGTAAGGCACTATAAAGCTCCCCTACTTCCCCATGAGACTTTTGAAAGGCCAGGATTTCAGCAATGAGATACTGGCCTTCAAAAGTCTTCCATCATAAACATACGAAGCAGTCCAGCATGGAAGGTCAATCATCAATCACTGTTGCACTGTCCTTCCTGTGTAGCACAAGCAACTTCATAGCACAGGTCGTTTCATATGCATCCAAATTCATTCTCATTGGGTTTGTGGGTTACATCATAGAATACACGGCTTTAGTCAACATGTGCTGTGATGAATCACAGAATCATTTAGGTTGCAAAAGGCCCGTAAGATCAAGTCCAACCATTAACCCAGCACTGTCAAGTCCACCACTGAACCGTGTACCACGGTGCCACAGCTACACTTCTTTTAAATACCTCTGGGCATGGTGACTCAGCCACTTCCCTGGGCAGCTTGTTCTAGTTCTTCTTTACCCTTTGGTAAAGACATTTTTCCAAATATCCATTCTAAACATTCCCGAAACAGTGAATTCTGGTAGACGATGTATTTGTGACCACAATGTCTTTATCCGTCCTTCAGCAACTTTTTTCGTTTTTAGAATTTTAGAGTTTGATACTTTTTTAAGGAAAAAGGGGGGGTTTATCTTTTTTTTTTTATTTTTTTTTTTTTTATTACTAATATTCTGTCTAGTTAAAAGGAAACAGGGAACAATACCTGTTAAAGCAAGATGTCTTTAAAAAGTACATTTGCCTTGGTCTATGATAGTGAAAGGAGATTTTTCCATGTCTGTGCAGGCTTTTCAATCCAATAGGTGAAAACATAGAATGGTTTGAATAAAATTTGTATAAAAATTGGATTGGTGTAGATAGTGTAAACACACACAAATTAAACACAAAACATAATTCAGTATGTGGAAAAATGGGAACTCGAAGCTGACCAACCCTACAACACAAATAAAATGTGGGTTATTTTAAAAACTGAAAATACATAAGTAGCTTATAAAATAACCTTTTAGAATTTCAAAAACCTTATAATAAGACCAAGTGCTACCACAAAAATATGTTGACTCTCGAAATTCAGTGTAACATACACACCTTGACTCTGCTGAATACCTTCTTTATTTCAATTTTTTTCTTTTCAGGTTAGTTGAATAATTGATTGTAATACTACATTATAACTGTGTAGAGTTAAATTTTCATTTTCATGTTACTGAAGGGTAAGATGGATTCAAGCCTGAAGATCTATATGGCGTTAAGGTGGGTCTTTTTTAAATGACAGTTCGCCCCATAGTGGAACTCATCTGATAGACAGCAAGTGGACTGGTCCAAAATACTCTGAGCAGATAAACACTCCCACCTTTTCCAGCGAAGTAAGGCCGTGCTTTTCTTCAGTGTGCACATTACTGTTAAATATTTGGCCAGTCATTTTTAATGGCCCATAGACATTTTTCTTAATGAGCTTCTAGTCATATTTTCAAAATGGTCTGTTATTCTTGTCATCATCTCCTAGTAAATCTTTAATGTTTTCTACTAGTTATGGAAACTGTTGAAATGGGAAGAGTAAATCATTCATACACGATTCTGCCATATTTACTCATATTGGGTAAAATAAATGAAACACAAAGTGACTTAAAAAATCTATTTGGAGCAACAAGCTAATTGTGATTTCAGATACAAGCACTCAACTTGGCAAAAAGGCAAGTTTTCTTGTTTTCATTTTTTTCTGTTGTTTAAAGTAGAAAATTAACCTGAAATAAATATTTTTCTTATAGTTTCAAAAAAAAAGTTATCCTACTTAGCTGAGATTTATAGTCCATTCTAAATTTTGATTATAATAATAACTGAATGATTAAAAAAGTAATCTTGCACAAGAACTGAAAGTTCTTTATCAAAGAACTGCAGCCACTTAGACTGCACATATATTAAATTAATATTCAAATGTTTGTCTAAGAAAAACAAAATTAGGTGCACATAACAGGTCTCTTTTGGAACTACATTTTCTACTAGCTTGTCCATTCAAAAATTTTTCAAGGGATCACATGAAAAGCTAATTTAGTTTTTCAGATTACCCATATAACTAAAGTGTGATGAAAACTGATTCATTTGTCTCAGCCATTTTTGCCTCTACTAATCTCCGCTTCAGAAAGAATAGTGGACTGTTTTGACTGTGCTCTGTCTTCTTTTATTTTGTTGTGTGTATTCATAATCATAATCATTCACTTCTCTTTCCAAAGTCTTTCAAATGGAGTGTGGTACGTGTAAAAAAAAAAAAAAAGATAGCCTTACTATTGGACCATAAAAATGTAAAGTTTTCTGCCTATTGGACAAACACAGGCATGCTCCAGCTCCTGAATTCTGGGAATTGTAGTAAAATTGGCATTTACAGTACAAAATGTTATAATTAGAATTACCTCTAAAAATGGCTTTTTTTTTTTTTTTTTTTTTTAAGTAGAATTTATACTGTGGGAGCCCTTGTGATTTTATGTGCATGGTAAACTGATACCTGAGATGCAGCTATTCTGAGGACACAAAATGTTGATGAGAGTTAGATTTTTCTTTCTCTTTTACTTCTAGGTAGCAAGTTTTGCTCCTTTTTTGAGAAATAAAATAATTTTCTCCCTGTCAAATAATGTTGCACTGACAATTTATTGATATTATTGAAGAATTCTAGGGTGCTAGTACTAAATTAGGACCACATCCTGCTAGGATCTGCACATCACTGAACTTAAAACATTTCCAGAAGACAAGAAAAATATTTTTTCCTTTTTCAGTAGCTTACTGAACAATGACCTTACTGGTTTTCATCTGTGCTCTTGTAAATAAAGTGCAAAGTATTCTAAGCACTTGGGCATAGTAAAGTGGAAGGTTCTATGATAATGGAACAAGGAGTGACTTTAGAAATATAAACCATCATAAGCAAATAAATAGCATGGCTTTTATAGAGATTGGGTTCATCCCTAAAAGTACATTTATATTTCTCATCTTTTTAGACCAAACAATGGCATAAAATCCCTATAGCAGATATATATAATGAAGTACAGAAAATGAATGATGAATAATAAATTATGTCTTGTATGTTCTCTTTTGGAAAGGATTTGCATTAAACAACATTCTTGACTTGTCATTCAAAATTAAAACTAAATCTGCCTTCCCAATATAATATTTACAAAGAGAATGCTTCTTGCCTGTTCTTCCACTATGCATAGTAGAGTATTGTACACATATCTTTCTGGAAGGAGGCAGGTAAAGTCATCCAGCTAGATCTATCATCTGCTGGTTTTGTTGTTATTTTCTATCTCCATAATTTATGTCATTCTTTACCAAGATTGTTGGTACACTTTTATGTGTTGCATGTGATCTGAGGAAATTAAAAACAAAATAATAAATAAGTACAGTTTGTACCTTATTACCTGGTAGTTCCGGAGAACCAACACCATCACTTAACCATTGATGACACTGGAAATTGAAAGTAAAGCATTTGGAAACTTAAGGACAGATAGAATGCCTTTTGTTTAATGTTCATATCATGCAAATTTGTGGATTATCTCATTTATAGAATTGTGGCATTAATATTGGCCTTTCACATTTGAAAAGTCTTCATAGAAAGATTAAAATAAAACCATATTATTTGTATTTGTATTTTGCTGAGCCGAAAAGTATGTAGTAAAAGAGACCACAAATCAGTCAGAGCTTCAGGATTAATTATATGATTAGGACAAAATTCAGGCCATCCAGCTCTGTGTCCAGTGTATCTATAGTAAAGGCTCTCTTCAAGATGGTCCAGATTCTCAAGTGAAATTCTTTCACTTTTCGATGTTCTCCAACGTACGACAAATAAGTTTGCCTACAAGACGTAGAATTTGACACAGAACATGTAATCAAATTCTAAACACAAGAGTAAGTTTTAGTCTCAAAACCAGGAGAAAACTACTTTTTCAGTGGAACATATGTTTATGTTTTAATCTGTCTTTTCTATAATTATCACCGGTCACAGTGAATCTAGTGCCGTGGTGCTACCTTCTCAATTCCGTATTCATGCTGACAGTTGATGGAGTTCTTTCTTTCCCAGTCTTACTTATAAGCTTTTCAGCAACAAATGAGAATTTTCCAAATGGCATTTGAATCAGATAACAAAAAGGATTGTTTTATTTCTACCCTTACCCTTAGATATCATTACTGTTTGATTAAGATCTTACCACTTGGATAATCATAAACCTGAACAGAGTCACAAGCAGGCAACTGATCTGATATAGTCTTAATTGAGCTACTGGGGTACCGTAGGATGAAGTACGGCATTTGCATGTTCTGAATTGCTTTTATTGTCTTTTACTTTAATGCTTAAAAGCGTAAGAATAATTTTGAAGGAATTTTTTTTTTTCTTACTTAGAAGGCAGCAGTTTTGTGATGTGAATCAGAAAAGAGAAAGAACAACAAAGGTTATAGGTAATTATTTCTTTTTCAGTTGACTCTGTATTTGAGATGGTTTTGCCTATTTCATTTTGCAGGGGTAAGAATTAAGACCAGGGCACAATTTAGTTTTTGTTTTGCAATACTTAGCACTTCTGTTCATTCCCTAGAATATGTTTTAAGGTAGTTGTCAACCACATTTTTGTGGACACTACCATAAAACAGTTATACAAGTATTTATATATACATGTAAAGCAGAAGGTTCAACTTAAATAGTATCTCAGAAAGCAAATAAAATAGCATCTTTTTATCCAGCTGTATTTACATAAAGGCATGTTCTTTGTTCTCTAAATTGCTTAGGTGTACCTAAACAGAGTCTAACTTGGGATCACGTTGTATACGTTCACCCAGACTCATATGGTCTAATTGTGTTAATCTCAGTCAAAGTAAGCATTACTCAGAAAGGAATATCTGCAATAAATAGTGAAAAGCACAGCTCAGCATAATAAAGCCAGTAAAATCACACTCTAATTTATGCTTGCATTTTGATGGCCACTAAGCATGCATCTGTATTTGAGCTATTACATGGATTGTCTTTGTAACTGATGGTGTGAAAGAAAGGCTTCTAGGACACAGTTCTGCTCCTAGAGCAGTCATCTAAAATTAGCCAAATGAGTCACAGCCTCAAAGTGCCTCTCTTTACTGACTACAGGGAGAGTCTAGATAACTAGCTGAGATGTGAAAGTCTATACAGTAGTTGTCTAAAGTTAACAGGCACGTCCCACTCGTAGTGATTTCACACTACATAGGTGCCTCTACACCACTCTTTGGGATTGATAAATTTAGTTGAATTTCGGAATTGCATCAATTCAGGTGAGTTTTAAAACAGGCCAGCTAAAATGGTGCGATGCCTGTTTGTCAGTATGGCAGATAGATTTCATGACGCTTCAGCCTAACTTAATGGGGAAACAGATTAAGATGAAATAATGAATCCAGTTCATAATGAAATAAGTAGTTTAGTTTCTTAAAATCCAGTTTTCAGTGTGTCTAGTTTTATTTGGATATAGGAAAATCTTCAAGATATTTTAATATGAATCTGAATCACTTTGACTCAGAAACTGAAAGAAAAGGAGGAAAAGCAAAACCGTTGCTGTGAAGACAAGACATCAGGCTCATGTGCAAGAACAGGCTTACAGAGGAGAACGGGGGAAAAATTAGAGGAGAAAATGCTGATTTTTTTTTTATTTCATTTTTTTCATTAAGGGAAAAATTGCTCAGTACACGTCTATCTGGGCATCTGAGTCTTTCATGTGGATGTCTGTGCCTGGGTATAGGCAGGTCTAATGAGATGTTTGAAAGTTGAAATTGTAACACTATAGAAAGAGTCTTCAAGTTTGGCCTTGGTAGTTCTCATGATAATGATTCAATTAAGGACTGAAGGGGAAAGCCTAAACTTTCTTACTAATTTCAGCTGGGATTTGGACACTGATTTTGAAGGGACCGTAGCATCATGCTAAGCCTCTGATTTGTGATACTAGATTGTGTGTCAGATTTACTCACTCTGCTGTTTTGGATTATGTCAGTGAGGATGTCAGATAATGTAAACAGATCTATTGCTTGTGAAATCAGTGGAGTCACTTTGATTTACACCAGCTGGTAACCCAGCCAGGGATGCTTACAGTGGCATCCCAAGTTCAGCTATTTAAATGAAGGTCAAGGATGTAACTTCCTCATTACTCCTTATAACTTCCTTTTGCTTCTGCTGATCTTTTGCACACTGATTATTTCACCACTATCGGAAACCAGACACCTATTCAAATTGGATCTCTGATTCACATCTTTTGAGATTTGGTTGTTAGCATGTTGGTGTATTAATTAAAATGTACTCAATTTACATCTGGATGCACTCAGTCACACTGAAATAACTCATGGGAAACAAATTTCTTTTGTAAATGAAGATGATGGCTGCACAGCAACTGTGGCAAGCTTCAGTTTGTCACTCATATTGTTAATGATTTTGGAGTGCATGTTTACACAGAAAACATAAAGAGAATTCATTGCACCTTCCTGTATGTTACTGAGTGACCCAATAACCTTGTAGTATCTGAATTTGTCTCTTTTTTTTGGTAATGCTATACATGAGAATGAGTGTCATTATCATCTAAAACAAAATAAATCTTCAACTTTAGTGATCTCAAGGTTTCCAGCATATGAATATTTCTACCATATCGTGCAGAAAACATGTACTTATTCCATACTTCAAGTCCCTGCTCTGTAGACCTGAAAATACTATACATTTAAAAAATAAGCATGAATTGAAATAGTAATAATCCATCTTATAAAATCTCTCTTGAAGTGAGCAGGAAATAAGAAAGGTGACTGCAATTATAACAGAATTTTTATAAAAACCACACAATATAACTTGCACCGTGCTTTTGGAAAGTTCTCAAGAATGTCAAACAGTTTTTGCTCATATTTCCTTCTGGGCTGTTGTTTATAACTTGTTTTTTGCTCTCCTCCTTTGCTTATGTATTATTACACTGTATTTATTTCTTTCTCCA
>JAYRBT010000082.1:89078381-89096271 GCA_036023395.1 Myiotriccus ornatus | reverse complement strand
GTCCTCAGGACGTAGATGGATTGCCTTATAGGGCTAACGAGCTCCATCTGCCTGGGGAGTGGCCCTGACCAGGAATCCAACCCGGGTCTCGGCGGTGACAGCGCCGCGTCTTAACCACTACACCACCAGGGGCTCCCTGAAGAAGCTGCTGAACACTTAGAAAAATGCAGAATTTCTTTCTAAATGCTGTACAAAGCAGATGAGAGAACTCTGTGTGAGAGAGAGAACTCTGTTCTCTCTGTTGCTTTACGAACCTGGCTTTGAAACTCTGTCGTGAAAACAGCTTTAAATAAGGATTGACACAACAAGAAGTAGTAGCAGAAGAATGCCAATAGCCAGCTGACAATAAGAAACAGTAATGCACACAAACCTCTATAACTGGCAAAAGGGAAGTGAGTCTTCTTAATATGATAATATAAGGTTATCAGAATTAGTATGACAGTCTGGAAAATGCTCTGCTATTAGTATATTAATGCAAGAAATATGGGGAAGAAAAAAGTGTGAGACTCTTACTAGTTGGTCAAGTTTAATACTAAATTAGTATAATAAACACAATAGGATAATTTGTATTATGGACTGTTAATATAAAAGAGGAATAGCATGTACAAGAAAGGCAGGTAATGAAAATAAAGAGGAGTATTGCTTTGAAGATCAAGGATGCATGGGCTTGCCAAGACAGAAAATCAAAGAAGAGAGTCTTGCTGGAAATCTCTTAGTAGAGATGAATGGGGAAGAGAACAATGGTGCTATCTGATTAGGATCTACTACAGTCCAAAATGTAGGATAAGGCTGAAGAAATAGTAAAATTATGCAGCACACAGAATTTGCTTTCAAAAGGAATGGGGGAGTTAGGGAAATGATACGGAAGGTTAAATCTAATTCCCACCACCTTGGAGACATCGGATAAGAATGTAAAGGTGAAAAGTGATCTTAATGTGAAAACCATAAATTAGGAATTCAAGATCTGGTGGGGTTAGGAAGTAAAATGGCATTAAAAAAAAGTCAAAAAATCAGGCTCTCAGGAAAACATATATAGTCAGAGTGTTGACAGTTATTGCAGGTAAATGTAAGAAAAAAATTATTTAAATTATAGGAGGTCTTTTCTTATGAGCTGAAACACAAAATAACTAAAAGAAAGGCAAATGGGAAACTTCTCTCAATTGTGAGATTTTCGTAGTTCTCAGATGTGTGGAGAATGTGCACAGGAAGCAAAAACTAAGTTATCTTACTAGGAATACATTCAAAAGCACAGAGCAAACACAAAGGGACAAAAATCCAAGTGTTTAGATACAAAGTGGGGTGCAACTTACAAGAAATGGCATTGAGAGTAAAGAAAAAGTATATTTATACTAAAAGAAAAACTAAGAATATAATTATTTAGCTTCTTCATGCACAAGGAAAAGTATTGACAACTGATGCTTGGAAAACCAAATATTTTAATGGCTTTTGGATCTTTATAAGACATTAAAATTATAAGCCACCATTTGCTATTAGCAAAATTGGTGCAAAAAAGAGGAAAAGAATTTACAGCCTAGAACAAAGGAAGAAGAAATAGGAGTACTTAAATAAAACAGATGTTTTCATCTCATTTGGTTTTGATAATCTTCAAATGAAATCACAAAAACTAAGCAGATATTTTTGGGACTGAAAAATGCAAGAGTGATTTACTTATTTTAAAAAAAGAAAGAAAACAGGAGAGATGCAATAGTTACATATAAAAAACCCCCAAACAAATAAAAAGTACATAGACAAATAACCATCTCTAATCATCTGAAAGACAGTAAGGAGATAAATAGCAACTGACATGGACATATAAAGAAGAAAACACTCTGTATATATATATGTATATATGTGTATATATATATATTTTTTTTTTTAATGAAATGATGACAAACTTGTAGGTCAGGAATTTGTTATTCTTCTTGACCTCTCTGAGGATTTTTCTTAGCCATTAAAATAGATTATGACATAGGACTATATAGTTAGTCCACATGTGGTTTTTTGTAAGTAGGGTGCTAACTGAATTACTCTTCCTGTTTTTTAATGACATTTTCCTAAAATCCATTTGAACTTTTAAATTTCTTTAACAGTAACTTTATCATTGCTTTGAAGAAAATAATAGTGTAGTTGATAGAAAGATTGGTGCTAGACAGATGGAAATGCAGAGCATTTGTGCAACTACTTTTCTTTGTTTTCATTTTAAGGACAAATGGGAATCAAATGCCAGCATGAGGTAGTTATAAACATAGTGAAATTGCTCTACTAATCTTGCAATATGGTGTCAAGATAATAATAGCTCTGAGCATTTCTATTGATTTCTGAAAGAATTACTAACTTATTATCTAAAAGAACTCCTTATAACTGGTTAAAAATGAAATGCGTGTTTGAAACATCCACTATTTCAGTAACTACAGTGAAAATTACCCTTTTATTCAAAAAGAAAGCAAGAAAAATGAGAAGTAGCATGTTATGAATGTGTCATCTTAAGATGTAAGGTGGATGCAAAGTTCCCCATGAACCCCATATCTTTTCATGAGTGCATACTCTTGGAAGTATTCAGAGACTTCTATTTCACAGCTCTATCTGAGGCTTCAAAATCTGTATTTTGGCCACTTTGGACCGAACTGTCGTATGTGTTCCCAAGACAGAACTGTAATAAAAATGTGCTCCTTGGAGCAAAACCAACAGTATTTCTTGGCTTCACTTTCTCTCTTTCCTTCTCTAACATCAGAGAGCTCTAGAAGACCAAAATCATCCCACTAGAAAGTATTAACTCAAAAAACCATCGATTAAACAATTTATTTTAACAAAAGTACATTTGGCAAGAACTTTATCTTTCACTCTCTGTAGTGCAAATTCAGTGATTGAGTTAGGAATGAGGATAACACCTACCACCTAGATAGAAAATGTGTGATTTTTTTGATGCACATCATTACGTGTGTGGGTTGAGTAGGTCTTTTTTTGCTCTAGGAAGAAATACATCTCTGGAGAAAATTTGCAGACAAATTTATTACTTTGAAATTGAAGTTATACTTCTTACCTTGTCTCATTTTATGTCATAGGATTACCTTTTACCCAAAATCTCACATTACCTATTTTGCTTACACAATGCAACACTTAGTTACCGAATGGAAGAGTAGCTGTCTTAACATGTAGTGTCATTTCTGTAATAAGAACTGAAATCTCATTACAATATTCAATTACTACATTAATTTTTAGATGAGTTGCTTATGTTTTAGGTACTGTGCTTGCTCCTCATCAGTTTAAGTAGTTTACTGGAAAATATTATGATGCTTCCTATTGTAGGAATAATCTGACATATTATTTCCCCTATCATACTTTCTGTGCACACCCTGATGCATTGTGGCCCCGCTTAAGTAAGATGGTTAGAGCTCTTGGTCATTTTTCCTGCTTCTGAAAGGACACTTTTTACCCCAGTTCTGCTTTGGAAAATTTCACTTCTTAACCTTGATAGGTTAAGACTCTCTGTTGTGAGGAGTGGGAGTTTCAACCCTCTTAGACTATCACCAGCTGTTCATCCACCTATGTTAAGTAACAAAACACAAATACAATTATCTGCACTCAAGAAAAAAGATTACATGCCTATGTCAACAGAGGCTTTGAGGCATAAATCCCAGTTTCTGGAGACATACAGCTCAAGATCATGTGTAATTGCTGAGCTCTGGGCAGTGTGCATGCTCTCATCATTGTTTCCAGATCACTTTGGTATGTGGCGTCTTAAGACTCAAGACACGCGTAGCATGCTGTGGGGAAAATGGAGAGATGGCCATGTGTGGAAAGGTCCCATGACGGGTATTACCTGTCATGCAGCACCACGTGTATGCACAGCACTGGTGATCTTAGGTTGAACGTGTCAGGTAAGGGCACACTGTGAAAAGGCTGCAGCACTAAAACCTGCTGCAACATCCGCAGGCTCACAGCAGCAAGCAGGTGCGTGGAGGCACCTACACGTGGGCAGGTGTCACAAGTAGGATTTTTGATCTCAGTACGTGGGATACACGAGTCTGTGCTTTTTGTTATGTGGTGTTACTTCCTGCCCACTTGCCATGTAGCCTTCAAAACTTCAGTCTTGGTACCTGCCTTGTCTTACTCCTTGTGTGTGGAAAATAGGCTTCTGCCTTGAGTTCTACACTGAACAAGTGAGTGTCCCTTGCATCCTTTGTCCAAAAAATGTTTTGTCATGGTGATATTTTATTCCAATCCTTAAACTGTTCACAAGGGGAATTAATATCTGGTTGTGCTTATACACTTTTAAATTTTACAGTGATCTGAAATACATTGGACCTAAATACCTGAAGTAGATCAGGAAGTACTTTTTAAGGACTTCAAAAGACTTAGTTTTCTGCGTGCTGTCAAAAAAAAAAAAACACAAAACCAAAAACTTATAAATTATTTCTGATGTTTCTAAAGAGTATATCATATAAATGTTTACCATGGCATTTACTATGCCATGAGAAAAGCAGCACCACACTGACCTTATTAGAACTTATTATTCTACTTATTAGAAGGAATGTTCTATTTTCAAAATGGGAACAACAAAAACATTTTTATTTTATTTCATGGTCATCTGTGTACTGCTGGAGACTATTCTGAGAAAAAAATATACATAGCTAGTCTATTGGATCAATGAGGTCATGATTTGTGTCAACATCAGTTTTTCATATTCTGCACAATCATGTGTTACTGTCCTTTGTGTGTTATAGTTTGTGTACAATTTTCACCAATGATGTTCATTATTTAAATGAGACAAATAGCCTGTTGTCAGGGACTGTGATCCTGGTGACATTATTATTCTGACCTAGTGTAAACATCGTGACCTGTCTTGGAACTCTTGCAGTAAATGAAAGGGTTCAGGCAGTCAAGGTAACAACAGACCTGTCCATAAATCAAACCTTCAGACATTATGATAAGTTTTATTAAAGAGCAAATAGATTTCTCGACATTATGACTTGTATACAAGAGTCAGTAAATGTAAATGTAGCCATTTATTTAAAAAGATAAGACCGATTAAGTTGTGAGACTAATAGGAAATACTGCTGTACCTTTTATTTTCTTTTTTCTTATGTTGAATGTGCAACTTCTAAAATACTACAGATAGATCATACACACAGAAGCCTACTTATTCTAGAAGACAGCAGGAAGTTAAGTTGATGAACATAACCACTGGTAGAGATCAGTGGCTTAATTAACTCCACGCTCTAACCATTTTTATTTGACATAAGGCTACGTGCAATTATTTCATGCTTCAGAAAGGTTCCATTATATCTGGATATGTATACTAATATGAATTCTTATGAAAGCTTTAAGGTAATTTACTCAGTGCTTTCTCTTTAAAGCATTTGATCTAAAATCAGATGGTCCAACAGTAGGAAAAATATGTTATGGGAGCTAAGATGTTCTTATACATATACTTGTAGCTTTTTACATCCTTACTGTACAGGTTTAAATTTTTCACAACCATAAAATAGAGAATTCTATATGCATAATAAAATATTACATATTAGAAAACACTGTCAGAAGACTTTTTTTCCAAAATAATTTTATATAAAAATATATGATACATGAAAAATATGTGGTTTATGTACTAGATACTTTTCTGTGTAAAAACCAGAAAGAAATACAGCAAAAGTGGTAAAAAGCTGCATTTGGATAGTCAAGTATAAAATACATATTTTTGAATATTACAAGAAAAATATTAATTCAGTCTGAATCTTGTTTATGGCAAGCATCTCCCACTTATCATCAATTAAAAATGATTTTACTGTAAAAGTTTGATTTGAGTCCATAATCTAAAAAAATGCAATCTCTTATCATCATCATCATCCATACACTATAAGTCACCTGAGAAGTGTTCACAGCACTTGTCACTCCATACCCAGTAACAAGAATTTTCCTTCCTATAAAAGGCAAGTGCTTCAGCCACACTGCCCAAGTCACAGAAGGCAAAGGCAAGGACTGGGAGGATGAGAACTCCCCACTGTAGGACAAGATTAGGTTCGAGACCATTAAGGAACCTGAAGGTGCACAAGTTATAGGATCATAGAATGGCTTGAGTTGGAAGGTACTTTAAAGATTATCTAGTTCCACCCCCCTGCCAAGGCCAGAGATACCTTTCTCTAGACCAGTTTGCTCAAATCCCCATCCAATCTGGTCTTGAGCCCTTCCACAACTAGTCTGGACCTGATGAGATGCATCTGCAGGTTTTGAGGTTCCCCACTGACTGGAGCAAGAGGAAACATAACCCCACTTTTAAAAATGGAAAAAACATGACCCAGGGAACTACAGGCCAGTCAGTCGCACTAGTGTGCTCAGTAAGATCATACAGCAGGTGCTCCTGGAAGCTGTCCTAAGGCACATGGAAAATAAGGAGATGATTTGTGACAGCCAGCATGACTTCACTAAGGGCAAATCACGTCTGACAAATTTTGTGGGTTTCTGTGTCAGGGTTATGGAGTTGATGGATATGGCAAGAGCAACTGATGTCATCTACCTGGACTTTTGCAAAGCACTTGATACTGTCTCTCATGACACTCTTGTCACTAAACTGGACAGACATGGATTTGATGGATGGACCACTTGGTGGATAAAGAATAGGCTGTGTGGTTGCATCCAAAGAGTTGTGGCCAGTGGTAGGATGTCCAAGTGGAGACCAGTAATGAGTGGTGTTCCTTAGGAGTAGGTACTGGGACCAGCACTGTTTAAGATCTGTATGGGCAACATAGACAGTGGGATTGAGTGTATTCTCAGCAAGTTTGCTGAGAACACCAAGCTGTGTTGTTGACATGCTGGAAGAGATGCCATCCAGAGGGATCTTGAACAGCTGGAGAGATGGGCCTATGCAAACCTTATGAAGTTCAACAAGGCGCAGAGCAAGATTCTGCACCTGGGTTGGGACAATTCCAAGTACAAATGCAGGCCGGGTGGAAAATGGGTTGAAAGCAGCCCTGAGGAGGAGCACACTGAGGGTTGAGGAGAAGCTTGACTATATGCTTTCAGACCAGAAAGCCAATCGTGTCCCGGACTGCATCAAAAGAAACCTGACCGGCATGTCAAGGGATATGATTCTTCCCATCTACTCTGCTCCTGTGAGACCCCACCTGCAGTACTGCATCTAGTTGTGGGGCCTCCAACATAAAAAGAGCATGGACCTGTTGGAACAAGTCCAGATGAGTCCATAAAGATGATCAGAGGACTGCAGCACCTCTCCTATGAAGACCAGCTGAGAAAATTCACGTTGTTCTGCATGGAGAAGAGAAGGCTCTGGGGAGACCTTCCAGTACTTAAGGGGGGCCATGTAGTGATAGGACAAGGGGGAATGACTTTAAAATGAGATTAGGTTTAGACTGGATATTAGGAAGAAATTGTTTACTGTGAGGATAGTGAGACACTGGCATAGGCTGCCCAGAGAAGTTGTGGATGTCTCACCACTGAAAGTGTTCAAGACCAGGTTGGATGGAGCCTGGTCTAGTGGAAGGTGTCCCTGTCCATGGCAGGGGGGTTGGAACTAGATGATCTTTATGGTTCTTTCCAACCCAAAACATTCTGTATAATTGGAGAAAAAGTTTGCAAAAGCTAGGAAGTTCCTGACACAGAAAAAATTTGAATACTTCTAAAATGCTGAATACAGTCAAACTGATTTAGGGGCTGATTTTAAAATCTTTGATGGTGAAAATATATTTTTTAAAAGGAACTGAATGAAAGCCACATATATCCTGGGAAAATTAGAAAAGGAAAGGAAACTTCTCAAAAAAAATTAAGAAACTGAAACTGATAACTGGGGAAGAAAAAATTATATATCATAAAGATAAAAGGGCAGTGGCTTTTATTTAGGTTAGCTGCCTATGACTACAGTGCAAGGGGAAATGCCTGGCCTTCATTCTAGAAATTGTTTCTGAGATTGCAAATGCTTTTTTAAAGCTGAAGCCAGTGTGATAAAGTGCTGTTCTTTCACCAGAAAGAATGTTTGCTTACTATTTCATCATCCCCTGGAGGCACAGAGAAAGAAAATAAGCACATCAGTTGTCATTATGACAGGATAAAAATGGAGCCATCATATTTCAATAACACAATGCAATGAGCAGCCCCATCGAGTGATGAATTATGGACTCTCTCTTTCACACTCAACTATAAGTTAATATTATCTCCCCAGGATAATTAGAGTGAAGTTCAATTACTGACCCTGAATTACCGTGTGGGCCACTCCATGGGTTCTGACACAGCGTTTTACACATTTATCTTTTCACCTAATGCGCTAAATCTGCATTGCTCAGGTGATTAATCATACTGGGTCCCATCTAGCTCACACTATTCTTCTTATATGGATTGGCTGGTCCCTGGAGTCCCCTTGAGCACAATATGAGAAGGTCTATTATGCTGTGTTTTTCTACCAATTTATGTTCCTTCTTGTGTTTTGAGATTGTGGTCACTTCTGATGTTTGCCCAGAAAAGCTGATGGTAAAAATACAACACTTTCAGATAGGGAATTATCTGCCTCCTTACCAACAAGGAGACAGATAACTCAGTCAGTGCGGGTAAAACATACTTATAAAATTCCAGTTGAAACAGATAGCTCCCTTTATTTCCATGTGTAAAGCGGAAAGAAGAGGAATTCACAATATGGCTCTGGAGGTGTTGATCAATTTCCTGCAAGCTCTGTTATTTCTTTCCCTTGTGAAGAACAAATTCTACTCTTGATCTACTTACTCCGAATAAATCCCTTGCTAATTTTTCCTGTCTTTTTAGGGCTGTATATGAGTAACCTTAAATATCCCTAATTTAAAAAACCAAAACCAATCAAACAAACGATACCAAAAAAAAAAAACCAAAAAAAAACCAAAACAAATAAAAGCCCTTTTCATTTATAATACAAATGGTATAAACAAACCTTTAGAGTCAGAATCCTTAGCACAGCTTGTTATAGTTATGCTTTCAGTAGCCCAGTGTCTTGCCAAATATACATTGATGATTTAAAAAGCTCAATAATTCCACCTCACTTAAGGAAAATCCTGGTTTACTCTACAAGCAGTCTCAGTGAAATGAAGAAGAAGGGATTAAAAGAAGAGAGTCAGAGGATCTGGATAATCAGCTATCTAAAGGATAGAGATTGAGGTCATATGCTGGGAGGAATAAAAGAGAATGAGATCCTCTTTTATATCACCAGCCATAATACTTAAATCTCAGGTTGCAGGGCATAGGAATAAGTTGTAATTCCCTTACCCACAGGCCAGGGAAATGGGTAGCAAGGAGAAAGGAGAGGCAGAGAACAATTTGGGTAAGTGACTACATATAACACGGAGACCAAGACATTATATTTTGGGCTACAGCTAAAAGTTACACTTCAAAAGAGAACAGAACCAGGAAAAGAGCTAGATCTCAGAATGATATCTTATTCCTGCCTCTTCACTGGATATAACCTCCCTAGGTTAGATATCAATAATATGATGTCAGGGAATAACTGTGTTTGCTCTTAGCAAGCAATTGTATGTTAAGCTATAGCCAGATTCGTTACAGAGATTATAACCTTGCCTTAGAAGTATTTTTGAACCTCCCCAAATTTCTGGATTTTAATCAGCTTCAGATCAAATTTTATAGGTGTTTATGTTTTCCAAAAAGATCCTTTGAGTTCTAATTTTGTCTCTCTTTTGTCACAATTTCTAAAGATATAATTTATGTTAAAAACCAATAGTTGCTACTAAACTGCTTCTACAGACAAAGGAAGAAAAATAGTAAATCTCATGTTTGACAAATAACAAGAGTATAGCAGAAAAAAAACAGAGTTTATAATACCTAGTCTTCATGAAAAGGATGGAAAGCAGCTAGAAACAGAATAAAACTAAGGAGTGAATAAAACAATCATTTAGCCTTTCTACTGTGTAAATTGTGCTGTTTCTTTGGATGACCAAATTAAATTTATTCAGTAAATCCTTAAAATACTATACATACAAAACAATGAGAAATCAAAGCTAACATTGTGACTTTTCATAAGTTTATAACTGAACTGATACAATTGTGTACTGATATATTATACCTGCTGAAACTTCGTGAGTTTTCCAAATTGGTGTGGTGGAACTTGCTGCCGTGCTCTGAATTTCACATTGATTTATTTTGCATTTATTTGTGTTTCAGGGTCAAAGCGAAGTTATGGGCCTTGTGCCCATAAAACTGTAATCAAAGCAGCCATAAAGGTGGTGTGGAGGAAGGAATATGGTTTTCATGTGAACTTTATAACAGGCTGGTATTGCAGCAGGCTTTTTGGAGGAGGGCAAATACCTTCAATACTCATCAGTAGTCATTTTTATTTACTGTTGCAGCACAAAACAGTTGGAAACCTGACTTCTATAGCATGCTGAATATCTCTCATGAGATTTGCAGTACTTGTAATAAAGTTCTGCACTTTGCCTTTCCCAGGTTATATCTATCTATACATATATTCAAGAAAACCCTTCCCATTCCTGTTCCCCTTCCCGTTCCCCTTCCCATTCCCCTTCCCAAGAGAAGTTGGCACTGTGATGCAGAGGTGGCTTTAATGATTCTCAGGTGATCTCAGGGTCTCTGAGTGTTGAGGGGCTCAAAGCTGACATTCCCCCTGTCCCGGTTCTATGCCAAGGACAGGTCAAAAAGCCAAAGGAAACTCTATCTAACAAAATGCAAACATCAACCTCTTTTCCAGTTTCAGGCTGTAATACAAGACCCTGTCTTCCTAATCACCTGGAGAAGAAAAACGAGAGTAATGTAACTGTTTTAATTAGACCTTTTGTATGATGCTAGTCCTTCCTTTCAAGAGGGACAGGGAATGTTTTCCACAAGGACCTGTACTTTCACTCAGTGCATATCTCTGCCTTTCCTAAACTGTGCACTGGAAAAGTCTGTGATATTTGTTTTTCCACCTACCTGTAGCAGTCAGATCACAGATCAGTATAGATGATGTGCTTTAGCACAGTTACAACTATAAATGACAGTTTTTCAATCATTTGATACATCAAGTAGATTTCAGCAGATGATCTTTCTGAACATGAGTATGCTTTGATGAGCTTCATTGTTGATTATTTTATTCCCAACATAAATATCTATAATAGAGAAAATCAACCTTTTATATCCAATTCTCCCTGCCCTGTCACTTTTTTGTCCACTCAGTCCAGCCTCTGTTGCTCTTTTAAACATACCCCTGCCTTGAAAAGCAATCCAGGATTGGGCCTTAACTGTCAACAAGTTGAACTTCAAGAGCTACATCGTTAATTTCAACAGCCAGAAAACCATAGCAAAGAGCATCTTCCAACTGAGCCAAGCCTACAGAGCTCTGTGTTGGCTCACCTGACAACATTGTTACTATTTTAGCATTTACTATTTTAGACCATAGAGGTACTGGCTTGAGTCAGGCAACTGTGATGTGAGGAGCCACTCTGCAAACCCAGGCACAGGATGAGAGAGATTGCTAATTGGGTAAGTCTGGCCACCATCTGGCAGTTGTAGTCTCTACCTAAACTCTCCAGATGCAGCTCTGAGCAGCTGTAAATAAAGTCTTTCAGCAGTCAAAGGTAATTTATATTAGATATTTTATTCTGCTAGTTAAAGTCCAGAGAATTTTGTGTGTCTGACAGCCTTCTGTGAGCCAGAAGGAAGAACACAGGGAGGAAGCAGAAGATGGCACTTAAAACTATGCTGCAGTTGTTTTCAAGACACTTGAATCGCTATGCCAGCAGTTCAGTCACATTTTCAACATATTCTTGTGAAAGCAGCTGTTGAACTTTGTCTAGCATGTGTTAGCATCTGAAAAACACACACAGTTTGTGTGTTGTCCCCCATGAGGTTGATACTGTCTATTAAAAAAGACTTAAAATTAAGGATGCAGGTTATGTCATAATACTGTGGATAATACCATGAAATGTACCAATGGATTGATCCCTTTGTAATGCTACAATTGAGTCTTAGTTTTCTTTTATTATCTGCCTTACTATATTCTCATATTTTTATATTATTCTTGACATTTCATAGGGTTTTTTACACTGTACAGTAATCTTACTCTTCGTCTTTATCTACTTATTGTTCTTTCTGGGAATCCTCTCCCTGAGATTTCTCTGTCTCTGTTGTTTCTTTTTTATCATTCTTTTCCTTTCTCTCCTTTTTTTTTTTTTCTGGTACTAATTTTTACCAGCTTAATTTTCTGCTGCTCAGGCCTACTTGCCTACAAAAAATCTCCTACATTGAAAAGGCAGCAATTGTTTTGCCACTTTATCTTTGAAACCAAACAAGCACACTCTGAAAGCACCCCCATATCCACTTAAAAGTGCACTGCTCAGGAATGAACCACAAACAAGCATGCTTCCTGGAAGTAACAGTCTCCAAATACTTGCTTACTCAGGTAGCCCTCCACTGGTATCCGATTTTTTCCCCCTTCCTTCCTTTTTTTTTTACTCTGTCACTTTATTTTCTACCTGGTACAGGCCTATGTCCACCCAAATCCATGTCTACCTTTCTGCTCCTCATTTACTTCAAACTTCAGCCATATCTGTCCAGTTCTTAAGTATGTATGGGTTGTAATCTTTCCTAAATCTCTAAAGCAGGTGTTAGCGTGTTGATTGTACTAAAAAAAGCAAACTCCTTCCCTGTCAATAAGAAGAACAGTATGTGGTATAGCTCTTTAACTGAGCTAAAATTCTATCTCATAAGCGGTCCCCAGGGTTTCTTTTAGTTCCATCCAGGGCCACTTGCTCAGCACATTTCCTCACTGAATCAATAATGCAATACCTGGGCTGGATAACAAAAAGTGGAATGCCACCTTTTTTTTTTTTTTTTTTTCTTTTATTTTTGTCCCCTGAGACTTCGAGTATAACCAGACACACTGATTAGATCTATTTTATGAAATCCCATGTTACAACCAAACTAGACTTTTGGTACAATACCTGTTCCAATGAACCAATATGTGTATGTATCAGGCTTGCAGTTGAATTTCTCTGTGAAGAGAAAATTTCTGCCTGAAAAAAATCCAGTTTCTTTCAGAAAAATTTTGAAAGAATTGAAAAGAAATGTTGTATGCGCAGTAGCAGCATAAATGCTTGTGTGGATAAGGTACGTAACCCCATAAGAAAATTTCCATATTGCAATATTTTGTGGGTGATAGTAAGAAGAATTCCCTTGTCATTCAACAAAATCTGTATTGAAATTGCTTTTACGTAGCTCTACTACTGTCCTGCTCTCACTTTTACAAGTTGTCATTAAAAGACTGGGAATGCAGGCATTTATAAACAGGAAAGCTTTTCTTTTTCCAGCTCAGTAATCTCATAACATCCTAAATAATACTATAAAGCAATTGTTGAAGCTTAGTTCCACAGATTGTTGCAATATCCCTTGTTTGGACCAGACTGACTGCGGTGGCAGTAGACAGCAGAGGTGCTCTCTTTTTCTGGGATGGATTAATCCCTAGGCACAAAGCAGTACACCATTTTAGGATTATAAAAGCTGCTCTACAAACTTCTCTGAAATCTGATGCAGAGGGAAATGCCTCTGCATTGGGTCTGGCCTGAACTGTTTCCTATGTCCTTTAGATGGTAAAGATGTATTTTGGATGGAAAGAGGAATGTATTTTCCTCAACAGCAGGTACTGCAGCTCTGACTAGTCCTCTCCTAGATGCTAAAGACATTCTGGTCCCATTTAGTCAAATTAGTATCACAATACCACGTTGACAGAGATGTCAAATTCTAATTTTTCAGTTAATTTTCTTTCTCTCTTATATATTCATATATTAAAAAACAAACAAACAAACAAAAAACGCCAAACCAAAACCTCTCAATTATTTGCTGTCTTTTTCCAGTAATGCAGCTTTGTTCACAGTACTTCCTAAAGCACAAGAGCTAAAAGGATATTTTTTAACATTACTGTTTGCTCACATGTTAGCTTTATTACCAGAGGGGTATTTATATTCCTCCTTTTGATGATACTCTCTGGCACATCTTCAGTGAAATGTAAATAGTGAAACGTCTGATTCTTTGGAATCTTCTAAAGCATCCAGGACAACTTCAGAAAGTCATTGTAATAAAAGACTAGTTAAGAACTAAGAATGCACCTACACTATCAATTTCTTCCTCAAACAATGGATACAAGACTTTGTCAGCTATCCACATTTTATTTTATATTTTTACAATTCAGCTCTGAAGCTGTCTCAGGCTGGAGTCAATACTACAGCTTTTTCAGGCACACATTTTTTTAAGGAGCATTTATGTCATTGATTCTTTTGATTTTTTTATAACCAAGAACCGGCCAAAGCATACTTGCTTGCAATACTGTGTATTTATTGGTATCTGTAGTACAGTATGTTTTACAGGGTTGGTTAATCCAGGAGAAAGGTTAGCCTAAGTTGACAAGAGTGAGAGAAGTATTGAAAAAGAGATCAGGTCCTATAGGATTTCTAAATATTTAGAATTGATTCATTGATCCTATGTAGAGTACAAGCTAATGGACTTGAAGAGTTAATTTATTCTTCAGTTTTCCTCAGGCTCTTCCTTGATAGTTTAAAACCTCTGGTAGTTTACATTAAATCATATGTTGCAGAAATTCAAGGTCTGAGAAACTTGCTTAGAATTTGTTTTATTTTCTTTCAGTGAAAGAAAGTCTGAACTACAAATTGATGAGCATTATGGGAAATGAGTTCTGTGTTTCCTTTGAAAAGAAATACCACAAAGCATACCATTTACCGTCAATTATGATATAGTAAAGATTGTCCATGAAATTAACCTAAACAATCAAGTCATCCTTTGATATTATTTCAGTAGCTGACTGGCATTGTCACATTTCAGAAAATTGAATTCAGCTTTATGAAACATATGTTTAAAAGTTGTACTCTTTCAATAATTATGCTATAACATCCCTATTTTATGCAAAGCTAACTAGATATTGTCATATTAAAATAGCAAATCCAATTCATTGCTTATGAAACACATGTTTAAAAAAATAAAAGGCACACTTTAATTATTTCAAGAGTGTTCAGACTGGCTCGCCAACCTACTGAATATTGCATTTGTTTAAAACTCAATCATGCAAAATGAAGACTCGATTTGAAAAATTTTAATAAAGATAACCAGACTATCATTATATCATTTGAATGCTAATCGGTGCTTTCATTCAGTGGAGGGAGCAGCGATAGTGTCAACTTTGCTGGAGGCTCTTTATTTCGCAATAAAAACATTTACATTCTAATGATTTTATTAAAGCATAGTAGCTGTCAGCATCCCCAGATGACTCCCTGGCAAACTGTATCAGTTATCAACTCATATTGCCTTTATCAAAACCACCCAGTGGTGAGTCTAGGCCTGCCACAATGAGATGTCTATTGCTCGGAGAGCTGGTATTTAATCATTTCTTCTGCAGTATTGTTCTGCTTACAGTGCATAAATAAGTGCTTCAAATAACCCCAGAGTGCTACTGACAATGAAACAAAGTATCAGTCCTATTTATCTTTCCCACATTCTTCAGAAACCTTCTTCTCCACTTCTTTTTTCACCCCTTTTCTATTATTTTGTTGTTGTTGCAGGCACTTTTTTATTCACTCTAACCTATCATCATTCAAAGCTCTGAATTTCCTCGTGATGAGCAGTAGGACTCACAGACAGAGTCAAGGAAGGTGATATTTTTTGTGCTAGGAAGTGATATAATGAATACTGGAAACAACTGGATTAGAAGTGATAGGTGGACTCTGAAGCAATGTTGACCTTAACAAGAAAACCTAGAGGGAACCGAAAAAAGCAACCAAGCCCCAAGGTTGCCATTTTATATCTCAAAACAGAAAGAATATTCCTTACACAGAGAGACAAGGGGGGAAAATGGTGGGGATGGTAAGCACAAGATTGTAAACCTCCTGGGCAGACCTTGTCAACTTTCTGCTAAGGGACACTAAATATAAACAGATTCGTGCTATACATTGTCAGATATTTCTTTTTCTGACTAAGCAATGCTGATCTGAAGACAGCTCTCTTAATGGTGATGAAAGTGTGTCAGTCCCCAGCATCTACACACGTCTGTTTTTTTAAAATCTTTCTCTGGCTTTCATTCACTTTGTTTTTCACTCAGAAAACCAGCAAAGATAATAGTGCTCTGAGGCGTCCTTTTTCAGCTGAGCCAACTAAAACCATCTCAATCTTACAGCATATAATATCCCTTAATTTGGTGGTAGTAAAGATCTGTCCTTGGATTGTAGCTGAGTAACTGCTTGGAACAATTTTTAAAACCTTCAGTAGAGATTAGATGTAAATGTTTGCTTTGTTTTAGTGTTAGCCCAACTTGCTCTGACAGATGGCAGAGTGACAGTGTTCTAGGTGGGGGCTTTCAAGTTCAGTGTCCTAACATTTGACTTTCTGCTTAAACTGCTGAACACCAGTTCTGATCCACTGGATGTTTTCCTTGCAGAAATGTCATCACATCCTTTTGGTTTATGGCAGCTGTCCATCTATCCAGTGATATTATTATCCACTCTCCAGTAAAGTGTTTAGTATCAACATCAGAATGCACCATGCAAATCAATAACATATTGTTTTAATTACATTTCTTGGGCTGGAAAATCAAATACTCTTTGCAGTATTTGACTGAAATGGCATAAATATGCAAAGTCTATTGCTCGGCAGGTCTACTGGTAACAGATCTATTTCAAATCTAGATCCAGATTTTGTTTCTGACTCTGCTTCTGATTTGCTCTGCAGCCTAGGGCAAATCACATTGCCTCCATCTGTAAAAGCAGATGATAACTGATCAAAGGCACCATCTCTGACTGGTGTGTGTAATCACAGCCTAAAATGAGGACAGATTTTGAAAAGACTCTTACAGACAGGCAAAGAGACTCAGCACTGCTAATGCCTGAATGAGGGATGGATATGACATCTAGACTTGATCATGAGTGCATTTGGGAACACTATCCAGACTGGAAATACTTTGTGGTAGAAGGAAGTGTGATTTTGGCCTCCACTCCTGTTTCTTCTATCCTCCCTCAATTTCAAGGTCTCTTATGAGGTTTTAAGACTTGAAGAGGATTTTCAATCTTTGAAAAATTCTGCTTCTACTCCGAGTGTTTTCCTATTTTAATAGTGCTGAAAGTTACCTTCTTTTCTTAATCTAAAAAACTTCATCCCAGTCAACAGACATACACCTGCATTCAGTGAAGAGAGAAAAACAATTGTCTCCTTTTAAATGTACATCACATTTTTCCCATCTGATCTTGGTACAAGGCTCAGGGCTTCTATTTGACCCTGTCCTCCTCACTTTATATGGAAGTGCTACTGACCTGACCTCTTTGATATATCAGTGTTGACAAACATGCAGGCTGACAAACAAGGTCCTGATCAGAGTTTTTCAGACACAGCAGCGGTACTTCAGACACCCTTCAAGCTTCTGTTCAGATGATGACGCTGCCAGAACACATTTAGTTTTTTTATAAGGTGAAGAGTGTACCAACATTTTAGAAATGAATCCTCAAAAAAAAGAATTTAAATTTTATCAAAATACGTTTATTATTGTTTTGCCAAGTACAGCTATGAAATGTTATTTCAGCTGTAGCTTTACAAAGTAACACATTTATCTGTATTGAACAAAAGTGGTTTTATAATGTTGGATGAAAGATATTGTAGAGGTGACTGAGGATTCACTACCAAACTAAAAACCATTTTTATACAAATGTCATTCCTTTTATTAATTTTCTTTTTGCATAAAAATCCCCATTTATTATTTTCAATGCATACATGCATTTCTTTCGATGGAAGAAAAAAGCCATACAAAACCAGCTATTTGTTAGTTTCATAGGAAGGAAAAACTGCTGATTTAATTAATTTAAAAGAAAGTGAGTAGGAAAAGGGGTTTGCTTAAAGGTGATCTGCAAATTAGTTTTCTGAT
>JAYRBT010000082.1:89052367-89078281 GCA_036023395.1 Myiotriccus ornatus | reverse complement strand
CTGATTTAATTAATTTAAAAGAAAGTGAGTAGGAAAAGGGGTTTGCTTAAAGGTGATCTGCAAATTAGTTTTCTGATGTAGATGTTATTTGTTGAGCAATTTTTATTTTGTATATTTTTAAAAATGAGATTTGTGAAATTATATTTGAAAAGAACATACCCAGGACAAATATTTCCTTCACCAATTTAAGTGTGCATAAACTTATCTATATAATAACCTTTCTTTTCTAAATATGTAATTTTAACCAAAGTTGCTGTGTGGTGTGCCCTAGTAAATTTCTGATTAGAGTACTTTTTAGTATTTATATTTAGGCATATGTAAAATTTAAAAATCTGTTATTACTCACTAAAGCTCAGACAAACAAGAACAGACTGAAACTTCCATTAATTATATAGAAAACATGCCAAGAGGATTCTGAATTTGACAGTATGTGCAACTCTTCAAATAAAAGCTAGGAGTGTCCAGCAGAATTCTAAAATGGACCATGCTTCATCAGCAAGCTACAGATTTCAAAAGATGTGATAGAATCTGAGCTCTTACTATGAAACACACCTAATAATTGTTTCTCATTTCTTCCTCTGACATACATTTATGGCAGAGAAAAGCTATAGGAGGTCTCTCATGATCTTTACATTGCTGAAAAAAATTCCTTCTTTTGTGCAATGGATGCAAGGATGGAAGAAATTCCAGAAACTGTTTTTTCCTTTCAGGGATAAACCCTGAAACACTCCAGAAACATAGGGTGGGTTTTTTTGAGGAATACCAACCTGTAGCAGATAAGACTGATCTCTCACCTCGCTTATACTTTCATCACACTGTGATCAGAGAGATCCTTAAGATGGAGAGGAGAGCCTGCAAGACAAAAACCTATTCCCACCCTATCTAGCAATAACTCTGAGCCAACTTCACTATAGGGAGTGGAATAAGGAATCAGGAGATGGGTGAGCAGTGGAGTGAGGTGGGCTCATTCAACGGATGCCAAAAGTGACTCTTTTAAGAGAAGTACCAAATTGGCTCCAGATCTTTATTTCCATGAAACATACAAGCCTGCTGTATTTGACACTAGCCACCTCCTTTTCATGTGATGATTTATTGCTTGCAACACTTGAAAAGGTTCCATAGCCATCCAAGCCAAAGTTAAATGGAGAAAACGTAGAGGGACACCACCTGTCAAGTGAACCTCACAGATGAGCAGAGCCTTTCTGTGTGGCTTCAGAGAAGAATATATGAATGATAGCACTAGAATTGCACTCTTTACGTCTTTCTTCCCTGATTTATGAAATGACCAGAATGATATCACTCAAGAACATGAATAAGTGGTAGCAATCTTTTGTCCCTTTTGTGGTACTTTCTGTTATTTTGATATTTACTGCTGCAGTTACTGTATCAACAACAACTACAAAACAAAACATCAAGAAGCTCAATTTTTTTGTTACTTGTGTTTTTCTTAATAGAAAAATAGTATAATTAAAAGAAATTATTTTAGTGATGCTAACATCACCATATGATCTCTTGGAGACCTTTTCTCATGTTGACTGCTTTGAACTGTCAAATTTTGAATTCCACTACAGATAGAAATGTTTCCAGATGCACACAAGAAACACATATGTGAACCTAGAGAATTTTGTTTACTTAGGCAAAAAGTGACTCGGTCTAAAAATTGGTGTGATAATAAATAAATGGCATTCAACCAAAAGTAAATATATAAGTATTTATCGTTGAGCATTTTTAAGAATGCTTGGCACCAGCAACACTACAAAACACCACACCACACCGAGATAGTCCTAGATAAATCAGAAGACTCTTAATGTCTCAAAAATTGTTTCTATATCTGTGCCTGTTATTAGTGATTAATCAACAAAATAAAAAAGCATGAGTAATTAATTCCTCTCTTTCTGTAGGCAGCAACCAAAGCTGTATCATGCTCAGTAATGGGTCTTATTAGTTATTTCTGTACTTTGGATGAAGAGATGTGACAACTACATGTAGTTTTTTGTTTCTCAGCTGAGAAAGCATGACATTAGATTTCCCTGGAAGTTCTCACACTCTACTTGCTTCCTGAGCCTTTCTAAGTTTCTCTCATTTTAAAGAAGTTACAGAATCTATGAAGACCATATCAGTGTGAAAACAGGTTATAGTCTCTCTTTGGGTATGGAAATGATTGCTAGAGCTGGCATACTGTTTGAACAGGTTTTTAGCAAAAATGTAGATTTATTAAAGTGAAACAGTTGATGGAAATATGTCAATTTCACAACATTTAAATAGAAAATGAAAAAATGGGGTTTTTTTCTCTTGGTGTTAAATAAGATGAAAAGACCAACTTTTTTGCTCTGTTTCACTGAACAATACAGATTATTGTATTTGTTTTAATATAAAATGTATGTATATCTCTGTATATTTTGTATATACTTTTAGTCCATATATATTTAATATTCACACAAAACAGAAAACTTTATCAAAGGAAATATTTCAGTGTTTCCAACTACATTTTTGAGATAATTTTTACTATGCAAAAATTTTTGGAAAGTTAAATGTTAAATTTTTGTTCCATTTCGAATGAAGCCCCTCAAAATGTTTCAGTTCAATTGAGTTCTAACATTATATAAAATCTGAAAACAATGTTTTTTACTTTCATCTATGTAAATAAATGTCATAGCTTCCCAGGTAAAATCCTTCCTCATTGTGTTCACGCAGAGTGGTCTTGTTAAAGGGAAGTAGCTAAGGAGGATGAATAAAAATTGTCCTGCCCTCAACCCCCTGCCCTTATTTAGATGGAATAATTTAATTAGCTATATAAAATATTGTCTTTTAGATCATAAAACCATGCATTACAAGCAGTGGAGTGGAATAGTGGTTGTGATGGGAATGGTTTTCATTACCCCTGTTTTCATTTGGGACACACAGAATAAGTAATGACACAGTTTGTGACCATATTCCCTTTCCTGAGACTCTGCAGGAACCCCATTGATAAGCAAAGAGTAGGACATGCCACTGAGGACGAGTGCCATGATCACGCACTTTCTGAAGTAAAGTTACCCGCTATGAAGATGGATCCTGTGGAGCACAGTGAGGATAACATGATATAGATCACACAAGGAAAAATACCATGCCCAAGAGAAGTAGTTATGTAAAAAAACATAAAGAGCTTCAGTAACACTCAGTAAAGGAAGGGACAAAGTAAACTACCGAGATTTAAAAATGTCTGGTTTTTTTCTTGCTGTCTGGGAATCTATGCATGAACAGGTCTGGGACATAGTATACAGGTATTTTTGTCAAAAATATTAGTTTTAGACAATTATCAAAAGGTCCTGTTCCACTAAAGACCTAATGCTAATCTCAACTTAGTTTCACATGAAGTTAATGAAAGTATTTATATGATTTAGGTAACCGAATATTTTACTGGACTGACCTTAGAAGGCCAAAAAACCCTGCAGAAACTGGTTTCAAATATGTTGAATGTTTTAAAAAAATAGCAATTAAAGATATCTTAATGGCAATTAATTTCTGAAAACAATGTTCTGAATAGTTATGAACAAATTTACAAATATATCCAGAAAGGTAGTTGGTTTGAACCACATCCATCTTTTTCTTCTGACCCTGAGTTTTCATAAGATTTTTAACATGATCAGATATGCCTGAGAAAGCCATAACATGAAATTCTAAACACATATAATCTAAATGCTGCTCTTTCACTTGAACTAATGATGTACATGACTCTAGCAAACAGAGAGTATTCATTTGCAATAAATCAAAAGGCTCTGCGCTTTATATAATTGCACATAAAAAATATATTAAAAGAAGCTATTAAAGTTGCAAAGTCAAGCATTCAAAAATTTGAAAACCCCAGAATTAAAATTGCTCATGCAACCTCAATTTACTCTGTCAGTGTATGCATTATTATAAAGATGTTAATAAGATGATCAGATTCTTTTTATCTTCTTTTTTTTTTTTTCCTACAGGACATTTGCCTCATAAAATAGATAATGTTTTCTTACAAACAACTATTCACCATACTCATTTCCATCATCATTCAAGGTGCAGTCTTTGGGACATACCCATTTATTCAAGGCTCTTCTGAAGATGCAATGATGAACACCCTTCATGGCTTATCTATAGTGTTGATCATTCACTTAAATGGGGACTTAACAAACTAGGGAATTTATCCCCCTGCAAAAAGAACTGGGTTAGAATGGGATTCATGTCAAAGCTACTTCCAAAATAGATGCTCAATGTGAGAGGCCGAATGTCTGATTTTTTTTTCTTTTTTTTTTTTTCTGAAGACGCTTTAATTAGGTTACATTTTGTAAGTTCTCAGTGTTTATGCCAAGCAAGTCCTTGGGTCTCTAATCATCCAGCCAGGAACTCCTGAGGAGCTCACAGATGGTGGTCTCATGAAAAAATCTTTTCTTGTCCAGGAACATAGCAGAACTCTACAGCACAGTCACAGTCAGTCTCTGAAGTTAGAATTTGAATCCTGACATTGTTCAGTGTAGTTTTGAGTTAATCAGTTCACTCTGAATGTGACACCCATATATGCTCAGCTGAGTAGCCCTTAAGTATATATCTTTAGCTGAGTACAAGGGCAGCTGCAGCACCTAATTCACATGTAAGCACTGAAATTTAGCCTTTTTAATCTGCAAGTTGAAAATTGTTCCAGTTTTCTTGCACAGTCCTAATCATTACTCTGATTCTTCCTTCCCTTAATATTCCTTCCTTCATTTTCACTACAAATCTTCCAACTTCTACAATAAAAGATGCTTTTCTACATCTAAGGTAAATTTATGAACATGATATTTTATTAATTAACAAATCTTAGGTGATGTATAAAAAGCAACACAGTGACTGTTAATGTAACTCAGTGTTCTCTGGAAATTCCTGGAAATCTTTTCCTTGGTGCTGGCAGCAATTCCAGATTAACCTCTTTCTCCTTAGTTAAGGCCTAGCCACATTTTGTCTTTGCCTTTCCAAGATTTTCTGTGATTCTGTTCCAGTTTTCCTTTGGGATCCTTCTCCGACCTTCCTTTGACTCATTTATTCTTCTATCTCATTCATAACAATTTTCAATTCATCACATTTCCCTGTTCTTTTGACGAAAATGACTCTTCCACCCACTTGAATCAATCCATTGTCCCACTCCTCGTAGCAATCTGTCAGTCCTCATGCTCTAACAGTCGATCACTTCTTTCATTCAGAAGACAGACATAGTCAGAAGTGTCCAAAACTATATTCCTTCTGTAGGGACAATTCCAAACAAAAGCTTTTTGGGGTTTGAGTCTTATCAGGACCCAATGCTGAATTAATGGAGAAACCCTACTTATAATTACTGAACTTCAGTGTACATACTTGGCTTACAGGTAAATGAAGCCTAATTAAAATTGCCATCACTGTTACACTCCCTGCTAAACGTCTGATCCTATATCTTCTAAAATCATTTAGTCTGAGGGCTATAGCACATGGTCTTACATGTTCAAAAATCTTCCATCCAGAGGACGGTGAAAATAGGGATATGTGCTGAACTCTGATCTCTCTCTCTGATTTAAAGCCGTAAACCCAGAGGCATTAAAAGTAAGTTAATACTTGTTGAAAAAAAATTGCAAATGTGTTTAAAAGGTAATTAGTGAATAATTCCTTTAGTTACTTTGCTCTCTTCCTTTCTCATTGAACTTGACCCTGTTGTCTATAGGAAGCATTATAAATTTTCAAAGTCTCTCAGGACTTGGACATTTTAATGAACTACTCACAGCAGTCACCTGTCAGTGGCCAGTTTATTGGAGAGAGTGACTGAAAATTTATCTCCCCTGCACAATATGTAGCACTACTTTTCACAGGGACCTGAGCTAATTTAACTCTGCTGTTTTCTGAATTAACAAGGCTTGTCTTCAAACCTTTCGACATAGGAGCATTCTGTTCCGTTATTATTTTAGCGCTCGCCTTCCCACCCTCCCTCAGGACGTACGTTATTTAATCCATCTGGAGCCTCAGTAACCAAGTTCCCCTGCTCTCCCTGACCCCAGTGATTTATGTTTCATATTTCATGCTGTGGTTGGTCTTTTACCACTTATATTCCCCCTCCTTATCCTGGTCAACCTTTTTTTTTTCCCCTCTCTCTCCATCCAGTCCCTCCCCCTTTTTTGTTTTTTTTTTAGGAGGGAGGATAAATATTTGACAAATGGACTGTTTGTCATGCAAGCCCTAACACAGTTACAGTTAGGGAGGGAAATAATTCAATCTGCCAAGACTTAAATGCTGATAGATCATTGGCTGTTGCTAGGCCAAGGGTTGTGTCACTCATAATTTTTCCCACTGATACAACTATTTTATAGAATATGACATACATCTTTAGGTGTTAAATCATCCTTGGAATAATTTGTCTGTCAGGAATCAAAGTGAAAGGAAATAAAATCACCAGAGCACAGAGCTAAATCTCATATTCCACAGAGGCTCACACTTGCACTTTAGTATGTGGTCGTATCTATGTCTTTAAATAAAAACAACACGCACACAGAGGGAAGAAAACCACGGAGGAAGCTGGGGTGGGGAGGCATTTGCATTGTGAATGTTGGATTCACAATCAGTCTTCCTTTGCTCTGTACCTTCCTTACTCCTCGTTCCTCATATCCGTCTTATCAGATTTCATGTTTAATGCCCAGCCTGAACCCCCCGTCCTACACCCACAAATCTGACTGAACACAATAGCACTGATAAAACGGAAGCAAATTTCTTCTATTAGTGACTGACAGCAATTTGAACAAAATGAAGTTGTACCGTGATATCGTTATATATACAAGGTGCAAATAACCTAGTTTGAATAATCACAGCCTCTGTCCTTTTAAATGATTTTTCTCCCCCATTTAAAGGGAGGCCTTTGATGTGATAATATTAATTCCCTCTGTGCTTGGAGGAAGAAAAAAAAAAAAACCTAGGAGAAGCGGAAATTAAATGAGTAATGCAATGTCAGTCAATCTTTTAAACCAGGGCCTTATTAACAGCTAATCATTTTGTCATTTTGTCGCTCAAAGTAATGAATTTGATAGGAGGAGAAGGGAATGTTTTATGTTTATTTTTATTAGTTTTAAACAGAAACAGTTGTGGAAATATTATATTATCGAGACTCACAGCATTTAAGTGGTTTCTGTTCAGCATATCGCTATTTTTCTTCTCTGCCAGTATCTGATTGCCATAATTTTGAATAATCTGCTTGTCTTTCAAAAAAAAAATTGAGAAGGATATTCATCTCAGGCATAGCACAGGGTTCCATCATTGGAGATGCATTAGGCTTTTGTTAGGTATTTCTTTACATCCTATTTATTCAGAAGTATCTAAGTAATTAATCGCTAGAAGGATAGTTATGCAGCTGAAAGGAACAGTATGTGTTTCTCAGCTGCCAGCATCTGAAGACCAGAAAAATTACAGGGAAAATCCCATGAATAACTTTCTGTTTCTAAAAGCGCAATGCATCATTTTATTTTATTTTAAAATTCTGTAGGCTACAGCTACATATTAAACACGTACTAGTAGAATGCATTAAATATCTGTTGCAGAGAATGGATTCTCTATCGATGTCCCTGTAGCATTCTCCTTTGAAATGGCAGGGGTGACCTCTGAATTGGGACTCCAGAGGACTCTCAAATTAAGTACTTTGAATATGGTGCCATTATAAGGCTTGATCTAATGTTGGTAGCAGTTTTGCATCAGCAAAAGCTGCAATACTGGGCACATAGAGAATACAAGCATCCACAGCTTCCTGTGGGGTTACAGTTTTTGGTTGCTTCCATATTCCCTTTCATATGCTTCCATTACATTTATGTATTCACTTATATTTTCTATTTTCTTACTGTATACTAACTGATTTCACACCTGTATTTTAAAGGCTGAAGAATGGATCATGACTCTAGAGAAGCACAGCAAAAAATAGTCCCTGATCTCCAGCTCAAGGCCAGCCTTCATTTACCATAACTTAAATTAGCAAGCAAATCAATACCTGGTAGCCTAGTGACATATCTGGTGATTTACTTACTCATTGACTGAAAAGTAATTGAGTGGGTTAGAGAACATGTGAAAATACTTCTCTATTAGCATAGGTTCCACTTAATTTTTATTTTGAAACATGAATGTATAGAAATTCTCTCCACTAGGGTAGAAGCATTTACTGCATGGGGAGACACAAATGAAGGTGGATAAACTAAACAGTCCTTAAAGCCTAAAACAGGAAATACTGCTCTACTCAAACTATTAAGAGGTAGTTATAGACACACCCAACTTCCACACAGTCTGAAAAGTGAAGGAATGCACCTTCTGTTCAAATTTTCAAATGTCAGGGAAAAAAGGTGTCTTAGTATCCATAATTTAAAGTTACAGAAATAAAGCAGGAACAAAGTGATTTTTACAAAACGCTGAACCCAAGGTTATGCCTGGCTCCCACTCCCACTTGAGACCTAAAGTCATCATTTGTTATCTGCCCTAAGAATTCAGACATATCTACAAGTTTAACAAATAGATATGTATTAACTGTGAACGTAGTAATTGTTGTCATACCCAACCAACCTGTGGCAAATATGAGATGAACTTATTAGTTAAAAAAATCAGTAAAACAAAACCATATGGAGTTAGATCTCACATTTTTGGTGGTCTAGGAATACACAGAAGGTTCCCAAAAGTCGGCTATCATATATTAGCTTGGCTAAGCTGTGGTAATGAACTCTTGCATTGGAGTCTTAACCATGGCGTGGTATTTGAACAACTACACTTCCAGCTCTATGGAATTAGCTGATGTTCTAGTTGTCTGGTTTCAGAGATGTAGAAAACAGAGGAAGAGGAATATGAAGAAGTATTCCTATCAGTGTAGGCATTTTAAATATATTTAAGGCATGTAAACCATTACCATATGGCAATGTTTCCACTGTTTTTCAGTGAAAGTATTACTCAGGAGTTTGTGCTAAATAATGATTCCTCCTTTTCATTATCTTTACATATCTCTGTATCCTTTGTGCTATAGAAGAAATGCCCTTGTGGGAACTGATTGTTGCCATTAGTCTGTTGATTCAGTTGATTGCTGCTTTAGGCTGTTCATTTAGTCTTTGGTCTCCTCAGAGAAGCTTGTCCAGAGAGCCTCATAAAGCAGTTTCTCTTCAGAAGATGAAAAACCTTCAAAGCACTATCAGAGATATTATTTCCTTTCTGTTTGTATGGAGTAAAGACATCAAAGAAATAGCCGGATCCATAATCTACAGCATATTCAGAAAGTACATAAATTTTGCAAATTTCTTTATAATTAGTTGGAAATGAAATTTTGGTATTGAAGAAATAAAGAGTAGTTGCAGAATCACAGAATAATTTAGGTTGCAAAGGACTTCTGGAGGTTGCCTAAGGGTCAGTGTAGATAGGTGGCTCAGGGCTCTGTCCAGCCAAATTCAGTACATCTCTGTAGATGGAGGCTCCACAGTCTCATCAGTCATTCACCAGTCTAGCACTCAAGATTAAATCTAAATTTTCAGCAGCTGAAGCCAAATAATACATTGATAATGAACTGGGAGAAAAAAAATTATATAATTCAAATACAATGCTCTCTTTTTGAACAAAAAAAAAAATTTTTTTTTCAATGGAACATTTTAGTTTTTAATCAAAAAGTGTTTTCAGACCCAAGTGGTCTATATTTGAATATTTATACTTCAAGTTTTAGGAGCCATCAGAAAAACTCAGTTTTCACTGATTTTAAATACTCCTGGTGAAAAGAAATTTCAACTATTCTTCTCTTGTAAAAGAATTGCCAAGTATCCACACGACTCTGAAAACACATACATGAAATATCATTGTTCAAATTCAACATTTGGACTAGAATTTGGGATAAAGATACTCGAAGTATGAAATGTTTCTCAGCTGAGTGCATCCAAATTCTTGTAATGAATATTCTCTTATACGCATATCATATTTAGTCCATTTGCTATTAGAAAATCACGTCTTGATACACATTTAAAAATGTGTATTTACTGCAAATATTCTGTGCATTCTTATGAATACAGCCAATATACTGCACATGCAAACTGTGTCTCTCTCAGAATAAGGAGTCATCATTAGAAATTGCTGCAATTACCAATAAAATATAAAATGTGAGGGATCATAAAGTATACAAATCTGCACTAATTTTCACATAATCATTCCTCAGTTCTTCACAATCAGGTTTTTTTTTTTTTTTTTTTTTTGTGAAATATTGCCTCAGAACTACAAGGTTCTTTTTCTTGCCCTAATCTCTTTTTCGCATTTAAAGATGGTTGAACTCATCACTACATAGAAATGTGGCTTGGAAATTTTCTACTCAGGAGGCAAAGACTTAAAAAACTCAGGGCAGCAACTGGAACACACCTTTACTTGTGTATTTGCATCTTTAGATTCCTATAGTTTTTCCAAACATGCACTCACTTTTACCTCATACTTCAGGAGTTTTATCTTTACTAAGCTATTTCTGGTCTATACTTTTATAACATTTTATTTCTTCTTAATTCCTTAAGATTATCCATCTGAAAAACAGGAAGGAGCACCTTTTACAGAATATAATGTTATTTACTGATAATTCCCATTTTCCATAAAATGTTTGTGTATGTCTGTCTATATATACCAATATAGGTTTCAATATTAATATTCATTTAAATATAAAGCACTAGGTGCATGTGTAAAGAAAGCAATCTGTGAGCAAGGATATACACTTATGAGAATACTAGAGGGACAAACCTTTTCAGAGCATATGCAGGGATAAAAACGTGTATTTGGTGGGATAATATTGAATTTTTTTTAATACAGAAAATCACCATAATTTTTACTAATTTATTGCAGAATTATGATTTGAATAACTTGTATTAAAACCAGCCATAAGCAGATATATTTGGCAGACATGATTGAAATAAACTAAGTTAGAGAACTGGCGCTGGAATGTAGGTTATAGTACTCATCTTACCTCCTGAAATGTTGTGTCAACAGTGTGTGAAGCATTTCTAAAACATCTAGGCCAAGAATTTTAAAAATAGGAGCCTAAATTTAGATCCTTAAAGTCTACCTTTAGATATACAAATAAATGACCTGTTTTATTTTTCTTAAAAAAAAAAAAAAAGTTTACAAAACATTTAATCTCTACAAGAGTTCTCAGGTACTCTGTAGTTCTGAAAAACAGTGTTTCTTTATATGACTGAATATTATTTTTAGAAACCTAAATTCAGGTTTTGAAAATCTTATCATTGATCCAAGTTTGTATCTCATAGAAATCAATATGAGCTTTGTTTGATATGTGAGAGTATATGTTTGGCTCTGATATGTGAGAGTATATCCTTTCCTAAATTATAAATCTGTTCACAGCAGTGTAATATATAGACAGCTTGTGCAAATTTGAAGTAGTATCATTGTCTTGTAGACATGTGACTAAAATGCTGAGGCCGATAAATCATTGTACCAACTGGGCTTTCTCCCAGTAACTGGACACACATTAAAGGCTCAAAAGATACAATACTGAATACCTTATAATTTTTTCCTCTAATACTCTGGATAAATATTGTTAGACCAAAAGTCATGGAATACCCCTGATTTAATAGAGATTAATATTTCCAAATCCATATTACTTGAATATGTTTTGTTTAGTCATTCAGATCATTAGTATGGATGACTTTCTGTATGAGAGGGAGAATATTTTTTCCATACTTCAAAAAATACTAACATTTTTAAGGCATGGATTTTAATGAAATTTGTCATACAAAATGTTCCCAGACTGTTCCCAATAAAATCAGACCCTAAAGATGCTAGTTTATGAAAGAAAAAATCTGAGGAATCATAATGGCTACACATTTAAATTACTTGTTTAGGAAGAACTCCTCTATTTGGAGAAATGTATTTATTCTGTAAAGTAGTATTTCATATGTCGTGTTTTTTATTTATACTGTAAAAAATATCATCATGAAATGAAGAAGGAGAAGTAACAACAATCTAAAATAAGTTTATTTATCTCCAGACATACCTGCTGCATGACCAGACCTTTATCCATGTTATTCTCTGCCAAACAGGAGGAAGGGACTCAGATCTACCTTTGTTAAATGCTTGTTAGAGTCTCAGAGTTGGAGTGCGAATTTCTCCTTAAGAATTATTATTGGAAGCACAGTTGCTTAAAATTCTTTCATGCACCTTTGGCACATTCCAGAATTCAGAAGTCTTTGTAGTTTGAGCAGTTACAGTAAGACCAATATTTTGTGTGCCCTGCTAGGTTGATATGTCAATAGGCTATTTGGAGCTGATTACTTATTCTTGCAATAAAACTGTTGTCTCCTTCAAAAAAAACCAAACCCAAATCCAATGACACTGAGATGATAATTTTAACAATATTCATTACTTTTTTTTAATTAATGAACGTATGCAAGTAATTTCTGTAAATAAAAGCATGATGTCATGTTCTAAAAATGAGTGTTAAAAAAGACATATAGTCCTCCAGTAATGTGATATGATACGGTACCTCTAAAATACTTCAAGTGCTGTCTGAAAACAATACTTATATATATATATAGAGTTAACTGCAGAAATGTGGGCTTACATTTATGGCATTCAGAATATTTAAATGGATTCAGGGAAAAAAAGGAATTAATTTGTAACTTCTTTAGTTCAAAATTTAAAATACAATACCTATTACTCTGGTGTTGTCATTGTTTTATTGCTGTTCTGTGTGACTTTGGTTTGGATGTATCTAGGTAAAAGTCGTCTTTAAATCTGTTGTTGCTACTCTATTTTATTAGAGCATTTAACTGACTAGAATTTCACCGTAGTTTAGTGTTCCAATGAAAAAATAATGCAGTATCTTATACATTTAATTAAACAAGCAATAGCCACGTATGTATTTATTTTCTATCTTTTATTGATTAATAGAATTACGTTAAATGGATCATTTTCTGGAGTATGCCTGAAATAAAAATAGAGCATCCTCTGAAAGTACATCAAGACCTTGAAAAGAGCCCATGTCTCACTAAAAGCAAATTCAGGATTTGTCTTTTTCTTCAAGAACAGGAGTGATTTTATGGAGTGGCTATTGCAGAGAAAAATAGGCAAGCACACAAGGCCTACTTGCTGACTACTGATAGGCAGCATCTTAAACAGTCATTTCCTCGCTCGCAGGAAAGGAATTCTGAAACAGCCATTTGCCAATGACCAAATGGAAGATGAGTCAGACTTCCCATCTTAGAAGTGGATGATATTTTGTTTTAATTTCAATACTTAGCACTGTCCCAGAGGGCTGTGTCTGCGCTTGTAAATGATTGGGTGTCTGCTCTCTGATCCCCTGGGGCATGTGACACAGCACAGTGCAAGTCCACATGGCTGAAGTCTCATAATCTCAAAAAGCAAAGTTGCATCATCCATGCTGAATCTTGGTAACAGTTTCTGAATTATTCAGTCCTTTGAAGTACACCTAAGTGCTGTCTGGAAAGGATTCAAGTCCAACCAAGGCTTAAGGTTTAATAGCACAATGGCAGCTAATCTGCGTTTAGGGTATTTATCAATACACACAATTCACAACTTGCAAACAGATTCACAGAGGAAAAGCCTTAGAACATGTTAAATACGTTCAGAAACTTTCTGAGGACTATATGCATCATGTAAGGGGAAGTGAATATAGGTGTATGCACTGAAAAGTGAAGTGAATACCTTTCAATTTGTTGAGAAGTCGTGTTTTTACTCTTTTTCCACAGTTCTATGTTATATAGTAATTGATAGATAACTGCTTTACAATCTGCAGTGAATACTTTCAGATCTAGGATAAATTCCAAGAATTATACTGTTAAAATATCTCAAAAATCCATTAGATCCATTAGACGGCAGCTCAATCAGTTAGAAATGTTGTCTTATGATTTTTTCATTTTAAATAACTATATTTCAAACATTAGTAGGCAAAGAAAGTAACAATGTAATGTTGAATTCAAGGAGGCTTTTAGAAAACTTTTCTAGAAATATTCTTGCTATGTAAAAGTAACTGTGACACACAAAGGTGACATAGATGCTTATGGTAGTCTCTGTGATTTAAGGAATGAGGAAAGAAGCCGAGTACCTTCAGCAAATTTAGATGTACTAATAGCCTAGCATGAGACCCCACATTATTTTCCTTGATATGATAAAGTCATAATACAATCCATTTCAAATGTGATCTTACAGAAACTGCTTTAATTCAAGGATCTTTATATCCTGAAATTTGGATGAAACTTGCTTTCTGTCACAGCTTGTGCTACCACCTCCTTGAAGACATTTTATCTAACAATTCTTATGAGGCGTCTTGAGGGGCCAGAAAGCTTGTGTTTGCATAGAGAGCAAATTCTTTGTGCATCAATCACTCCTTCAAGATGGTTGGGATTGCTTTGGCCAGGAGATGATCCAAATGAACATGACTAGATATTCTACTGACTCTTCTTTCTCTGACTATGGGAAAGATTCATAATCTGTGGAATTCCAGAGGCTTAGCAACACATACTAGAGCTACAAAGGCTAAATCCTTTAAAAACATCAAGCCTCTATCTTAGTCTCAAAGAACCCACCAATGCTTTGATGTACTTTTAGTACAGTTTGCCAGGGCAAAAAGCTACCTCTTTACTATAGTGACCTAAAGAGTATAAAGAAACATGCTGTATAAGCCAATGTGGGTAACGGGTAATAGGATGTTATCTGAAAAAGCACCTACTTTGGGAGTGCTCTTCAGCCTCACTTGTAAGTTGGCAATTTGTTTAGTACTGTATATCACTGATTTGCTGTTCTTATGCTACTTTATTGTTACAAATATGTTCCTTTATATTGCTAGTGCCTGCTCCTCATGAGCTCACTTAAGTCATGAGAGATAGGGAAGGGCCTGCCCCACTTTTCTGTTTTTTTAAGCAACATTGAGAGAAATTTGGGTGTGTATGAAAGACACTTTATATCTTAAGGGTTCCTCAGAGAGATATTTAAACCAAGCACCTAGGGACCCACTAGGATCATCAGTGTCCAATTCCTGGCCGTTCTTCTGAACAGTTACCCCGGGAACTTTCATGTAGCTGTAGACTTCATGCTGAATGTTTTAATCTCATTTTCCTTAGGACGGTATACATGACTTTTGGGTTTAATACACACATTCAGAACTTCATGAAGAGACACCTGAAACTTAGATGCTGAAATACCCATGCAGCAGACCCAGAGTCAGTACTGATACCAATGACTCATTTTGCCCTTCTATCAACCCTCACTTGTCTCTCTGCCAATTTAGTCTTCAGTATGGCAGGCTAAAATCTATCTTAGGATTTGATAAGTGCTCATCTTCACTTCTTACCTATTTCAGTATTTTTTCATTACAAAACCAAACCAACCAATTTTTTTTTTTTTTTAATTTCAATGCTTTATGTCTTCCTTCACTTCTCTTTAGTAATGTTAACAAATAAAACTGGACTACTAGATTTTATAAAATTATCTTAACAGTCCAGAGGAACAACTGTAACCTTGCTGGAGAGAACAATGTGCAGTTAAATACCTAGGAATACTTAAGATACAATGTCACGGGCCATTGGCTTTGGCAGCATAACTTAGTGAAGAAATTTTGTATCTCTCTGTCCCCATCCTTAGTTGCTCATTCCCTCACTGGAACTTATTCTGAACCTGGAATATTTGATTTTCCTTGATTTACAGTGCAGGAATATGGAAATGTGAAATGGGAAAGAATGAAATGTTAGAACAAAGAAAAATGAATTTACAAATCTACAAAATTAGACATTATTTCTATATATGATACACTAAGTGCCCTACAAAATGGGATTCAAAACATTACAAGGGGTTTTAGACAATTATGCTGAAAGCTCCAGTTATTCTTTTTGCGTGCAGATTGATCAAGGCTAGAGATGAGGATGGAATGAAATTTGAATGGAAGGCCTGGTCGCTTGGATGGCCAGAGAGATCTTCTTTTAATTAATTTTTTTTTTTTTTATTTTCTGGTGGTAAGGGTCAGAACATCACATTTCTTTGCTTTAATAAAATAGGGGTATATGATATCTCACAATGCTGCATTCACCTCAGTGATCAGCCCCTGTGAGTGTGTATATTGTGTGTGTGTGCACATGTATCCTCTGTGTGTCACTGCACTTCGTTAACTTCTAACTTCATTATACAGATTAGGTTAAAAAGGAAGACATGCTACAAATGCAGCATCTTTATTCAAATGTTTGACCTCCACGTTTTCTGATTGATTACTGTAGTATGGTATAGGGCAATATCACCTAAATATCACCTAACGTCTTTATCAAACACATCTTTCCAGTAACTTGTGATGGACATAAAAAAAAATGAATTCATATTTTTCATATAAAGCTTCTGATACCAAGTCACAAGCTTTTAAATAACACTGGTAAAAGTACAGTGGATTTTGCTATGCCAGAGTAATTTCTTCCCCCAAATATCATTGCCTGTTAACTATTTTGCCCTCACACTTTCTTAACAGTCAACTTCTACTTGTAGTATTTTGTATCTTAAATTCTGCCTTGGTTAATTTTGGATTGTTCTTACAACGACGAACATTATGGTTAGTTTCTGTTCCTTGGTGATAATGTAAAAATACAATGTTGTATCATATGGTATTTTTTATAAATTAACTAAAATTAATTAAGTAAAAGTCCTCATAAGACTACCATGGCTTTTCATTAATGGAGAATGTTCACATGTTTTTGTATAGACCATTTACAATACTTTGGCAGAAAGCATTATTTTAAGGTCAATCAAACAAAGTATATGAAAAAACAGAAAGTAACTTCATACTAAATTTGAGTCAACTTAAAAGTAGTAATGACTTCAGTACTTCTTTTTACCTCAAGATCTTGCTCTAGTTATTTGATTTTTTTTTCTAGTTATGGGATTAATGATCCATTTCATACTTAGTGTTTGGCATTTCAGAATTGCATTTCATGTAAATTGTCAACATACTAACAAAATATTTCCTGCTCTTCAGATGACAGTTTCCACCCTACAGTGCATGTATCTTAATTACTAATTGCTTTTGAGACCTTTACATGCTAAGCCACAGACCTATCAGACTTCACCCTGTTTTTTTCCATATTTATAAATAATGTTTGGCATATTTCTGACATCAGTTTCTCATTTGCAGTGTAAACTAATAACGTAAGATGGAATGGTAAGACACAGAGATAATCCTCGGTGACCCTTGGGGTCACCCTGTGCTTTGCTATAAAGATGAAAAGAAATGAGCTGCAGCTCAGCCCTTTAAATTAACAGCAAAAGATATCAAATCCTTAAACCATTTAACAACTTAATTTGACTTGGTTTTGTTTTTCTTTTATTTCTTGTGGGAGAAGGAAATGGGAAAGCCTGATTAGAATGGGGTTCCAGTTCTACCAGTCTTTGAACTAACGTTTAGAAGAGTGGGCTCACTTATTATTTAAATCATTTTATTATGCATTCAGCAAGTTTACATATCCTGCAATGTGTCAGTAGAACCATTCTCTAATAAATGTGATGCATGCTACAGTTTAGCTCTAGATAGGATGTTATTTTAGAACAGTGATAATATTAGTATTGCTAATGACTTCAATGTTTTAGATTCCCCTGCTTTTCCTACGACCTCTTAAAAGCAACTAATGAAACACCCAGCAATTCTACCACAGGAAATTGGTATTTTATTGAAAGATACTTTTCAGTCTTTTCATTTTTTCATCCTTTTCACTGAGTCTTGGTTATGATTTAAGTAGCTAAAAATGTTCTTCTTTCTTCTCCTATCAGATACTTTTATTATTGTTGCTCAGGGATACTACTATGATGATGATAATTGAAATTGCTCTATTTCTTCAATTTGTGTATGCAGTGAAAACATATTTTTGGATCCAGCATAGTCATTACTACACAGCATTAGATTATTATGTCACCAGTTTAAGATTGCTTTTGACTTCATTATAAAACCTGACAGGAAAATAAGATGGATTACATGGTTACCAGCTGAGCAAAAGTTTAAATTACTTTTCTTAGGGAATAAAGCTTCCTTCACTCTCAAATTAAAAAAAAAAAAATAAAGAAAAGAAAAACAGACACACCAACATCTGATTTAACAAAAATGTGAATAGCAGTGATAAAAGTAGTTAAAATAAATTGTACTTTGCATCTAGCAGGACATGTCGCAGTGGTGTGAGTTTCTAGCATGAAAAGAAGTCAGGTTTGAATATTGATCTTCTGAAGCTCCATTAGCTATATGTTGAGCACTGCTGACATCACAGATTGATGTCTCTTTAAACTGTGTCTCAGATTTAATCACTTGGGGAAACCAGCTATTGACTTTGGATGTTTGTGCCATTCAGCCACTGGAGAATGCTCTTTTACTATCTCCCTCTGTCCACGTGTTTGTCTGTGTCTCTCTTGAATATGTGCACATGCACACACACACATGCCTGTCCTTTTCTGTTACTGAATATTATCATTATTTTTTGTGTAACCATAAGTTGCCAAAGTGACACTTATGCTTCCTTATTACATCTGTATATTACAACATGTAGGTCATGGTGTTCACAGTAAGGCAAAACACTTCTTACTGATTTAAGGTATTAAGATAGTATCCAGGAAGGCCTAAAGGGATGAGCAATATCTAGTCTGTGGAGACCTTCATTTCACCTTGTAAAGTGAGGCAACCATAATAGCCTCCAGAGGAGTCCTACAGGAATCAATAAAGACAAAGAAACCAAGCACTTCTGAGGTGCTGGTGGTAGTGATGTGTGTCTGCATGTGTGCATGCCTGTGTGCCTAAGGATGAAGAGAGATGGTTTCTGATGAAAAGAAATGCAAATGTTCAAGGCATTGATCAGCACTCATCTCCGTTCAACCTCATGCCCTCTGCTACATCAATACATTGGAAACATAATTTGTATCAGCAGTTGTTTCTTTAATTAAGATCTCTCCCAAATCTTTTTCATTGATTCATGCCATTAACTTATTGATCAGCTTGCTTATGCTGAGGTGGTAGTTTTGTTGAGAGAGGGTGTCTCTCTCAGTTCATGCTACTGGATCACATCTTGGCAACCAGTGGGTAAATGGGAGCTCACTGAGCTTTGGCACTCCTTTAGCAGTACACAGAGGCTTTCCTGCGCAAGAAAAAGAACCCAAAAAAAAACCCAACAAAAATAATTAATTGCAATCTCAGGACTGTGAAAAAGGAGAGTGTATTTTAAAACCTTTCTGAAAAACTAATTACTCTAAAGACAACATGTAGATATGGATGCCATTTTGTATTAAGACTCATAAGGTCCCTATTCTTTTTTGATCTATTGAGCACCAAACTTGATATTTTTCCCATTTGTCCTGAGACAAATTAGTCAGTTGTACTATATAATTTTCAGAAAATAACATTATGGCCTTCCCAGAAATGGTATTCATCTCAGGTTATACAAAGTGCTGTGCATCCTACCAAAGGGAAAAAGGGTAATATAACTTAACTATATGGAACTAGAAGTGTGTCCAAGTGAAAAAATCAGGCATGTAAGCTAAAACTGACCTTCTGTGGCTTTGAATAATATAACCTTCATTTTACAGGATATGGCTTTCACAAATAATGTGCTCTCCCTTGAGAGCTTCCAGAGCAGTCATATCTAACCACATGAATATTCATATAACTCTGTCAGTAAAAATGGGGGGAAATATGGCCTGTATTTCTCAGAACTCTGATTTTCCTTTAAAATGTGTATTTACATGAAGATCCCTATCCTGACCATGACAGATCAGTATCTACAACTATCTCTGGAGTCCAGAAGCAGCAATACCCAAACTCAAGCTTGAGTGTCTGAGACTCAGAGGCCTAGGAATTAAAGGGTAATGGGAAATTGTTTTGATTGCGTCTTTGCAGCTTCCTTGGGTATGGAAAACCATAAACGTCTTACTGCCCTTCTAACCATGTTCCTATCAGCTTCACTTTTACGTGTGGGAGCTGGCAAGTAATGAAATGAGGAGTGAGCTGGGAAAGCCACAGAGCACGTAACAGGTGGTAGATGTCTTCTTTTTAGTCATGCAGTGGAAGAATGGGTGACAGCACAAATAAATTCAAACGGTTTCAAGAACATGAGTGGCCCATGAAACTCGTAGCATCTGGTATATCTGGTATGGCACAAACAGATAGAATTTATGGTGCATTTTTCTGTATAGAAAAAACAACTTGTAACTTCCTGTGCTCTTAGAAAAATATACTTCAGGAACACTAACCCAACAATAAATAAGTGGCTAGAGATATGCTGAACACAGTGTGTTCTGTGTAGCAAATTGTGCTATAATTCCACTTAGTTTCACAGATTTTCAGTAGGGGATCTGTTTTCTTGTTATTTTCTTTTGGATAGCTAGTCTTCCAAAAAAAAGCAAAGGAATAGTTTAGGATTGTGGAATATGAAATGAAGAATGAATTTTGTCATTAAAATGATCAGGAGTGAAATAGTTTGTTTTTTCTTAGCTAAAATGAAGGCTAAATCTGACATAAATTCAGCCATTTCCCCCATTTGAGTTAAATCTTTCAGGTAAATTCTAGGATAGGTGAATGAGGCATTAAGATGCCCTTGCCGGGTATTTTGGGTGAAGTTCTGGAAACTTACTTCAATGGACACAGTATTTGTCTATTATTTTAGTTAGCCTGCAAACAACTTAAGGATTGAACAAATTACGCTAATTAACATTTTCAAGATTGCTTTCAGAATAGGTGAAATACTGGCAGACAATCCATCAAAATTAATCTGGCCAATTGGTGGATTCTCTTCTGAAATCTGAAGTAAGAGTGAACATGGACAAGTTTTCATTAGGCTGCTTTCTAATCCATTTAGTTAATTTGGTATTTGAACTGCATCTAGTCAAGACCTTATGTTCTGCCACAAAGCTCAGCTAAAAAGGAGAAATTGCTTACTTAGAGGCTCACAGAATATAGTAAGAAAAAAAACAGACTGAGAATCCTTTTAGGTAATGGTTAAAATTTTAACTAGTTGTTTGATTTTAGTATTTTGGGCATACAGGAAATTTTACAGTCTTTGCAGGATAGCCTGATCTACAGGCTCTGCAGCATAGTCTTCTCAGATGGAGATGTACTAATTTGGATGGGCAAGAGAACACCCTAGTAAGAGGAGTCTGTGGGGCTTGCTTGTTTAAGCTTAATTCATGTGATCTTATTTGTAAAAGTTTTCACAGAAACAAGTCTGTATGAGAAAAATGAGAGCAAATTTTTTCTAAAGTGAGAATACTCACTACAAAAGCAATATGATGAGATTTCAGGGGAAAAGTGAGACTTCATTGCAAGAATTTCCATTTATAAATTTTCTGTGGATAGCCCTTTGTCCTGTTGCTCCTTCTGTAGGAAATATGTTTTTGCCTGTGAGTTAGATGTGCAGTGCTTTAGTTATTAAATTCTCTCTATTATTTTTCTTTCTTCAGCCTATCAAGTTTACTACCAGTAGCTTGAACAGCTCTAACTTTTATTAATTGTTACTATGTACTGGGTTTTTTGTTACTGTACTTATTGTAATATATTAAAAGGAGTAGAAAACTGAAAGGCCAGCTCATAAAATTGACAGATGTCCACAGCAATGCTATAATGCATAAAGTGTATCATATATACGTGCTTCTCAGAAATATCTTTTGCTGAAAAATTAAAAAACCCACTTTGCAGTCAGAAGGTTGAGGGGTAAAATATAGGCACTGGCTCTAACCCTCTTGTCCTCATGTTAAAAAGAACCCGGTTTGGAGCAGAGCAATGGGTGACGTTTTGCTCAGAAAGTTAGCCAGGACTCTGTCTTCACAGACAGTTCTCTCTGGAGGACATGAGGAATACAGATGGGCTGAGGAACAGTAATAAAGAAAATGAAAATGTGACCTAAATATTTTTCAGAAATATTTCTGACTTATATTATCTTCATTATATTTTCTTCATAGAATCATAGAGTGGTTTGGGTTGGAGGAGATCTTAAAGATCCTCTAGTTCCAACCCCCCTGCCATGGACAGGTACATGTTTCACTAGACGTGGTTACTCAGAGCCCAGTCCAGCCTGGTCTTGAACACCTCCAGGGATGAGGAGTCCACAGCCTCTCTGGGCAACCTATTCCAGTGCCTCACCACCCTCATCATAAAGACTGTCTTCCTACTGCCTAATCTAAACCTCCCTGCTTTCAGTTAAAGGGCATTCCCCATTGTTCTATCACCATACCCAATGCCCTTGTCCCTTTCTGGCCTTCTTGTAAATTCCCCTCCTTGTATGCCCTGGAAGGTGCTATAAAGTCTCTCTGGAGCCTTGTCTTCTCCAAGCTGAACAGCCTCAATTGTCTCAGCCTGTCTTCATAGGAGAGATGCTCTAGCTCTGTAATCAACTTAGTGTCTCTACTCTGGACTCATTCCAACAGGTTTCTACTTTTTCATGTTTTGTAGTATCCTTTCATGAATTTTTGGTACTATTGCTATAGCCTCTTGATTACCTATTTGTCTTTTTTTTTTTTCTCTTTTTGTATCTCAGCCCATTTATTGCTCTGCCTTTTTCCTCTGTCTTTCTCTGTTTCATTCACTCTCTCCACATTTTTTCCTCTCTCTCGTTTTTATCTTACTTCTTCTCCCTTCTGTCTAATTTTTCTCTCGCTTTAGTTCTCTCTCATACTTTCTCCCTATATGTCTCTTTCATAATTTCTCCATATACCTCTCAGTTTCAGTCTCACTTTCTTGCTGTCTCTCCCCCAGCCACACTTCCTTTAGAGTATTTTGTCTGCTTCACTCTGTAGTTACATGAACGTGTTTTTGCTGCATAAAGTTAAAAAGGAAGGAAATAAACAACCTGAAGTGGGTTTGCTTATTTCCAGAGCAGTGATGGGTCATACCAGTTTAAACTACCCGAAAAAGGGCATGGAAGCTCTTCTAACCGTTTCTGTTGGGCATGTACAGTCTTGCAGGTCTGCTAAAAAACAGATTTCAGGAGTTGAACCAACTCAACAGAAGGCATGCTGTAAATTGAGGGCATAAACACATTGATGATCTCTTTAGACATTTTAGGGCATGACACCTGTTTCAGAGAATTCTTGGCTTTTAATCTCCTAAGACAGTAGATCCATATTCAATTAGTTAAACATCCTTTCTGATTAGATTAAAAGGGAAGTATGGAGTAAGATTAAAAATTTTGTTTAGCCGGGCTGTTCCATTTCCTGTAAATATACATCAAAGGGACTGAAAAATTTGGTTGGGGAATAATCTTGAATCTAGTTCAGGGCCCCATGGGGGCTGGGCACTGTTGGTAGGGTCTGTTAGGGAAGGGCCAGGCAGCCTCAGCACCTCCCACTGCCCTAGCCCTGGGAATTGTGCACCTCCCTGGCATGGGGATGGGCTGGGACATGGGCCAGTGGGTGGGCCCTTGGTTGAGCAGGGCTGGGCAGGGCAGGGCTGTGGGCAGCTGCAGGCTGGTTCTGCTGCAGTGTTGCGAGGGTAGGGGATGACAGCCCTGGGGGGCTGATGTGGGGTCCACAGCCACGGGCAGAGAGTGGGGAGTCCTGAGCAGCTGGGCAGGAACACTCAGGGCTGGTGGTGCCCCCATGACCCTGACAGGTATAACAGGATATCGTGTACCCTCACTAGGCTGAAGTCCATCCCAAGAAACTTTTTCAGAGAAACTAACACAATAGTACTGGCATTTTTTATTTGCTTGAGCATTTTCCAACAAAAGATAGGTAAATTAAAATGTCCTGCTCGGCTTGAATTATAACTGAAAACTTGGAAAAAATAGACACTGCCCAACACTTAGAAAACACCTTCTTTTTCAGACGCTGTTGAATCTGCCTCTCTTTTTGTAGCAGTGGAGAAAGTTTCTTTATTGTATAATATTCGGAAAATGTATCTTCTTTGCTGGAGTGAAGAATGGTTGTCAGGCACTGAATTTGAAAATAAAATAACGTAGGTAAATATTACAGGAGAAAAAAGTAAAATAATTCTTTGGTATTAGAAGAGATACACTTGTAATATCACACTTATGGATGTCCAGGCATTGTTATCAACCCTATATTTATACTGTAAATCTAACAAAACATTGGGAACATGTTATTAGACTCCTATTGTGTAAACTAGTGTTTTGTACTGTTATGATCTTTTGAACTGAATACACAATAAAATAGGCAGTTGTTTTTATATAAGGAAATAACATATGAGAAATTACTGAACATTTGAGGCGTATGCTGTGACCATTCAGCCGGGTTTTTCTTGTAGGAAGATTTTATTTTATGAACATTGATACCATCCTTTTAATGTACTGACAATAATTTCAGAGAAGAGGGACTTTAATGTTTTTGAATCAATGGAATTTATAAAGATATGATTCCCTTTGAAGTTCCATATTGACTTTTCTAGAAGTTTAGTCTGGTTTTTTGGGGGAACTGGGAGCAGTTGTGAAGATTGATTAATTTTGCTATATCTGACACTGTCCCAGAAGAACTGTAACTGGTGGAAAGATTGGCATTCATCTTAGCTAACTTAGATGTTCACAGCATAGACTTGGAGTTGTCTAGACTTCCTTTAGGTCTTTACAGTTGTTCTTTATAAACCATAAAGAGAATTTAAAGTACTACTTTCAATATAGGTGTCTACAGGAGTCTAAAGGTAATGCTCTCTGAGAATATATTGCGTGTTGAGGGTGCTGGGAGTTCAGTGGCATGCAAGGGGTTGCTGGAAAAATTGATAAACTAGAAATCCTTTGAGGATCAGTAAAAACATGGACACCACTTTTGGTTCAGGAAAACTCTAAAATGGAAGCTTTTGAAGACTGAGAGAGTACTTGTCGGTTCATCTTTAAAAACTTTGGTTTTTTCATGCTTTTCCTTAGCCACCACTTTTTGCCATTGGCAGAGACAGGCTAGTGTGATAGATGCAACTTTGCTTTCATTCTGTGCCCAGACTCTTGTTATGACATTGCTATAGTACTAGACAGCAGTATAGGATCTTTCTCTGGGCTACAAGACTTTTCTGTCTGAAAATACTTATCAAAATTATATTAAAATGCTGTGTTGGATCCTCAGAGAAGAATGTCAGTGCATTTAAAGGGCAGTGGACCAGCTTACTAGCTAAAGGGTTTATTCGATCTTTAAGTATCTAGAAGCTTTACCTTACCATAGATGAAGTCCTAGAAACTGAAGGAGATTGATCAGCTGAAAACTGTTCTGAGAGTTTGTGGTGAGGATAAGGCACTTGAAAGCACCTTAACAGGTGCTGGCAGATGGCCAGTACACAGGATGGTATGGCATAAGCCAAAAAGAAATACTGCTTCATTCATTGTTTAAAGGCTGGTTTCCTCTAAAATGTTTTTCTACTCGCCTGATAAAAATACAGTGTTACATAGTCATCTTGTCACTGGCATTACTGCCAGGAAAGTATTGCAAGCAGTGTTAAGTGAACTCTGATCAATCTATCTTGTCTGGCATCCAGGACGTAGCCTAGAAAGGAGGAATTGTATACTCCCTTCTTGAAAAAGAGGGAACAACCCAAACTGGTCAGTGAAGGACTGTACTCAGAGAGGTCCAAGAAATCCAATTTGAAATTAACCTATTGACTGTGAGTGACTGTGATATGCTTCAGGTAACGCCTTCTCCAGTTATTCCATTACACTGAAAGACATGTGAGATGTTTCTCACTTCTGTTGTTAGAGAAACTATTTCTATAAATAATTCACTCCACTCTCTATAAGTAATTAAACATTACTTATTTATTCAAGATAAAGTGAATCTTAGAGAGGTTGACTCAGTTGCTCTGTGGTCAGGGTATTCTTATTTTTCAGATGTGGGAGATGGTACTACAAGTTCAAATAGCTCTATGACCTGTAACTAATTCCAGCCTACTCCCTAATGAGAGGGGAGATAAACGCTATAGAAGAATAACACTGTTCACTCTTGGATTAATGAAAAAAA
>JAYRBT010000082.1:89029257-89050939 GCA_036023395.1 Myiotriccus ornatus | reverse complement strand
GAGATGCAACAACCTGTACATGTAGGTCTTTGGGCCATGCAAAGCTTTGCTGTGACGCACTGCTTCAGTTTTCAAATGGACTGTTTTCACAAATGTAATTTGCATCTAGATATAAGGCTTGCTTCCATAAGGGTTGCATGAGAGTTTCTGAAGAGATCTAAATTTAAAAAGAGAACTCCCACCCCAACCCAACAACACCGACCAACCAACCAAAATCAAACAGAAAAGAATGACAACAACAAAACCACAAAGTAACACTTATCTATTCAAAAGAACAGCACCTAGGATATTCACCATTATGATATCTAAAAATGTTTTTATCTTACCTATTTGTCATTGGGTAAATAATGGTTAATTGGAGCACAGTATCTGGAGGTGTTGGCTGTACAATCAAGGATAGATCATGGCCAAGACAATGACTCTAGGTGAGGTCTTATCAGCACATCAGTGTCTCCTCTTGAAAAATAAAAAAAAATGCAGCATCTTGAGTGAATGAATAGTTTTGCATGGATCAATACAGATAGCAAGAATCGCCTCTGATGTAGATTACACAGATAAAGTTCTTAGGTGTTTTGACTTTTAGGAGTGAAGAATATTTGGTAGAAGACAGGAAGTTAATGAAGGATCTATTTCTCTCATACCTTCAAAGAAAAAAACTCTTGAAATGCTTTTGCAATAAATCCATGTCTATATAAATGAATATCTCATGAAGTTTACAAAATCATTGTAACTTGAGAACTCTCACTGAAATGACCCTAAATTGGAATTACAAATTCTACAGAGAAAGTACATGGATTTTCAAAGGGGAGTGAAATACAGACTTCAAAGTTATCAGTCCTCAAACATTCTTAATTTAAAACACAGTGGAGTTATCACTCAAATATGTTATCACCCTGGCCCTGCAGTTCTTTTACATATCTACCACTCTAGTGAATGCAGTATTTCATCAAGATAGTTACAGAGCTGGACTTCAGTGTGTCTTTGTTTCTTTATGGTGATTTAATTGGAAAATATTTTATTTGGCACTAGTAAGAATAGATTGCTTCTTAAACTAAAACCTAAAACCCTAACTGTGCAAACACTTAAGCAGGTGTTCATTTTTGTACATTATGAATATCTCTTTGCAGAATTCAAGATTGAATACTCCACTTACTTTTATTGTTACTGTACTCCAAATTTCACTTTGCTGTACAGCTGAGCTTCTTTCATACAAGTTTTCATACCTTTTAAGAAAGTATGTCATCTATCAGATTTCCTTAAACTCTTCATTGTATGTGATATTTCCTCTGTAACAATGGGTGCTCTACAATATTCTAGGTGATTTCCTTTGCAACTTGACTTGATATAAAAAGCTGAATGTGTACTACATTTACTATATGTCATGAAAAAAAGAACTGTTTTTTTAATCAATATAGCATTCAATTTATTTTTATAAACCAGTAACTTCCACACATCACCAAACTAAATTTTTACCTAATGCAGTGAGACTTGTACCTGCTATCAGTAGGACTGGATCTAGCCCATCATGACTGGGACAGACTCACTGCATTCCTTCCACTGTATGACTGTGGGTGGCATGTGATCCACATTAAGGATCATGTGGGCAGCACAAGTGGACATATTATAACAGATCTCTGTAAAGTGCCATTGCAGAAGCCTTGTAAAATAGAGAAAGTCTCACTAAATAGTAAAGGAATGTTGCTTTGCAGTCTTATTTGGGGATATTTTTGTGTGGTATTTTTGATGGATCCTCTTACTCAAAATCCATCAACTCATCTGATACCACTGGAACCTGTGAAGTGTTAACTCTTAACCTCATCCTTTTGGAAGATGACTTAAAATGGGTAAAAGGATGTGTGTTATGTGGAGAAGGGGGATATATATTAAAAAAAATAAATAATGGTGTGATAGGGATAAGGGGTGGTATGGGGGGGGCTGATGGTTTAAATCTCCATGGGCCTCGGAATCGAGCCTGTTTCAGTCAGATTGTGGCCCTGCTAACAAATCCAATAGCAGCTAATCTGATCATCTGCTCTCTAGTTTTCATGCTGTGTTTTCTTCAGAGTTCCTTCTCCTAGTTCCAGTCTGTGACAGTGTGATAAGACACAAGAAATTTAGTCATCATTGCTGCTGTAAAGGAGCTCAGAGAAGGGATTATGATATTCCATAACCCTTACATTAGACACGGACAGGGGCAGCCACTGCTGTGATTACAGGCCTGAACACTGCTGTTATTTTACCCACCTCCCTCCTGCTAGTCATTTAATTATTTATTTATTTTTATTTTATTTCTATTTTTTTTAGAGAAAGCTTTAAAGATTTGATGAGAAATAGTCACCATCACAATCATCATCCTAAATCTCGTTGTGCAGAACTCAGAAGTTGTGCAGCTCGGAAGGTTGCTGCACTTCTAACCAGCAAGATAACTCTCAACCAAGTTATCGAAAACACTCATCCGCTATTCAGTCATTATTAGGAAATTCAAACTGTGAGTTGAACAAATCAACATGGAATACAGACAGGGATGCCACAGGGAGCATTGATTTGGGAAAAATATAGTTTACAGCTGAGGCAAGTCAGAGATTAGGTTGCCTTTCCTCTGTTCTGCACATGGCAATATTTGTGACGAATATATTATTTGCGGTACCTCTTGCTTCTGGGTATCAAGTAGGTTTGCAGTGATGTCTCTGAATCAGTAACTATACTTGTGTTAATGACATTCCAGCACCAAATCTTTTTGCGCCATCTGTGACTCTCATCCCCATAAAGAAGGGTCTTTGTGAAAAGGAGCAAAATCACAAATAAATAATGAGCAATGATGGAAGTTGGATTGCCCACTCTCATAGAAGTAATAAAGTGTTCTGGAAATAATATTTTCTGTTGTTTGTTTGCTTTAAAAGGAAGATGTGAGAGAGCTTTTAAATTGGCTTAAACTGTTGCTTTAAGATTGCGTCTTGCATTCCAAAAGGCATGCCCATCACTTGTATTGTGACTTCTTTTGCATCATTATTATAAGGAAAGGTATTGTATGGAAATGTGCACCATAGGCCTAAGCCCAAAGAAGGGAGTGTGTAAAGCAATGGACAGAGACACAGCATGTAGCTGGGATGTTCTATGTCTCTACACACATGTGGTGTGCAGTGCTGCTCTGCTCTGCTTGGAGCACCCAGGCAGATCCAGAAATAGATGTGTGACAGTTACTGGACTAGCTCGGTAGCTACTGCTGAGATTGTATAAGATTTTATTACAGATGAACTATCTGACAGGATCTGCATAGTCACCACCAAACTCTGAGGAAGGAGGAAAGGTTTTAATTACAGCAGTGAGAGGCAAATCTATAGACTCTTTTGTAGCTCCGTGCAGAGCCAAAAGAAGTGCCTATAGTGAACACTGGACCTGCCTTATGTACCATACAATTCCAGTTATGTTTGGCTTTTGCCTGCAAGTGAAGGGCAAACTTGAGAGCTCTCATAGAAGTGGAGACTGCTGCCCTGCTGTTTGGTGAGAGATTTTTTAGCTTTTCAGAGGGGATTTTGACTCAATTACTAAAGCAATAGTGATCTACCATACACAAAGCCTAAGACTTCAACCCGCGGACAAGATCAGAGGAGAATGTGTTTAAAGTGTAATGTACTAAAAATATGGCAATGTAAATATCCTGTTAATACTTTATATTTGAATATATGTAATCATGCTGAAGAGAGAAACTTTGAGGGACATATTAACATCACTAATTCCTACCAACAGGTTTAGTTTAAAATTTAATCAAAGTATTCCAAATATGGTTTGCTATATTTGATGCTATTTATAATGGTTTCTGTATGCATTAATTTTCTTTTTAATTGGAAGACTTATGTGGTACTATCTCTTTGAAAGTTGACTGGAAACTATTAATTTTGACTCATCAAAATTTTACATTCAGTTAATGTAAGGTGTAACGCAGCAGTGTTTTCTGGAAAAAGCTATTGCTTTCTTTAAACAAAATTTCTGTGTATGCTTTCACAGAGAATTTTTTCTGAAACATAGACAGAACAAAGGTAACACAGATGCGTACACAGCGTTGCCTTAACACTTGCTTACCCCTTGACAAACACAGATGGATTTCTTTGCCTTTTTACAGAGAATATTGAAAAGATTAAATATTAACTCAGAATAAAAATTCCCTAGTACAAGTAAGCTGTGAGAGAAAAATTGTGCAACCTCTTATAAAAAATGAATGAAAACTGACAGATGTCTAAAACTGATGGCAAAATTCCCTATTAATGTATGATATTTTGTATTAGGAGACTCAGCAAGTCTTGTGTGCAGAGATGACAAACAATGATAGGTTTTGCTAAATAGGTATGCAAGCATTCTTAGAAAAAGGAAAAAAAAACAAACAACCAAGCAACAGAAAATCCACCCTCCAGCATGTTCCTCTACTGTATTTTGAACTCCTGTGTTGAAGTTGATTGCCTTGAGTATGCCTTAGACATTTTAATTTGATCAGAACCTTTTGACATTTCTTTAACATATTTTCCTGTATTACCTCTGCAATCTCAGGTATTGCTGACATCCACAATCAGTGTGATCCAGCACAATGGATAAGTATTCACTCAGTTAGCCTGCCCCATTAAGATGAAGGTTAACTGATATTTTTATTTGTTTGCTTTTGATATTTTGCTTTCCTCTAGTCAAGTAAAAATTTATTACAGAACAATATATCCAGAATACACTTCGATATGAAGAAGATTTATTTGGCCTTGAGCTCATCAAATTGGAAACTCAGACTGACAAAGGTCAAGGTTGTCCACTACTTCCTGTTTCCGTTAAAACTAAAAGAAACATAAAAAGATCTCAAACTTTTGAGCCATTACCGTGGGGATTTTAGAAGATGATTGAGGCTGGAACAAAGCATACCCCTTTGCTTCTGGGTATCAGGAAGGACTTTAATGGTATCATGACATTGATCATTGAATTCAAGGTGACAGTCATGTCAGTGTTAATGAATTCCAGGTATGATTTCAGAAAATATTAGTATACAGCATAGAGGAAGCAAAGCATATTATAAATGCTTTTAGACATTATTTATAACAATCCAAAATAAAGCTTTATGTTGTTGACCTATGGTAAATTTAGATAAATGTTTGTTTTGTGTCACATGTCATCAACATGAAAAAATGACATCCTTAATTTCTACATAGATTTTTTTATTGTTTTTATTCATGAATGCTTTAAGAAAATCACATAAATTTCTTGAAATTAGGGCTGCAAATTTCTGCAGAAGTTATCTAATCCTAAGTAAAATATTGATAACACTGTGTTCTGAAATGATTTTATGTCTTTGCTGATTTTCTAAGTCTGTAGTCAGTTCACATTTTCTTGCGATTTGCACATATTCAAAGTCAGATGAAATTAGGACAGAGCTGTCTCAGTGAAGCCCACAGTGACAGAGATGTCCCCAGCTGCTGGAATTTGCAGTTGTGGCTGCCTCTTTTCTCTGTCCACTATAAATATTTCAGTAGATCATGAAAGAAGCCAGCTACACAAATCACAGTTACAATGAATTGAAGTTAGCTTGCTTTCCATTGGCCTAGCATAAGTCAATACGTCTTTAAAATTCATTGTTATTAAGTATGTATTACATGCATTTTAGCTATTTAAAGAACATATTTTTCAAAAGGCTTTATCAAAGGGATTTTCTCTCTTTTTTTTGTTTTGGTTTTTGGTTTTTTTTTTTTTGTCATAAATGAACTAGAATTAGAAACTGGAAATGCTACAAACTTCAATGAGATTTGAAATCCCATTTAGTATTGCAGCAAAAGTGAACTGTGCTGTTCAAGATCTAAGATTCAGGCTGTTACTGGTAGTTTAAGAAATGTTCTATATCAAAAATGGAAGAACTATTGGCTCTGACACAAGACTGAATTCTGGTTTTTGCAACTACAGCAAGTGAAAACCCAGCCAAGGTGATAGCAGACGTTTCCCTGCGCATCTATAGATCATTGCAAAAGTTCAGAGTTAATGTTAGACCTCTCATGTGAAAAAACCTCCAGAGAGGTCTTTTCTTTTGGGCTCTATCAGATACAGCTTGAGTGATGAAGCTTTCTCAGCACCAGCAGTCAGATTAATGCTAACCAAAGCCAAGTAATGACATTGTATTTGCTAGTAGACCAAAAATTACACATACCATGATGTTAAAATGCTTCAACTGAAAAATAATAATAAACTTTAATTATTCCATGCAACTCTAAGATCCTTTCAACAGTGTCCTAATACTTTCTATTAAACTCTGGCAAATGCTTATCAGAAAGTTTTTTTCTAAAGACCTGACACAAACAGGCTCTGTCAGATTACTAGAGTGGCCCTTTGGAACCTCCTGTACCTATGAATACTGTATAGAAGTAGGAGGGAGACAATGAGTACTTATTTTTGCACTGTCTGTTAATGGAGCACCCCTTTTTTTCCATTCAATTTTTGAGATTATAACATCGTACAAAAAAATCATAAAATCATAGAATCATAGAACGGTTTGGGTTGAACCAACCTTTCAAGACTATCTAGACTAATTCCCTTCCACTAGACAAGGTTACTCAAAGCCCAGTTCAACCTAACTTCAAACACTTCAAACAACTTCTAATGGCAACCTGTTCCAGTCTCTTACCACCTTTATCACAAAAAGAAGTTGTTCCTTATATCCAATCTACACTCTTTCAGTTTAACACTGTTGCCCCTTTTCCTGATCTTAGCAGAAAGAAGGCTTTGGTAGAAAGTCTGTTTCAATCTTATTTCTCTGCTTTATATATTGAACTGCAGCAATAAGGTATCCCTGGAGCCTTCTCCAGAAAAAAATTAAGGAATAAAAAAGAAAAAAAAAGTATCTTCTAGTCTCCAGATAGGAACCTGACTGATTCATTTGGAGGACCAAAAATTATTACAGTAACATACCTTAACAATTATCTGGGAACTTACTGTAAGGGGCTTAGAAGAGCTGGCTGTTCAGAGAAAGCAAGACAAGAGACTGGATGTAGTTTGCAATTTTCAGAGCAGGCTTAAGTCAGGAAAATAGTATACAACCCCTCATCACTACCTTCTTTTGTGATCTCTTTTCTTGGATTATCCTCTTGCCTGTATTGTTTTCTTTTTCAGAATGATCACGGGGGGCAAATGCATATTTTGAGCAGACCTTAATAGATTTGACAGCTGGCATGTTAATAAAGAATATGTTTGTAAATTAAGGATTTTCAGATGTTTCACAATGTTAAAATTATCACACAAGTTCTTCCATCAGTAAAACCCCTCTTCTCAAGTAAATTGAGAACCATTTGTTGTAGACATAGTTTAATGATAAGAAATAGTTCATGTTATCACTAGGTGGAATATATGTGACCAGTAGTAAGGCCAACTTGGCAGTGCTCACATTTGGGGGGAATATTATTCTAAACCAGAAAAGGGCCTTGGATCCATGCTATGTACTAAGGAAGTATATGGCAACTCATGTTATTACTGTCTCTAAGATACATTTGTTAAGGAATTTGTGTGCACCAATACTGTGTAATAATTTTTAGAGATCTTAATATACCTTCTTTCTTAATATGTGTTTCTAGATGAGTAGATGACAGGTAGTAGATGATAAGCCTGATAGGGTAATAGATAATACCTTATAGGTATAGGGTAATGTTTATAAGGAACCAAATCTCCTGAAGAGGATGTTTGATAGCTGTGCTGTGGCAAAGTGAGTCTCCATTGCAAAGGTTCTTGCACAGCATCTTTAGCTGGATTGGTAGAGTACCTCAAATTATTGTTTTTGCTCAACTGGCTACAATCCTATATTTGTATATAATCTTAACTATGTACAAAACATCTGTTAAATATCTTAACTGCACGGTAAGGACAGTTGTATATGTTGTTCTTGCAACAAGAGCTTCTATTGAAGATTTAGTTTCTAATGTCTTATATGTGCACAATTTGATTACTTTCACAGCAGAAATCACAAAGAGGAGCCTTTGGAATATTCCACCCACACTCATAATCAACACATTTAAGGATACTAATCAGTTGTGAAACAGCAGGAGCTGCCTTGAGGAATTTCGAGAACTGACCAAAAATTACCACCTGGGTTTCTGTAACAGTAGAATGATTAATTGCAAAAGTTCTGCCTGTCATCTAGTTTCATATTGATTTCCAGTCAAAACCCAATATATTATCTCACCTCTACAGGCAACTGATATCTCACCCATATGGGTAACTGAATTAATGATTCAAGTGGACTGAGTGGGCATACAAGCACAGCCCTGATACCTAGCTACATCCAAGTCATAACTAAAAAATGAACTTGATTTAGGAAGAAGTGCTCTATTGTGAAGGTGGGGAGGCACTGGCACAGTTTTCCCAGAAAAGCTGTGGATGCCCCATCCTTGGAAGTGTTCTAGATCAGGTTGGAGGGGCCCTGAGCAACCTGGTCTAGTGGAATGTGTTCCTGCCCATGGCACGGGCACTGGAAATAGATGATCTCTAAGGTCCATTCCAACCCAAAATATTCTGTGATTCTATGATTGGTTTTGTTTGGCCTGTGCTGTTTAAAAATAAGTTTCTCTACTGAGTCCTTACCTGTGTTTCATGAAATCCACATCTTTCAGTATATAGACGTTAGCATTTTTAGTGTGAAGAATCACACCTGCAAGACTGAATCACATGCATTGGGTTTGGAAGACTGAATTTTGTTCTTAATTCAGCAACTGACCAATACTTGTGATTTTAGAAAAATTAGTTAACTCCTAAGCAAATTTTCTTAATCATCATAAACACTTCTTCTAAGGGTGTTTTATAAGCTATTTACTGCTTTTTAAAACATTTGCACCAAGAGATGACAAGTGCTACAGACTTTCAAGTTAGATTTTCTGTAAGCTCTGAGCTATACTGCATTATTTCTGAAGTATGTATCTATGGCTCAATAATATGTTTGAATAAATGAGGTGGAAAAAAACTTCAGTGATTTCAAATATCCTTAAAATCAAGGTGTGGTAGAGAGGTAATATTTATTTTGAAATTGAAGGAAATTTTTTTTCCATATAAATGTAATTAACTTTCCTATAGTCATCTATAGTATAACTATACAGTGTCAAGAAAGCTTGGTTCCAGAAAGCAACTGAGAAACACTGTCAGTTATTTATTTTCACTGATCAGAGTAGGCCTGGGGAAAAAAAAAAGCTTCAAAAGGAAAGATGAAACTATCACCTGCTTTGTGGTGCTATTTCAAAATTATTCTCTAGCCATCTGTGTTTAAAGATTGTGATTCTAAACCTAGATCTGACATATATTGGAGGAAAGTATGACTTCCCTATACCGGTTGCACAAATTCTACTGTATGTTTTTTGCTATTAGTACAGGTAACTAGGATCCACTTTTTATATTATTTTCCATATATTACCATAATAGCAGCTTTATGCCTCATAGTTACTTGCTTTGTTTTTCTTTCCTGTTTTATAACAGCATGCCTAAAGCCTATCAATATTCAAGTTAGCACTTTAAAATGAAACTATAAATTTCAATTTGGAGAAAATAAGCCCTTATTCAGGCTCATAAGTTTTAAATAACACATTACCATTGACTACATTAAGTTTGCATTTCTAATGTTATTTTATGCATTTGACAATAGATGTTCCACTCTGCTCAGCAGTGGAGAGCAAATGCATGTGAAATGTAAGTCTGCTTAAAATGTAGGAATTTATTAGAGCTGTCAGTCAGCAGTGACATGAGAATTAAATTATTTCTGAAGATATTTGAGTTGATTTTTGCACTTTCTATTGTCTTTATCTTCTGGAGTTTGAGTATAAATATCTCTTTTAAAAGGTTTTCTTCCTAGACTGTTTAGTGCTTCCTAAAGTCAAATAAAATGGAAGTGAAAAATCAAATACTAGATGCAAAAACTCTTAAGGAAATAACTAGGTAGCATTTCAAATAACATAAAAAAGAGTTTAATTATTTATTTCTATCAATCCCAGAAGAAGCAGGTTGGTTTACTTCTATTTTTGTTGTTATTGTTGCTGTTTAATTTTGTTCCTTTATGAAAAAAAGGTGACGAATTATTTTTCCTTTTGAATGCTTTCTTTGTAAGTGAAAAGTATGTGCTGGTGGCCAAGTGACATCTTTTCCAGCTGTCTGAATATTAACTAAGAAATAAATTAATATAAAATTTCTCCTGCTGCAGGACTAACAATAAGAAAATTGTGTAAAAGCACTGCTTTTTCTGGCAGTAGTGATTCCTATTCTTCTTCACATAAATTGTCTTAATGGACTATTGCATTGATTGAACTGAAGGAAAAAATCCTTTTCCACTTGACTCTTTTTTTGTGATCATCTTGTGCTACTGTCTGCATTTCTTAGACCTATTTTCTTCTTCTTTCTAATTTTCAGAGATTAGAATGGAAAACAATTAGATCCCTTATGAAATATTACATCTGTGGGCTACACCATACTACCTTGATTCATTTTGATTGTTAACTTAAGAGCTTTTGGATGTCTAGAATAACAAGTGTCAAGAGTGAACTCACATTGCACAGTACCTCAGAACTGAGAAACTATCTGCATAACTCCTATGTACTATATTTGTCAAAAAAAAAAAAAAAAGAAGAGTGTTTTTTGCTAATTGATTAGTTAAAAGAGTTTATTCTTGGTTCAGGTGTCAAGACATAACTGAAAAGTTAGCAAAGATATGTAGTGACAGATTTTGGACTCTTGCATTCTTGTGAATATGACCATACAAAGAAGAAGAAATTTCCACAGCACTATTTCTACTTTATTGCTATATGATGACAGGAAATTCCTATGGTTACTTGGACGGCTGAAATGTTTTCACATGAAAAGGTCAAAATTCAGTCATAGCATAAATAGATGAAACTTCACAGTGTAAGTTTAGTTTGACTGTAATCAAATAAATTAAATGACTGTATTTTCTTCATTCATGTGAATAATTCTCATACAGTGATTTGCACTGAATATATAAATTTTTCATGCATTTCTCCATTATTGGCATAACTGTTTCCAAAAAGAGAATTATGACTGAAAAGCATATGGTACGAGCTCTAAAATAGCTGGAAATATCTTGCTTACGATAGAGAAAGTCATCAAAAAAATCTGTAACAGTTTAGAGAATTCTGACTGCCATTTTTGCTGAACAACTAGATATTCTCAAAACTCACATTTGCTTTTCCAGATACCTTTCTGAATAACAGAAACCTGGATGGGGATTATCTTTACCTAGACAAGCAAATGCAAGAGGAAAAAAATAGGGAAGCTTTTGGACACAGAGAGGCAATGAATGGTTTGAATGGTATTCATGCTAGAGTTCAGACATACATGCACCTATACTCCACTAATATGCAACTGCTACAGGCTCTCATACACCTGTGTACATTTTCATAGGTGTCACAGTTGTAATTCTGAGCCTTTTATGAATGCTGAGTTATCAACAAAATATATTTATTTGTGGCTAATGAACCAACAGGAGTCCAACACACAGATCTGAATACTAGTTACACTGAATATCTGCTGAGGAAGAAGACTGTTTCACAGCTTTTAAGAAATTAATATGTAATAGTATAGAAATATGGGTCACCTAAAAGTGAAGCTATTAATTTAGTCTCTTCTGGAGTTATTCCGAAAGAATGTGTAAGAACAATTCAAATCTTTCTGTGTTAGTGGGTAGAGGTGGGGCAGTAAATAAATGAGTTATCGGACTGGACATAGATGAGGTAGAAGTCTAACTTATGCCAGAGAAATTCAGGCTCTGTGTTTATGTGGCTACAGTAATCCAGAAATCTAATGTAAGACATGTATAGTTGACATGGTGGAATCTTTGTTGTAGCAGCAGGTGGTTGTCTTTTTTGAAGCCCCATTTCCTTGATATTCCACTATCCTTAAATGCCTCTGCATCTGTGTCTCTGGGCAAGGGCCACGGAAGAAAATGGGCCTGGCTCTTCAAAAGTGTGGACAAAACTCACTCTGTACTCTATGAAATTGATCTTGAACTTCATTTTGACAAGGCGGTACACAGATGTCTACAAACTCAGGCTGACTCAAGGTCCTCAGAGGAGTTACCGCCTGTAGATATTGTAGAAAAAGAAGGAAGTTCACAAGGGTTACGGAGCCTAAAAGAAGGGTCCAGTAGTAAATATAATTCAGATGCACAAGTGATCATATCAGCTGTGCTATCTGAACAATATCCGTGGCCAGTGCCTTGAGCATCTTAGTTTCCGTGGATAGACTATCACTCCCTCTCCAAGCCAGAATACATAAAATGAAGAATTACAGGTGAAATCTGGAATGACCAGCAAAAATTTTTAATTAACAGGCTCAGACTAATGTGTTGTATAACCCAAATATCTACATATGTGACTTTTATGAAGTTATGAAAAAGCTGATCAGTTGAAAATTTCACTTTACACCTTGCCCTGTCTGAATCATCCCACCATGGTCTTGGCCAAGTCATTTAATAAAAAATTACATTATGCAGATATTGTTCTTCAAACCCATCATGTCTGCAAAAGCCTGCCTGGTAGTAAATCAAAACATTTTTAAGGAAGGGGAAACAAGGATAACTTACTTCAAGTGATGGAAAAGTAGTGTACACAGGAATCTGATAATGCCAATAGTAGAGGTCACATCCATTAGGGTAATTTCAGCCCATTTTAATAAACACAGCCGCAGTTCCATGTAAAATCCAATACTAGATGTTGCAAAGCAAGCCATCTCACACAAATACTTGACTCTTGATATTTACTGGGAATAAATCAGGCCAGGAAAGCAATCTGGAAACAATACTCTGAGACGGCTACTAGAGAGTGCATATCACAGTGTGTACAGGTATTTCTTTATCTCTAAGGAGACAAAGGTCAGCAACAGTGCCTATTGCAATATTGATAGTACTATCTCTTAGAAGCCCCACAGTAACCATGTTTGCTCCAGAATTTTCTGTTCTCGTGGTTTTGTATGACTATCAGTAGTCACAGAATGACAGAATGGTTTGGGTTGGAAGGGACCTTAAAGTTCATCTAGTTCCAACACCCCTGACATGGGCAGGGATGCCACCCATTAGATCAGGTTAACCAGGGCCTCATCTAACCTGGCCTTTAATACTTCCAGGGATGGGGCAAAAATGCTATGTTACAAAACATAGATGGAAAACTAGGGTGTATTGTTGCAGTGGTTGAGCTCCTGAAAGAGTTCCTGAAGAAAGAGAAGCTCCTCTTTTCTTGAAACGTATTTTTGGGCATAGGTGTTTCAGTTCTGCACTTTATTTAAAAAGTTGTTAACAATAAATATAACAAATTTTAGACACACTCAACTGCCTCTAAGTCAATTGCTCCACAAGCTCCAAAATGAGGTAAAGGAAAGCAATATTAATCAGCTGAATTGGTCAGAGAGGAGAAAAATCTTATTTTGGAGCTAATCAGGAGGAGACATTCAAACCAAATGGCTTACTCTAAAAGCCTATTTTGTTTTGTTTTATTTTAAAAAAAGCAGAAAACTTGTGGAGAAGGCACCAACAGGTAATGATAATTGTAACTTTAGTTCCTAAAAATGAAATAACAGAGGTCAACAGTTAGAGAGAGTTACACAAATGCTGCAAAAATGTAACTTTTGCAAGTTTTTTAGAGCTATTTTTGATGCATTCATCTCAAAATGAGAAATATTATGATCTTTTATAAATACAATCTAGAATGTCAATATGAAGAAAATAGCTGGATACCTGATGGGTTTGCTGCATGTTGGAGAGCCAATGTGATATGTTACTAATATTTCTGCTGAGCGTATGCAGCTGGTCTGGAAATCTATGTCACAGTGCAATGCCATTGATTTTAAAACTGCCTCATATGTTAATTTGCAAAACGCAGTTCTCTGCAACCAGAATAACAACACTGGCATATCTGCTAGGTATTTCCAAGCACCCTTTCCTTTGATCAGCTTGCCACTGAAGCAACACAGATTTGTAGATACATCTTTTCTCTCCTCCAACCCATTATTAAATGCTGTAATAATGGCATCAAATCAAATGACATTTAATGACATTAAATAATGTCAGTGCTACAATAATGGCTATGGGGAAGGAGGCACCAACACTTCATTAATATCTCTTCCTCACAACCTTTCTTTAAAAACCTACTTCCCCAAATTATGTAGCGTGAGCAATTTCTGCATTTAAATAGTAATAAAGTGTGACACTCATCTTTGCCTTCCTTTTCCTGTGCCATATTCACTTGCCCATGTTCTTAAGGAACACTTGCCATTTAAGTTGTTTAGAATCTTTGGTTGAGCTCTGAAACTGCTACAGCAGAGTAGCATCTGAAAAAAAAAGGCTTTGGTCTAAGCTATTTTTTTGATGTGATGGTTCTACATCATGCGAAAAATTCTAATCATCAGAGAAGTATTGTCAAAACTAAAATGAAAAATAGTGGTTTTCTACCTACTTTGTGACAGCGTTCTCTTAACCCCTAATATGGCTGGAAAAAATAGAGAAGAAATCTCAGACATTTGAAAAAATATAGTCAATCAGTTTCTGCCATACATCAGAGTAACTGTACTTTTTTTTTTTTAATTTCATGGAAATCTTTTTATAGTGATTTGATAGGTACTACAGTAAAGAGCTGATACACTTAGCAGTTAAACTGAAAAGTGATGCACTTGATTTTTCCATTCTAGTTCTTGATTTTTGCATTCTAGCACCAAGATGAAGTACAGCTGATTCAGTGGAAAGAAACTACAGTGTAGTTCTTGAGAGATCAGAACAGCTAGATTGATAGAATGGAGGTTAATGAAAAGGATATGATCCACGACTATAGATAAGGCAAGACTTTTAAAGGTATTTAGACCCCTTAACTGCTTTTAAGTCACACTTGAATATCTTAGTCTTTTTGAAAGCACTGTAGGAGAATACTGCTCTACTGGATACCAATACTTTGTCTATAATATTTGTGACTTTCAACATCACAAAACTAAATACTTTTCTATCCGAATTCAAACTTTACTTTCTCATGGTGTGTTTTCAAATTAAGCTGACAAAAGTTCTTCTGAACTCCAAGGAATAAAGTTGTGTATTCTCCATCAAATGGGCATGTTCTAACACTGTAGAGGAATAAAAAGCAAGTCTAACACTTAGAAAAGCTTCCAGAATTTTTAATTTGCATTCAAAGACTAATAGTGTTCTAGGAACAGCATACAAGGCAGTGAATGTCATGACCAACAAATAATTACATATCTAATAGAGAAAATATGCATCTTATGCTAACACTATAAAGTGTATGGGAGGTTATAGGTTTGTACTGCTGAGTGTCACAGCACCTAATTTGCTTGAGATTGACCACTGATCAGATGGCATGATGACTAGAGTACTCACCAAAGTGTGACAAAGAACTTGGATGAACTTCCTCCCATCCTGAGGACAATGAAGCCCTTTCCTATGAACTTACAAGAACCACCACACTGCAAGGCAAGATTCTGGTGGTCTTGTGTTGAATTTGTTACACTGTGGAGTAGATTAATATTTGTTGGCTGGAGGAAGAATGTGTATGTGTTGTTTGAGGATCATAACACATATTGCCAAAACAGTTCTTGGTGCATACTTTGATGTTTTGAGGAAAACTACTAGACATTCCAGTTCTTATTCTAATAAGTAGAATAGGCAGATAGAGGGCAACTTGAGCTAGAATGACTGTAAAATGAATACAGTCATGATTCTGAGGGAAAGGAAGGAGACTAGTAGGCAGGGAGGGAGGCAGAAAAAGAGAGAAACATCGTATTGAAAATCAGCACAAGAAAAAGTGAACATCAAGAAGACAAGCTTCTGTAAATTCAGTGTGTCTTCAAAGAATTTTTTATGGGAAACAAGTTTAAGGAAAAAACCCAAGCATTTAAGAATATTTAGTCTTTTTTAATTGTTAATAACGGCACAAGTAAAAATTGTACTAGTGAGGATAAAAATTAGAAATGTGGTGAACAGTTTAAGCTAACTGAATTACAAATAGTTTATTGACCTCGAAGATAGTAAGAAAGTATGCAGGAAATATAAATGTTAGTTTGCTCAGAATGAATACAAAATTTATGTAAAATCCAAAACCTAAAGGACAAAATAAAAAAATAGTAAGTTATATTTAAGATTGTGATGGTTGTATATAATATAAGCAGATCATCTAAAATGTTGACCAAGAGGGAAGGAAACATAATGGGGACAACATATGTTCCTGTGTGATGTATAAACCTTAGCTGCTTCAATCTCCCTTAAAAAAAATAATCTGGAATCAGAGAGTGGCCATTTATGAAACACCATTAATAAAACAAAACAAACCAATCTAAGACTACAATATCAACCTATGAGAGGAATAGAGAATACTTAGGGAAATCAGATACCACAGTAATTTGGGAGCTGTTTGCAATGATCTCTGAGAACATAAAATGTGGGAGTGATGCTGAAGACTGGAAGAGTGCAGATGGTCTGCCCATCTCTACAATGAGATAGGTATTCTGAAAGGAGGTACAAGAGAATTATAGATCAAGTAGTTTGATTTCGATGCTCACAAAACTACTCAACCAATCATATGATCCAACAGACTATTTGTCCTGAAAGGTAATGGAAAGCCGAGTATCAGCCAGCATGGATTTGGCCTTAGCAAATAATTTCCTTCTATTATAGAGTAGTAGGCCCTGTGGACAAAGCAGAAGCAGTAGATATATTTTTTTATACTAGAAATCTTTTAATGTTGTGTTCATAGCATTTTCCTACGCCAGTTAGAAAGACATGGTTTTTAAAAAAATGCTACACTATCAGCAAAAAAAAGGATATCAAAGATTATGGTTCACTGATGAAACCAAACATAACACCTCTTGTTATCCTGTTAAAGATTTCCTTTTGTGACATAGATGATGGAATGTTTAGCAAGTGAGTGGGAAGTAACACAAGCACAAAAGCTTCAGAGAACAGGAAGACAATGTAAAATTGTCTTGAAACGCTAGAAAAACTGGGAAAAAAGAAAGATAATAGATTCATATTTATACAAGGGAGATAGTTATCTATTGTAAAACTAGTAAAGGGAGAAAACTGGTCATGTGAAAATTTTGCAGAAAGAAATTTAGTGTCACAGTAGATTACAGGACAAATATTAAACTAAATTCAGAATTACAATGTTTATATCATTGGTAAGCAATAAAAGGGAACAGGAAACCTATCAGGCATCCTTCTGTTGTATGACTTTTAAACCCTCAGAAGACCAGTTGGAGATTACATTATCAATGGGGTAAGAATGAAGTTCCCAGTCTTCATCAATATGTAGAAGAAAGTGGAGACAGATCAGTAATTTTCTAACAAATGGAAGGTTATTGCAATGAGAAACAGAGTAATTTCTCCTTGTCCGAGATGGAGGAGCATGAGAAGTCATAGGCACGATGAAAGGGTTCTTACATTTAAATTGAAATAATGGAGATTTAAGCGGTTTTTTGAAAATATCTTCTGTGGCTCTAGTCTTTAGCTGTGAACATTTTTAAGAACAAGATAGAAATATTTGCAATGACATATTTGAACTCAGCTACAGTAGGGAAATGATCCCATGAGGTCGCTTCCTCTCATACTCTTTCCTACAAAGGAGAGATATTGCCAGGGAAAGTGAAGGTGTAATATACAGCACTGTCAGTCTGTGCTTTGTCAATTCTTTGGATAAATGAAAGATGTGGTCCAGCAGAACTTTGCTTATACTGCAGTAATAGAATATTTTTTTAATAAATAACTATATTAATATTAACTTTATAATATAAAGGAGAACAACAAGCAGCAGTATTAATTTGGTTTTATTATGTTTTCTAATTCCATTTTGAAATGCCTCCCTACCTTATTAGCAATGTAAAGATATGAATACAGAAGTGCTCATTTTATCATGACAACATTCAGTTTTGAAACTAATCTAAAATAAAACCCAGATTATGCACAGAAAACTCAATTATGAAACAAAAGGCATCCAGTATGAAATTAAGGTAGTACATTCCATGTTTTATGTTCTGGCATTGTAGTTTGTTACAGCGTTTTTTTGCTGATAAACCTCAAAAAGTTCACATAGCCAAGAGAAGCTCTAATGGACTGAATCAAAAATTACTCACTTTCATCTGCTGAAACAAATTGGTTTAATATACAGTTGTTTGCTGTCAAATATATTAAAAACACTTGTGCCAAACAAAATTACAAGCTGTGTTTGTTTTTTGCCTGGTATATTTGGAAGGTGGGGGAAATGGGAAAAGGAGGAAAGAGAGTGGGTGGAGTTGTCTATACACTTGCCAATATCAGACTAGATAGCATTAAAAAGATGTAACACACACAATATGCATCCAATGTGTCTGAGTTGCACAGGCATAAAGTTTTTTCCTTCCATTTTTTAATGTTTGACCATGTGTAACTAAAAAGTTCTAACCTGTTGGGCATTGCAAGATAGTATGCAAATAGGCCAGCTCTTGACAAAGGACTACAGTAATTCACTTTTCTGTTAATCAGGGTGTGATTATCATCTGATTCTTTTGAATTCCATCCAGATTGCTATTCTGTCTCAACTTCAAGCAGGTGTTTTGTTGTTGCCAGACCATGAACACAGCCCTGTGCCTGAGTCTTTCAAGTGTGCTAGCTGTGCAGATGAATTTTGCCTGCAAACTTTCCTCAGGCAATGAACTGACTAGTGCAACATGCTCACAGCAATGTTAATCTAGCTCAGGGACATTCACTACACATGAAAGACTATTTTTAACCTATTTTTTAATTGATATATTTTGTCCACTGAAAGTTTCCACTATCTCTCTCTCTGTTTCCTCCCACTCTTTCTCTCTCTCTCTCTCTCTCTCTGTGTCTTTATATCTATCTACTTTTTCTCCCTCTTTTTTCTTTTTTTTTTTTTTTGAGACAGCAAATGGATTGAAGTGAAATGAAAATACAGTAGCTGGCAGACACAAAGCAGAAACAAGGGGGAAGTTAAATAAAATATGAGAGGGTGAATGCTCAGCAAAGAATTCACCTTTGATTTTAAAGATTAGATAAATTGGAAAAGTAATAATCAGGAAATTGAAAAGTGGGGACTATTATGCATTAGCATTGTGACTAGCATAACAAATATAATTTATTTATTTATACTTTAAGAATGGTACAATATTTTATAATATACAATAGCTTAGAATGTCTTCTGGAAAGGGGTCACAATGATACATTTTAACTCTGCAATCCTAGTAAGAAATATTTGTAAAGTAATAGGATTCGATGATATTCAACACAAACTATTTTGAATACCAGAATATTTCATTCTTGTTACCAACATGTTTTAATGTAACTTGCTGTAATTTATGAACATTTGGTTTATTTTTATACCATGTCTTGGCCTTGGCTTTTTTGCATTATTAAGTCTGGTTTTTAATCTTTAACTGGAAATGTGTATATATATACATTATTAATTTATCTATTTTCGCTAATTTCTCTAATTTTCACCTAATTTCACTGTGGATCTGTAACATGGTTTAGAATAAAATAGAACCATCTATATGCTAACTATGTAAAGCCTCCTTCCTAATTTTTTAATATACTCCATTACGAACTCTGAGAAACAAAAGTCCAAGAGGCTAATTTGACAACAGAAAAATACAGGAAAGTAGTTTCAGAGCTCACTATTCATGGGTTGGGGATTTTCCATTTTTCCTCAATATCTGTATGAGGAATATTTAACATGGAAAATATACCTTATATTGTCTGTTCTTTGCAATTCAATCTTAGCTAGTCAGAAATGGGTTCTTTACCCTTCCTTTGCACAGCAAAATATAGAGCTCCCTCTCCTCTTCTGCTTCCTTGAAAATGAAGTTTTTCCAAGAGGTTCATGTTCATCCCGGTTTGTGTCTGCCTTTCCTCTCTTTGTTCCAGGCGGGAACACCACTGACCCTACCTGTCCTCACTGTGTGAACATCAGTTCCATGCTAGGCAGATGCATATGCGGAAGGTTGTCCAACTCTGTGGGAAGCTAAAAAGCTTAAACAGAGGGATGACAACTTTTGATGTGTACTATTTGTGAAGGGGGGAAAAAATCAAACTACATTTTCAGGAGAATGAACAAGGGAAAATGAAGATTTGTAATATAGAATATTTGCAGTAATGGAGAGAAAACCAGTGGAACTGAAGTGATAGCACTGATAGCAAGACAGGCTGGATGCTTTTCCAAAGAGGAATAGTTAAGCCTCAGGTTAATGAACAGGGACAAAAATCAGCGTATATTTTCTAAGATCAAGAAATAGTGGCTTCAGATACTTCTAAGAACAATTCTAAGCAGATGTGAAAAGTTTGAGGAAAGGCTATTTTCTGGTGGGTTTTTCAGGTGTCAAAACCCACATCACTAGAGTAAAAAGGTCATGGAGTTCTTTGCTAACCCGTGTGTGCATCAGCATTACAAAAATGTTCCAACATGTCCTCTGCTTGTTGCTTGTTTATTTTAAGATAGGATTCTTCCAGTTTTGAGACTAATGTGTTATTTATGACCTTCTTATATACTTGGGAAATAGTTAATTTTGGATTACTTTGGGACCTTATTTATTAAAATCAGAGTAAGAATGAGAAAGAAAAAAATCTATTTTATCCAGACTCTTACAATTATATTATAATGGATGATATTTTAAAATATCTTGCACAATTATTTCAGTTAACTCATAATATTGGCTTTCACATCATATAAATAATGTAAATTATGAAATGGTGTCTGTGCTATTGAGTTACAGCATATGCATACAGGTAACTATCATTCAGTCAGTGAATTAAGAAAATTCAGTCAGCATCCATCAATGTTCAAACAAATACTTTATTATCAACTGAAATAGTTTCAGAAGTGATTTTCAATTTAAGAAATTCATCCCATTTCATGAATTATTTTTCAGTTATAGCATAATTTTAGATAAAGTGAGCTATTCCTAGATGCGATAATCACCACAGATATATACTGATGGTGGCATGATTGACACTCCGAATAAGGGAACCAAACCATTGTTTAGTTATAGGGGCAAATATACTTGGACAGTAATGGATTTTGGGTGTCAGCACTGGCTGAAGACATCCCTATCCCCATCGTCCCTTATGGCATAACAATACTGCATGTAGTGGTGCAAAATGGATCCAAAACCCAAAGTGTTCGAAATAATAATCCTTTTTGTACATTTTGTTTTCATTTGCTTTATATTTCTTTTTTACATAGATCAGCTCACTAATCCACTGCACAGTGGAGTCATGTCTCGAATACAGGAGCATACAAATAAGCTTCCTCATCCCACTCAAGTGCTGCGGCCTTGGGTTTATGTTGGAGCTGTGCCATAACACACTGCTTTATGATACAGCTAATCTGATCTGACAGCTAACTGCCACCAGACAATCTTCTCTTCTCCCTGCCTTTCCTCCCAGCCCTGGCTATGTGTGTCTTCCTACTTTCTTGTCCGGGCAGTGGTGCTTGTCCAACTCCCCAGAGGGTTCGCTCAGTGTAGTAAACTGACAAAAATATTCCCTTCTTTCTTTTGGGCATCCTGTGTGCCCCCCTAGATTGCCTCAGAGGAGGGCTGTTGCCGTTCGGTCGGGGCGGGAGGGACGACACGGTGACCAGGGATACCAGCCCCCTTTATTACAACAGTGCTTCTACTTATACACTTCTGGGTGTCACAC
>JAYRBT010000082.1:89002546-89023442 GCA_036023395.1 Myiotriccus ornatus | reverse complement strand
CCCCCCCCCCCCCCCCCCCCCCCCCCCCCCCCCCCCCCCCCCCCCCCCCCCCCAAATCATCCTTTAAACTGAATCTTATTCTGTAATTCACAAAATACTGAGTCTTCTAATGCTAAGTAGCTAAACAAACTAATACATCTTTCGGTTTTTTCAGACTGTTCTTTTAGGTATTAAACAATGAGGAAATCAAACAAGATTCTGACTTCAGAAGCTATTAGATCAAACATTCTTTGAAAAGGGTAACATGTAGAATATATTTATTTGTACAAACTTTTAACTGAAATTTTCACTGATAGATAGATAGATAGATAGATAGATAGATAGATAGATAGATAGATAGATAGATAGATTCCCAACTAATTTGTCTGCAAAATGGCATTTAACTATTTTTAGAAGTGTTTAGAAGATTATTAAAATAGTGAATTTTCAAGTTATTGTATTAATTAACTAATCAGTGACAACTGTAAAGAAGAGTTGCATCTTTTAGCAGAATAAATCATATAGCTGAAAAAGATGGAGAAGATTTGGACTATGCAAGCACTTTTAGGTTTTACGTTTTGTTCCTAATCATTGCCAGTAAATGAAAGGAGGAGCTGCTTGTTGGAAATCTGAAAGGGAAAAGAGACAAATATCTTTGCATGTGTAAATCCTCTTCTTTCTTCATTCAAAAACTCCAGCTTGTGTCCACAGTGGCTTGTTGGCTCAGTTCATCAGAAAGCCTGAAGCAATTCCCTGAGCCCTCATTTGTAGACATCACTTTGGCAATGGAACAATGCAGCAGATTCTCATTCTAGGGATTACAGTACTATATATAAAGAAAACATAAAAAGATTTACATATATTCCATGTAATTTCCCCCATTATATATTAAGCATCGAGCAGAATTTTGAGTCTTTTTATTGGTAAATGTGTCAGAAAATATTTTTTTAATGGTAATTTATATCCTAGCATTCTATTTTCAAGGATAATATGCATCTCATACATCCAATAGATGTCCCAGAACCTTCACTCTGGGAAAATGGGTAAAAGGCAAGCTATTCTTTTGGGGCTTAATCACTTATCTTACTGAATGACTGGAATGGTACATATACTTTCCCGAATCCACCTTCTGGTTTGCATGTGCACTGTAAATTAGTATGGCTTGGGGGAGGAACACAGTCATTGCCTGGTACTCTTTCCTCATGAACAAGTGGGAACAATGGAGCTGAAACCTTACCTTTGCCACTTGTTGAACAGGCATGAGTGAAGAACTAATGTCCACTATTAACAGTTTTGCAACATCTATGTTCCTGCAACTTTCAAGGTGTTTCAAGACAGCAGAGGGGGAACTGTGCTGTTGAGAAATGTCTCTAATGTCATAGCTTCTCAGTCAGAAAGAACTATGCTTCACCAGACAAGAACTGTTCTGCTCTAGATGAGAAGTATGTACAAAATCACAGAGCACATTATTTATGATCCAACATAGATCCCGCCACAGGGAAGTTGTGTGGGACACATTCAAAACAACACATTTGAACCTAAACTTAATTTATTCCTAATCAGGCCCTATATGCATCACGCAGCTGCCTATAGCACTGATTTTGAGAGCTCCAAGGTCCTGTTTGCTGTGTTGTTGGAGAATACCCTGCCAAGCAATGTCTTCATTTCTGGGGAACCACCGTCTGCTAGTTTCCTTTTCATGTAGGCATGATTAAGCTTAAAAACATCTGAGGTGAAAATTAAAATTCCCACCAAACAGTTTGATTATAAATAAAAATTTTCCATTTGCTCAACAAACTTTGCAATCAGACTCCTTATGGAAAAAGTGGGAGGAGCTGGAAAGGAAAGGAACCTAAAACTTATTACTGTCACCAGCAATGTGTGAGAAAAAATACCAGAGTGCAGCTGAATGACAAAAGAGGAGATGTTGACTGCTATATGCTCTGGGATGCCAAAAAAGCATTAATTTAAATTAAGTTCAATCATATGACACATAAATTACTGTCTCCGAGAAGATCTGAATCCCTTTGCAAAGCTCTCTGTTGACACAAGGGCTGTACAAAAAGCACTATGTACTGTTACACAGACCCCTGTGGTTCAGGAACCCAATGGAGAGGGACAGGTTTTTGGCAGCAGAGATGTGGAAGACCACAGTGAAGCACAAGGTAGAGCCTGGAGCAGACTACCTGACTCCTCTCTAACACAGCAGTATCAGATATGACACTCAAAATTAGGCAGGACCTCAAAGCCTGATCCTTTGCTGAGTAAAAGATGGTTTTCCCTTTACCGCAGAGGATTCACAGACCTGGGAGTGAAAGAGGGAGCAGCAGAAGCATCTAACTCATTTTGCATGCCCTCAGTTGCCTGGCACATCAGCTAGAGATGGCATCTATGACCTGGGACTTACAGGAAAATCACAGCTGTCTGGAGCAGCAGCAGAAAACCAAGAAATTTAACCTTGCTGTCTGAAATGACACTTGACACCTGCATGTAGGACTGGGCACCTTTTTCTCTGTTATTTGGTTTGGGGTTTTTTTCACCCCACAGCTTCTTGGTCATTAGCACAGAATTTCCACCTACTCTTGTCAGTCAGAATGAGATAAGCTAGTTCTCTGGGCTATTTCTTTAGAGACAGTTGAGGGACATAAGCCACTGGGAGGCTAATTGGTCCCATCCAATTGGACAAGCACACTGGAATGGAACTGATCATCGTTTTTTCCGTATGTTGATGCCATTAAGGATGATGAGACAAATCAACCAAATTGCACTAGAAAACTGATTTTCAGGCAACAAAAGGGAGATGAGATGAATCACCATTTACGTGAAGTCACAAAAATTCTTACTTATCTTATGGGACTCCTCAGAAGAAAAAAGTATTTTAAATGACAAGACCTTTTTCTTAAACTTCTGACTCAGATTAGAAAATAAAAAAAATATTGTTATATTTACAGGAATTGAAAGATGGAGTTGTTCATAGGGTCCTAACAAACCGAAAGTTATCGTTTATGCATTTTTTAATAAATCAGCTAATTTGGTAGAGCTTTTTTATTTCTTTTGCTTTGTTTTGTTTGTTTTACAGACAAATTATCATTCAAGCAAATTGGTTTTTGTCTCCTTAAATTCACGCTGCTAGAAGTCCTGGAGAAGTAATCAAAAAATTGTGTTCTCATTTAAATGTTATGTTTCACATTACATCCAGCAGCACTGTATATTAAATACACCAATTTCAACAATAATAAATTGGCAAAACAAAAACAAACCAACCAAACAAACCATATTCTTTGTATATTGCACAAGATTTTTATGAATTATATAATAATTCTCTATTCAATTTTAAGAATTTCTGCATGCTTTTTCTCATCAATAAAATAGTATCATTAGTAAATTTGGGTCCATTACAGGTAGAGAGATGTTCCACTTTGTCTGTTTTCTAGCTTTGTCTAAATATATACATTCCCTACTTCATTACACTTCAAAGACAATCAAAAAATTTAATCCTGCCTAATTCATCTCCTAAAAAAAAAAAGAACAATCAAGCCTATAAGTACTGTATGGCACTGATCTTTGTAGTCTTAGCTTTATTACTTTATCATATTAACAATAAACAATGCCATGTTTTCCAAGGATGCCCAAATGAACAAATTAAGGAGCATAGAAAGGAGAAGAATAGCATTGTTTGTTACCTGTGCATTCAGATCTTTGTGAAAGCAACTCCCAAAGTTACTACTTCTCTCTGCACCATAATGATATTGTACAGTGCCTTTTGGCTCTAGCACAATGTGTTATGCATCAGTGTTTAAGAGCATATTGTGCACCATTATTGCCCTCTCTCTAGAGGACTACAAACTGCATTAGTTTGAATTACCAAATCAAAACTTTATGTGCAGCAGTTCCCCCACAAGGGCTTTAGCATTTTTATGTCATAATCCCTCTATTATCCCCCTCCTCACATGCTTTATAACCATTAAGTTATTGAAAAATTCTCAACAGATGTCATCTTAAGATGAATGTTGCTGTGCCGACTGGTATCAAGGCTGGAATCTGGATATTGCTCAACTTTACTAAAAATGTCAGGGAGAGAATAGTCAGCTGTAAAAATACAAGATATGCCAGCAATGGTTGTTTTCATGTCAACTGCAACATGACTTGTAGTGTTCGCAATTTTAGCTTCTAGAAGATGCAGTTTTCATTTGATGGGTTGGCAGTAATGTCTTGAGATATGTAGCAAGAAAAAGGAAAATAATTCAAGGGCTTTTTTTCCTCTCTCCTTTTATGATAAAAGGAGATTTGTGCTTTAATCTGATTTAAGCCTCAAGACTTACCTTTTAGCATATATTGTTCCTATTGAGAATTTCATTGAAATACAGAAACTTTTTGCATAGGTGTAACAATTATAACAGGTTATCGGTGATTGTGTATTCTCTTTGTATCTAAAGTACTGAAATAACGAACATGATTGGTATCATGGTAATGGTATCAATTTACTGATATCTTTCATTCTATAAGGACTTTTTTTTTTAAAAAAAAAACACATAAAGACATAAAAATATGCATTATGACACAATTCAGAATCATCTTAAATTTGAAGCAAACAATTCAAGAGACATTTACCTTCCAAAGAGGTGACAGTAGGGTATTTAAATTACAGGAGGTGAACGTGGCACAGATACCTGTCAAAATGAGATTCAAGAACAGAAAGAGGGCCCACATTAGTAAGAGGTTTAAAAAAATAATGGCATTTTATAGTAAATCAGCTTTTTAAGAAGAAGTTGCTGTACAAAAGACAGGAACAGCTTAATATGCTTCCAGTTCATCTGAATGGCAGTAGACCAGTTGAGTTCTTATATTCAGAGGTGATGTGACAAACAACATTTTTAAAGAGGAAATTACAATAATCAAGTCCCATGGTGAAGCAGGTATATTTTGTGTAAAGCTGGCAAGGAATATATAAGGGATATATAGTCTGTGAGGACTGAAGTGGAAATAAATATATTGGTATTGCACCTCAGATGTCAAGAGTTTTAGTCAGGAATGAGGCTTGAGATTCTTATATGACTCTCCCACACGTTGCTTTTACAGAAAGAAAAATCAAATGACAAAAAAAGCTTGCTATTTTCCTCTAGAGTTCCCCTAAAGGCCGAAAACTGGTTAATGGGAAGTTTTCCTGTAGTGTCTATAACAAAGACTGTTACTGTTTCTTTAATTCACAGCTGAATCTGCTACTCTAGCCTCCTAGACCCCTATAATTAGGGAGAGATGGTTTCTGAACAGCTTTTCAGCCATTCACTTTCCATTTTGTATACTAAAAGCTCCTTCCTCCTATGGAAGCTCATAGCTTCCAGTGGTGCAAAAATAGAAAGAGAAGATGGGATTCACCAAAAAAAACTCTTTTAGCCAATATTAGCTTTCCTAGAGAAGAGGCTGATCAAGTCAATCTTGCCTGTAAGCAATAAAAAGTAGAAATGCCAAAACAAAGCTTTAAAAAACAACACAGATCTGGCTCTTCACTGTAAAAAATGGTGTTAAGAAAGATGATGCACTCAAGCTGCCAGATATTCAAAACTCCCTGAAACTCTCAATTCCCCCTGTTTTAATAGGAGACACTTTTGAATGTCCACCCGTCTTTAGGAGAATATTGAACAGGGAATTTTGGAAATAAAAGGTGTCAAAATTCTGCTTTCAAGAAGTATTTAATCACAGAAACCTCACCTTGTATTTAAGTCTTTATAGTCACTGTGCATTGTGTATTATTCCTATTTGTCTCTCTTGTAAAAATATTCTAATTCATCTCATTATACAGTGTATGTTGCTTTTGTTCTGTAGTGTTATTTTAAAACTTATGCCATATGAACATTTCCGGTTCTTTTGAATATGATACCCTACTTGAATTTTTGCTCACAGTTTATAAATTGAGCTGGTTAATGTATTCATTTATATGCTGTGATACTCTTCCAGCTCAAAGCTTTAATATTTCATTTCAGTGCTGGTATCTGATCTGAAGAAATATATTTCTGTATATTTTGCAAGAATCTTCTTAGGGTTTCCCAACATTTATTTTCATATGGTTCTTCAGTAAAGGTTTGGATTGGTTTTGCTCTTTTATTGTACTTTCCCATGTCTGTCTTTGGGTAGTATATCTTGGTGTATAATTTAACCTGGATAATTTCTTTTTCTTCACTCTATAAAAGTCCATGATGAGTTGCACTGAGGAAAATAACTGTAAAGGCATTCGTGCTATCCCAGTAGTATATGAGACTTGGCACAAAGGTTACATACAAAAAAATGTTGATAATAAGCTAGAACCTCCTAATTTATAGCCAATTAGAGTATATTTCCTACATCTCCTACACTTCCCTCTATGACACCAGGATAATGTACATTTGCAGCTAATTGACTCATTTACTTCCAATTTTACCTTCACCTTATTAGGAGCTGACCTATCTGTGTGAGAAACACAATTCTACCAAAAAGTTTTCCATCTTCTTCTTCAGCTGTAATAACAGAGGCTAAATAATATTTTACAAATTGCCACTTCCTTATGCCTTGTCTTCAATTCCCCATCATTGTTTTTAATGGGACAATTTAACCTTTTAACCTATGTCTCTATTACAGATATAGTTGAAGAGCCTTTAATTGAAATATTCCATACAACTTGACATCTAATATTATTTCTTTGCTCATATAATTATCCTTTTAACTTTTTTCTGCTTATTTGTATAAACTCTCCTCAGTCTGTCTTTCTGCCAGACTGTTTATATATTTTTCAAAAGCCTTTTAATTATTTGCTCATTCTACTCTTTATATACTACATAACTACATTTGACCTCTGTAACCCTTCTCTCTGTTTAGATTTAGCTGAAATGAATTTCAGTTGCAGGGTCTGCAGCCATGTCCTAAATTGTTTCCCACTGCTCATCAGTAGTGCTCATCTCTGCATTGGAGAACAACCAACCAAAGTCTCTTTGTCTCTCACACAATATCAGACTTTCTAACAGCAAAAAGAAAGTCCCAATCCAGAAGCACCTGAACACACTGGTTTATTTCAGTACAGGTAGGAGAAACCAAACCTAGAGATATGTATTCCCAATGGTGAGAAGATTACCATTTTCGAGTTGGATTGAGTGCACAGAATTTATAAAATACAAAGCAAAATTAGGCAGAATTCATGCCAAGTCTAAAACATCCAGCAAGTCATGATCATAGTATTCATATCCTACAACTTGCAGTTTCTTCTCTCCCCTCTTCTCTGCTGAACATTATATCCTGACTCTCCGTGACAATTCTTCTTGCCCTCACATTCCTAATGACAGAATCAAAAGCACCTTCTGCTCTCTAATCTAAAATGAGGTTATAGTGATTGACAGTGGCTGGTAGCGGGGATTTCCAGATAACATATGGAATTTTTCCTTTGCATTTTTCTGTTTGATATTTCTTTCCAGTCCCTTAAATGTTTTTGTTTTCTATTGACAGTAATTTTTATATGGCTGAGAAGAGATTTGGTGCAGAATGGAGACTACATGTCACCCAGAAGGCTGAAATCCTTTCCTTATAGAGCAGTTTGCTGAGTCACTTTCCCATCAACTGGCAAAGCAAAACTTCTGGACTTTATTGTTGTCCACATTGCAAGTGTCCCAGAGAATATTACTTGAAAGCCATTGGCTTTACTGGGCATATCTGGTAAAGATATTAAAGGTGTTATCTGGAAGTCAAGATGCTTTCCAGCAAACTTGAGCCTGTGGCAGGCAGCTCGAATCATGTCCAGGAGAATATTATCCATCCAGCCTGAATAATTGCCAAGACTTCCCATTCTATAAAATTGGGGTTTTTTATATTTTAAAAATTATTTTTATTTAATATAATTTAAAAAATATTTTATAAATGTTTTTATAAGTATTTTATAAAAATATTTTTTCTAGAATCTTCGTTCACGAAGCCTAGCCATGATAAAAATATTTTACAATTTTTATGTGCAATTTGCTGTGAATTTCATTCAAATTTTAAATATTTCCACAACAATGAACACACTTTTAAACCCTTATAGTATACAACATCACTGTGTAGCTGAGACAAACTATGGAACTCTTTTGCATTCAGTATTTGACTATCAGGAGAAGGATTTTCAAGTTCACTTGCAAAGAAGTATAGCACTCACTCATGACTATTATGTGGACAGTTTAACAGAAAAAAAATCAAATATTTTTATTTTTATAATGAAGAACAGTGAGTTTTATCACGAAGACTATGTGAACAGCTGTGCAAGATCAGACCAAAAGCCTGTCTGGTCTCGTATCCTGTCTCTGACAGTAGGCAAAAGCAGATGCCTGGAAAAAATTGAAGGAAGATGATATTGTGAAGCTTCCCTGAACATTCACCCTCAACCCAATAGTTCCATACTTAGGAAAATTTTGGAGGTAGAGGTGTCATCTCCATTCCACAGACTCCAGTGACATCTTTTATATTTTGTTCCAATACTATTTTGAATTCAAACAAGTATTTGTGTCCCACTGCCTTTCATACTGGGTATTACTCCCACTAACTGACATATTGTGTGAAAATTTGAACCTATCCCCATCTGGGTTTGTTTGATTCAGATAGTTCTAGGACTGAAGGGGATGTGGTCTCTGCACTGCACCATTTCTAAACTTATAGATGGCATCTACCTCCCTTCTTTCTGTCTAGCTCATACCATGCTAGTTTATTTAGCATTTCCTCGCTTGAAAAATGTTCCAAACTCTTGAATAGACCATACTCTGCCATCGTTCGGGGGTTTTTTTGGTACATATTCTTGACTTCCCATGGTATCTCCTTCAGAATAAGAGGGTCAGAGTTACATAACATTTAATTACAGATGTGCTGAAGAGTTTATATAGTTTAATAATTGTATTTTCTGTATTGTCTTTACCTATTAATTACAAACATTTGGGGGTTTTTCCTTTTACTGAAAACTAAAGTGATAATTTTGTGAAGCTATCTATTATAATTGATAATGTCATTTCTGAGTGTTAATGGTCTTTTTAGAACCCATCATTATAGCACCTGTCATAAAATTAGGTTTGTTTTTTCCATATGCACGTCAAAAACCAATCTTCCAGTTTATCATCCAGTATCTCAGGGCTGTGTAATCCCTCTACAACTCTTTGCAGACAACTCTGCTTTTTAAGATCCCAAACAAATCAGCATGATCAGCAAACTTTGTCACGTAGTTTATTCAGAACTTCACTGGTCAATTTTCTCTGAAAAAAAACCACCTTTTTTTCCACTACCTCATAATGTATAGTTATTTATTTATCCAGGATGGACTCTTTTCTCTTATACCATGGCTATTTTCCTTAAGAATTGCTGCAGAGGCTCCAGACTTTGTCATATTTTCTATCAGTTTCATTCCCAGTATAAATTATTGATCTGTGGATCTCCAAAGTAAGTCTCCTTCTAGTCCTCGTGTATAAAGGCAGTTTTAAGTTTGAAGTTACATACTTCAGTCTATAGTTCAGACATTTATTCCCTGAATTTCAGCAGAGCTCTTGGAAGCATGAGTTGGGCTTTGATGATGTAAAATCATTCATTTTGTCAAGTTGTCCTATAAGCTGTACTCCTGAGATTTAAATGTCATATTTATATTCCCTCTTGTGTTCTCTGAGAAAAGCAGTTTGGCTTAAAAAAAATAAATAAATTAAACGCCTATCTGATGCAGAAATATTCCAAATAGTAATTTTGTTCTTTTGCTATGTTGTAATCTATGTTGTCATCTCATTCAAGCACTCATTTTACCTGATAAGGTTTTAACTTTTTGGTTTTGTCTGGCCTTACCATATTTTTACATTTAAAATACTGAAGTTGATGTTCTTTTCTGGTTTCTTTATTCAGATTGAACTTCAGGTTTTTGAAAGATCACTTTTTAGTTTTAATAGACTTCCTTGCTTTGCTGTTTGCCCATGCTGACTTTCCTTTGTTCTTTCTCAAATCTTCTTAGAAAATGTATGCATTTTTGTTGTGCTTCCAAAGTGAGGCTCCAATCTTCAGTGAAGACTTTACTTTTCAGGTGTCCTTGTAGTTTCTTTTTAAGTAACTTTCTCACTTTCATGTTATTCCCTTTTTTAAGACAGTAGAGTTTTTTTCAGATTGCTATTCCCACAGAACTTTTAAGATGAAGTATGTTCTTTATAGTACAGCAGAGTGGCTCTTCGACCAGAGCGTTATGACACTTTCTTATGGACAGACTCAGGACCAGGAGAATTATTTCTCCTTGGAGGTTTCTTGTGTGGCTTGGCCGTGGAATCATTAATTGTCCAACAATCACCGGCTGTTTCCAAAAACATGGTGTGTGAGCACTTAACTCCAAGCTTTCTACCTCTTACAGCAACTTTCCTCCATCATTTTCCTCCATTTTCAATTTCTATTTTACTGTCACACTGATTTATTTTCATTCCATTTTCTGATGCACATATTCCTCGAATTGTATGGGTGGCTGCCAGCTAGAACAGTGCATATAAGAGGCCTTTGTATATGATCACATATATGATTCTTTAATATCCCATTTGGAAGTGGCAGTGGCACACAAGCTAGGAAAGCGTCTCGGCCCATAACAGTGATCTACTCATGTAGTTTTGGTGTAAGAACTGTAACAGAGAATCCAACACAGTGGTAAAGACTACACAATAAAATGCTCCTAAAATGAAAACACACTCGTATAACAAGGAAGTTATTAATATTAACTGGGACATGTGCTTAATTTCACTGCAATATAAACACACTTTTGATGTTCATTTTCAAAGTATGCATTTGTATATAATTATGCTTAATGCATATCATACTCTGCAGTCTTATGATTTTACAGTCAGACTGATGGAAGTGTTTGGTTTTTTCATCTTTTTTATTTGCATTGCAAAATATTTCTTTGTCTGTGTTGTTCTTACCTGCTGGAAACAACTTTCTTTTTCATGAATCATGTAGATAAGTATTTCCAAGAGTCATGATATACCATATTTGGAAAATTTGTAAATATTTCCCACTTTCAAGTAAGTGAAGCACTACAGTTATGCACTAATGTTGCTGCAATTTAGTCTAATACATATATGGTTTAGTAACATGAAAGAAAAAAAACACTTACTTGTTATAATGTAGATTAGAAAGGAAATTCTGACTACAGCCTTATCAGTAGTACTTTTAGACGTATTTAATTTTCTTTTTCAGTGATTGTTGTCACAACAACTATTGTTTTCAGTAAGCTTCATATTCACCCAGCAATAATAATGCCGTTTTAATCTTGTAATGATGTGTCTTCTCTAGCTGAATTAATAAGGAAACCAACTAAAAGATAATTTGGGATATCTCTGAAATATGCACTAATAAAAAGGCTATGATCAGTCTGACTACATGTTGTTCTCAGTAATATTATGCTAATAATAGTAAATAATAGTCTTTTATTTGTGTCCTTCATTTTCTTTACAAAGACAAATATTAGTAGATTTGCATGAAACAATACCAATGGCCGTTTTCTTTTGAAGTTTACAGGCTAAGTGGAACAGTGCCAGTCCTATTTCTGTCAGACTTCTTTATAGGTTTTCAATACATCTCCTAAAATAAAGTTTCCTTTTATGCTATAGAAAAACATTAAAAATATAAATCAATTTTATATTTATTTATTAAATATTTGCTTGTATTATAATGTCATTATACAATAAATGCCTTCATGGTCATTTATAAATGCCGCAAGTGTTCCCTAGCTACAGGTATGGCTAAAGCCAGAAGCTACTAGAAGCTTCTCCTATATCCAGTGGATCCACTGACAGCTCGCTCCAAGGGGAACCTGCCACTGGCCAAGGATAAGCCCGTCAGCAGCAGTGGCAGATAACAGATTTAAGAAGGGGTGGGAGGGAACAAGCAACTCCAGATGGAGGTGGAGTGACAATACGTGAAAGAAATCTTTGCAGACACTAAGGTCAGTGAAGAAGGAGAAGGTGGAGGTGCTCTGTGTGCCGAAGCAGTGATTCCCCTGCAGACTGTGATGCAGACCATGGTGAGGCAGCTGTCCCCCTACAGCCCATGGAGGTCCCTGATAGAGCAGAGATCCATCAGCAGCCTGTGGAGAGGAACACCAGACCAGGTGGATGCCTGAAGGAGGCTGTGACCCCTTGGGAATTCTGCACTGGAGCAAAGCAGTGGCAGGACCTGTGGCCTCGTGGAGAGAGGAGCCCACACTGGAGCAGGTTTGCTGGCAGAACTTGTGACGCATGCTGGAGAAGTCTGCTTCTGAAGGAACACATCTCGTGGAAGTGACCCACATTGGTTTATGAAGATTTGTCTTCCATGGAAGGGACCCCGTGCTGTAGCAGGATAAGAGCGTAAGGAGTCTTTCCCCTGAGGAGGAAGGAATGGCAGAGACAATGTGATGTAGTCCCCATCCCCCTACATCACTGTGGGGTAGAAGGTAGAGAAAACCAGGAGTGAAGTTAAGCCCAGGAAGAAGGGAGGGGTGGGTAGAAGCTATTTTTAGGATTTTCTTTTTTAATTTTTTTCATTACCCTATTCGGATTTGATTGGTAGTTGGTAATAAATTATATTAACTTTCCTTAATTTGGGTCTCTTTTGCCCATGATGGTAATTGGTGAGTGATTTCTCCCTCTCCTTATCTTGAACAAAAACCTTTTGATTATATTTTCTCTACCCTGTCTAGCTGAGGAGAGGAGTAATAGGGTGGCTTTGGTTGGCATCTGGCATTCAGACAGGATCAACCCAGCACAGACCCACAACTGGTACAGTCATAATGAGATGACTATTTCTGTGTCCAGCTGAGAACAGTGAATCCTACTGCTCTGTAGGGTCGTAGCATAAATCCTACAGGTGTGCCTTTCTTCTGGCTCAAAAATATGTTTTGAACTTGTGAGACTAGATCTTTGCTCCACAAAAAACAAAAAAAAAATTATGGATCTCCTGAATGGTGAAACCTCTTTTTCCTCATGGGGCATGAATACTTTTATGGATCAGATAATTTTTGCATGAGTTCTGCACAATGAAGGGGGTGTATGTTCTGTCTATTATATATGAACATTTATATACTTCAAACCTTTCTCTGTCTTTCCCTATTATTATATATGGTATATATACTTTTGCTTTACATATTTAGGAAGATGGTGCTAAGGCTTCTGTCTTCATTAGTGCATATTTAGCTGGAGATCATTTGGTACTAGCTCAAGAGAATCTCCACTAAAATGCTTTTCTGGATTCTTCTGCCTACCTTGTGGACAGGCTGGGTCCTCTTAAAATCTTTGTTTTTCCCATTTGCAAAGGTAAATTGGTGTAATTAAGACCTTTTTCTTCCCTCAGTTTCCCATTCCTGTATCTGAGGATATGTCTTTGAAGGAAAAACAGAGAATAAAGAAAGGGTATGACAATTATGGATCTTTACATGAGAGATAACCCCCACGCCCCCCATTTTCTTAACTTTGTGTATCTTATGATGAAATGTACCAAACTAGATTTATTTTTTTTCCCTCACTTCCTGCACTCTGGAGCTGTCTTATTGTTTGGTCTGCTTCCAAATGCCTATCTTAGCACAGAATGGAAATTTGATCAAAAAAACATTCGTATCTCTGTGTTGGCATTGTGCTCCAAAGCTTACATAGCTTGGCATTGTGTGATATTGCATTACTTAATCTTCTGGCAAAATAAAATCTCTTCCCACTATGTAACTTCTCTTAGAAGTACAAGTAGCCTCCACTTGCAGACAGGATTCCCATGTTCTTGACCAGAGAGTCCAGTCAGATGCTGTGTGCTCATTGTGTATAGAAATGTGAAAACTGTCAAAGAGCAAACAAGCCGTGGTGGTACAGTGTGCATATTTCCAGAACATTTCCTCTAACTGGGACTTGATCATTTCAGTCACTGTAAAGAGCCCTAAAACAAGTAATCTTTACAGTTTACTCTCTTTTCAGAAAAAATATTTTTTCTGTAGGTCCAGAATTCTTCATATGAAAGCACTGGATAAGTTTAAAAATATGCTGATTTTTCAACAGGAGGCACTCCTGTAGGAAGAGTTTTATTTGCATAATTAACTTCAAGGACATTGACAGGATTGCAATGAAGAGCATTCTCTTCTAACACCTAGTAGAAATTAAGCAAAATTAGATACAAAATTGCATCTCTAGATGACACTCAACTACTTCTTATTTTTATTTTCTTTTTATTTTAAGGCACTTCACAAAATCCAGATGCTAAATGTAAGTTATGTTTTGCACCAGTAGCATGTGGCTACTTGCTTGATTCACATTTACAGACATTTTTTGCGTCAATTTTCTCTGAGTCTTTCACATAAGCAGGCTGCAGATGTGCTTCTAAGCTTCTGTCTTTCTATGTAATATATCATATTTTAATTACTTTCCATTCTTCTTTCATTTGATTCACATGTGAAAGAAATTATTGGCTAATCCCAGGTGAGATCTATAAATAACCTTTTATGTACAAAATATTTTTTATTTTCGGTAGCTTCAGTTTATTCTTAGAGTTGTATTTTTGTCTAAGCAGGTGAGCTGTATGTCTGTTAAGGAGCTGTTTTTACAGGCTGAGGAAAAATCTTTCACCTCTTCTTCACCTGTGGGAAATTTGAGGATCTTTCTGTTCACTTCAATGTGTTTGGGAATAAATCATAAACCAGTATGATTTTATACACAAAAGTGCTTGGAAAACTTATTTAGAAATAAAAAAGAACTCTTGAGTCTTTCTTAAAAGTGCTTTCACTATGGACATGCTTAAAACAATACTTCATGATTTTGCTACTTAGGAGGTTTTTTTTTTCCAGTTTTCTTCCTACAGCTTCTATGCTGGTTGAACTTAAAGAGAAGGAAAGAAGAAATCTGCAAGAGTTTTATCAGCCAAAGGCAGCATGGAAAACACTTTCAGTTATTCTCCTGGATGAAATAAAATATCATTGTTTCTTTTTTCTGTATCAGATAAATAACCACAGAAAATTTTCTGATAGTTTTTGTTTTATTGGGTTCTTATAGCAGAGTGTGAAACCTGGTGCTTGTCCCAGAAACTTTATCAAATCTTGGAGTGCATTAACAATGTACAACTTGTTTAGCATTTTGTGATTCAGTTTCCACAGTCAGAAATGTGGGTAATATTTTACAAAAGCACCACGAGGTCTAGCAATGTAAAGCGCAGAATAACAACTAAATATTCGTGTTCAAGTTATGTGACCAATTCTCAGTAGATGGCTTTACTTTTCTGTTGTTGTTGGATACACTGGACCCATCTGTATACACAAGATACATTTAAACATGTTTAGTAAGATGCTTGCTGTCACAAGGAGTTTCCAAAGACATTGAATCAGCAGTCCAGGAATTGAACGAGCAAGTACATGTTTTATCAGACTCCTGGCAAGGCTGTTCTGCACACTTGTGCATCCTTCTTGAGCCAAATAGAACTTCATGGACACAGAAATTGAAGAACAGCTTGACTTTAATCAAAGAAGCTAAAGACTAGTTATAAAGCTAACTTTATTTCCATTTTGGTTTTGAATATGCATAGATTCTGTTTTATGTGCCTAATTAGCTATGTCGTTAATAGTTTTATAATGAAATATGTATGGCACCAGAAAGCACTTAAAGTTTTGCACGTGTAGTCATAGTGTCTGTTTCCATAAAGTTTTAATGACACTTCTTTCCTGTCCTGCAGGGTACATGACAGGTTTGTGAGGTTTTCCTCGGCACAGGAAAGGCATAAGGAACAATGAGGTAGGGTTCAACCATTTTGCACATGGCACAGAAGGCTAAGAATGATAATAACCTTGTGTTATGAGAAAACAAAATCTGTCTGGAGTAATTGCTGGGCAGTAGCAAGTCACATTTTTTTCCTTGTACTAGCTAATGATCTAAATAAATAAATACGAAATGAAGATGTGAAGAGCTTTTGGTGGAGACATGGTTTGAAAACTTGTGAGTTTATTCAGGTTTTTGTTTGCTTGTACCAAACCAGATTTGTCTCCAAGAAATTTTAGTCCAGAAGGAGCTGGAGAGACTCCAGTGCATATCCCATACTTGTTCACCTCTCCCAAGTGGCTTTTTCATATCATGACTTACTGAGAGTTCCAAGAGATGTAAGTAGTGGTTACACTGTTCCTCAATATCCACTGTGAACTCCGGTGCTCAGTGATTGTGAGAAACTCCCTCTTTAGTATTTAATAAAGCCTTTTAGCCCAGTAAATTTGGAGTTGCTACTGCTTGTAAGAAGCCTAAGGACCTTTTAGGCCTCAGGACCTGGACTTGTCTTAGCCTGTCTTGAGATTTGGCTTTAGCTTGTGATGAGTTTCGCTTCCTTTAAGATCAGGTAATGGTTACCTGCTTCTTTTTTTAGCTTTTGCTTAACTTTGAACAGTTGTTTTTGTTCCATACACTTCATAACTAATACACAGTAATAACAAGTATTTATGTGGAATGAAGGATGGAATAAAATGCTGCATAGATGGGTAAAGATATGGGATGGTAGCAGGACATCCTGAAAATACAGGGAGAGGGTGACTCAACTCAGGACTATAAGCAACTGACCCATGGCCAATTATTACTCATCACAGGAACGTCACCCGAGTAAAATGTGGTCTAGTCATAACAAAGGAAGAGCAGAACAAGTATCCAGTGTATGTAAAACACGTAAGTACGTAAAAAGTTTGCATGTAGCTGGACTTTCAGAACAACAAAGATAAAGCAAGGTACGCAGCAGGTTAGTAAACACATAAAGTGGCTCTAAGCGTATATCAGTATCAGGAGGATGACACCATCACCAAGCTGCACTCCTGGCAACAGACTAGGGATGCTGATGAGCTGATGACTTGCTGTAACAATTTGCCTCCCAAAAATTTTAGTCATTTGCCTTAGGAACTTGGAGGAGCAAAGGGTGAGCATAGTGCCATAACAAGGAGGAAATACACTTGAAAGTTTTGGATACATAATATTTTGGCTGTAATATATTTGGAATTATAATCACTGCAACTAGACTAATATTTATTTAATTAGACTTCATTTGGTATTTTAATATTTTGATATTTTGGTATTTTATTATTTTAAATACTAGTATCAAAATATTTTAACAGCAGTTCCTGTGTTTGCTTGTTACATTTGTCAAGATTTTGAGTGTGACACTCTCTGGCAATCTATTCTAGAATGTTGAAGAAAATATTGGTAATATAAGAGACACAAATAAAACAGAACAAAACAGGGTTTGGATTTATTCCCCAAACATCTAGCATCTGGTCCTTTTTAAAATAATATGTTGTTTCCTGCAGGCTGGAAAAATAGGTGACCATTCGTTGGAGCAAAACCAACACACCATTCAAAACCTGTTGAAGTTCACTTTTGTGTCAAAAAAAAAGAAAAAAAAGGCACATAAAGCTGATGGATGGAGAGGAATGATTTACTAATAAGCATTTGTGTTTGCATATTTTATAAGATTTATAGGATTCTCAGAAACCTGCACATCTCCAGAGCAGATGGATCCTGCCTTCTGTGGTGGAAGACAAACATTCCACATAGTCATAAGATAGCTGAGCTTCCTTTTTTTGTTGCATAAATGGTTTCTTGACAACTTTTTTTCAGTGGAAGCTCCACTGTTGTGTTGGTTTTATTTTTTTATTATTCTCTGTTACTGTTATTTTCTTAATGATTTTTGCTGGGTTTTATTCTTCCTTTTTTTCCCTAAAGTTCCTGGAAATTTTTAGCATTTTTCTTACAATTTCATACCCAGAAATGCAGGCAATATTCCAAGTAAGGCTGCATTGCAGCTGTAAAGCGATAGCTGTTTATTATTCTCTGCTTTCAGAAATGAAATCCCTGTGTGGGCAGTTGAAAATTTTTTTGTTGTTTTTTTTGTAGCTAAAATACAGTAAGGTTATGTCTAATTTGTTGAAGACTCTCACACTGATTACTTTCCAGAGAGTTTTCTTCTTTTGGATTTTTCAGATCATGGAATCAGAATGTAATTATTTTCTTTTCCAGACTTTGCAATATTTGCATTCCTCCTTTTTCATTCCATTTTTCTTTCCTCATGATGAAAATTCTTTGTCAACCCTCAAGTGGTTGAAGGTACCTTTTTTATACTGATATTATAATTTAAGGCTTTTGTTTCTGGTGGTAGCTTGCTACCACTACTGGTTTTTATAATCATTATTTCTTCCTGAGTACTATTTATATTGTGTCACGTATATAAAGTCTAAGGATATTTCCTTGTCAAGTATGCGAAGAAGTTTTGTAACAGAGGTCTTAAAGGCTATGGGAAATTGACTTAGGTCAGAATGGTTGCATCAGAAAATAATTTGGTAACGCTTTTTTCTTTATAAGTAGAGAAAGACAAAATATTCATTCTAACACCTATAAGACTACCATTATTTGTTGCTATTACTTCTTAAATCACACAGTGGTAATCAATAGCTGCAGGTCTATCTGTTCTGTTTGTCTTTTGCACTTTCATATACACTGTGTATATGTTTCCTAAAAAAATGATTGAACTAACATGAAGAAGGGCCTGTAAAGTGGTTTTTCTGTTGGAATTGTGGCCAGTACCATCACTGCAATTGAAGAGACAGCAAAACAGATGTGGGACCACTTATGCCTAGGAAACTTAAATTAAAGGAAATGTGAATTTCACTTTATTTCTCAATAATATGCTTGTGATTATGCTTTCCATCAAGCAAAAAGTAGCCCTCAAAGACTTAAATCGCAAGAAAGTACAAACCACTTCCTTGACCTTCACATCTGACTTTCAATCCATATCTTCCATTTAAATAGGAAAATAGCAACCTGGTCTAACTAAGATAAAGCATACACTGTAGCTGATTCCTGGAATAGAAAAAAGACAACTATGGTGTTTGCCACAGGCATATGAAATAGATAAAAGAAAGATAAATGCTTTAAAAAAAAATGGACCATAATGAATTTATGGGAATGAAGAAAAGAAAGGATTTGTTTTCTTTCCCTCAAAGTAAAAGGGAAAAAAAAAAACTTTTTCAAGAAGAAGAAAACAGTTCTCCCTGAGAAGCAGAAATCTGGTATGTTTCTTCAATCTTAATAAAGCATTTAGGCAGAGGGAGCTCTCTAACACTTGAAGGGAGCAGAGACTGAAATGTTTTACCTCTGACATAAAGTCCTACAGTAGTGAGTTTTTAAATTTAATGGGATGCAGGGTCATTTCCCGTGGGCTATTTAGTGGACCTTTGTAGCTTCAAAATGTGATTCTTCCCTCAGAAGGGCCTAAAGCTGATTATTAACCATGATTCATAAATTCTTCAGAAGACGATCAAGTTAGTTTTATGAATTCAGGCTGGGACAGAATGCAGCCACCTCCTTTCTGCCTGTAAATACCAAGAAGCACTGCAGTTTACAGAAAAATAACCCTTTTAAAGTCTGTTTCCCTTCCTTATTGTCCTTTTCCAACAACAAAACAGCTGTCTATGTGAATTTTTGGTGTTTGCAAAGCGAAGAAAAGGGAAAAAAAATTAAAACAGACGTATTCCAATTTCTCATTAGAATGGCACATCTGGTGAGTTAGTTTTCAGAAATAGTTGTGGATTTTAAAAGGGGGACACAAAATAGTGGAAAGATTTGGGACTGTTTGCTGCATGAAATCTGTTCTGATCTATCAGTAAACCAAACAATCCATGATACTGTACTAAGTACATGGTACACTACAAACACATGGAGGAACACTAATAGAAATCCTCTAAGTATCATTACTACACCGAAGGAAGACTTTGCCCAAGGCATGTAGTTGTTCTTTTTCTCTAGGGTAGAGCTACAGATTTGTAGGCTGAAGACTCTAAATAAATAAAGCCTGGGCAGAATGTATTGACTCCTGCAGATTTGTTGCTATTTTTACTTTTCCAAAGGTAGCAATTATGAACAAGGAATATCAAAGTCCTAGTTATTTCATCACAGGTTTCATGAGATTATAAACTACAGATATGACTGTAATGGATAGAGACAGAAATGCCATCAGGATCCATAACACCGCTTGTAGTTTATTCTTCCAAAAGCCTTTTGTTACGTGTAACTTAGTGGAAGTCTTTGTAGGATTTAAGCTGGTTGGCTTGTTTTCAGTATTTGGTTCTGTGCTTATATGCTCTCCGATACACCTTTGGTTATACTGACTTAATATATGACAGTAGTTCAATGCACAGTGATCTTTAAAATTGAATCAAGATTATCTTTATACCAGTAAAAACCCCACTTCTGTCTGGTAAACAAAAGTCTGAGGGCACATAACAGGTACTGTTCACTAAATAAGTAATATGGTCATTTTGCCTTTAAACTGCTGATATTAGTATCTAAGTTAGCTACTTAGAATAAGAAAATTCCATTTTCCCATATAACATGAAGTTGTGGATTCCTGTTCAGTTCTTCATTTGGCACGCTTTTTAGATTTAGTTGTTCAAGTGCGTGAAGAAATAGAAGGAGGAAAGCAGGGAAGAAGGGACAGAGGAAGAAAGGGGCATTTTCTTTTGTCAGGCAGTTTACCCTTGGTGGTTTTCTATTTCAGCTGCCTGATTCATACATTTTTTTTATTAAAAATTTATTTATTTTCTGGTTAACAATGACTTACTTCATCTACAAAATATTCAGTTTATAAAATGCAATCAATTTTGGGAAATGCTATTCAAGTAAGTGTAACATGCTTTTGTAGAACATACATATATACATGTGTAGAGAGAGAGAGAGAACAGACATATATATACATGTATTTATATATGTATGCACCTATTTATAATTGCAGATGGGCTGATTCAAGATGCATATGCTATCTACATTTTTAAGGTAATTCTATTCAATACTTTTTATGGTATTTGTCCCAGTTTAAACGAGACACAGGTCTTTTGCTGAGGATGAGTTATGAGAAAAGACCCAAACTCCTCCCTCTAAGCAATTATAAATCTGAA
>JAYRBT010000082.1:88981755-88995373 GCA_036023395.1 Myiotriccus ornatus | reverse complement strand
TAATTTCTTTGTTTAGTTGCCTTTGTACAATAAACACAGTGGCTACAATATCTTTTTTCCTCCTCCTGATATTTAATGACTTACTTTCTCACCATAGCTGGTTAAATGTTTTCTCCTTCATGACAAGAACAAAGTTTCTTATTTCACAGATGGTGCCATCTGGAAGCAACTATTCATAGTAGTTTTAGGTTAACAGTTACATTCATAATAGCAAAATATCTGAAGGAATAGGATAGTAGAATCTAGTAAGATATATTCACTAGAAATATGGACATACTTTTTGAGAAATGGTTAATCAAAATTAAGAGTCAGATGCGAGAAAACACAGTGATTACTCCATTTGAACCATAATACATAACCTTTCTCATTCTGTATTGGGACATGATACTTGACTGGTGTAGAGGTAACTGGAGGCCACATCACAACTTCATACTATGATCTTGCTTCTCACTTCAGATTAGGAATGCTCTATGGGATACTGCAATACAGAAAGTGATGAAGCTTATCAGTGTATTACAGTCCCAAAATCCAATATAAAGGAGAAGGTAAGTTATTGACCAAATATTTACCTGATATCAATGAATTAACAAAGATTGTTGACGTACAAAGCAAGATCTCTAGTTTAGCATGTTCATCTCATGCCTCATTTCAGTCCTCTTCTCCATGCTAGAATTGTATTTTTGCTAATATATGTACCTGGATAGTTAGATGATAGTCCTCCTTTTCTTCTCAGTTGTATGAGAACTTGGAAGAACCTATGTGATTTTGGAACTACTATCACCCAGCATTTTGCAGAGGTCTGCTAGAAAAGGTCATAGAGGCAAAACAAAATTTTACTACCACCAGAAAAATTATGAGGGAGGGACAAGCTCTTGTTCTTCTATCACTGCGAAAAACCCTTTGCTGAATACCCAATAAATTACTATGAATTTTCGAACTTTAAATTTCTTTAAACATTTTTTAGAGATATTTGTGCACTGTTATGCCACTTCGCAATGCCTCAGGTCAGTGCTTGCCAAGATATCTAAGATACTGTCATTAAAGTATTACAATTGCTTTAGAATAATATTCCACTGAGAACTTGGTGCGAGGAACTTCATGCCAAAGAAGGGTATCAGTAGGCTTCTTTATATCTCTAATACCTGATTTCAAGTGGTTTGTTGTCTCTGCTACACATATAGTTTACATCTTTCTGAAAGGAGAACTATAAGCACTATAAATGTGTACTATAGGTCTGCAGGAGGAGCAGTGCATACATTGGTTCTGAATTTACCTAAATAAATGTCATGTCTAGAATTTGGAGTGATTTTGGAGTGAAGCTTCTGATTTTGTTTTCTCAAAATCTGTATTTTACACGACTCAAAATTAGCCCCAAAATTGACTCAATATGTCATTATCAGGAAAAAAAAATCACAGGAAATTAATTTCCAAGTCATGTTTCTGCTTCAACCCAGCATCTCAAATATCAGCCCATATTTAGAATCAAACAGAAATTTAATGCAAATTATATATTATAGCTCTGAAAGGCACATTTTATATTCATATTTGACCTTGTGTCTTGAACTGTATTAACTTAACATTATGGCAATGTCTTACAACATTTGAAGCATGCAGCACGAACATAAGGTGTACTTTGCTTCTATGGTTTGATGCTTTTTCTCCAAAGCAAACATGAGTTAATAAGAAGGAAGAGACAGTTAATTTTTTGTTCATTAACAGGCTTTGACTCTTAAACCTAAGAATTCCTTCACCTCCAATATTACAATTATGAATTCTTTAGAATTATTTGGATCAGTTGAAGATTCACAGCCAGACAGTGTGAAGAAACTTCTGGAGCAACCGAAATTTTGTCTCTGTAATCAAAAAAATTACCCCTGTATCCCAAGGTACATCCAATGGAGACTATGAGTTTTAATGTTTTGAACTTGAGTTAAATCTACTCAAGGTACGCCTATAAATGTTTCTGGAAAGTTTTTTACTTCTGATCTTTAACGTCTTAGAGTATTTTAAGCAGAATAGTTGAATGTCTAAAGCCTGTGGAGGACAACTTTTATTCACCCTAAATATCTGGATTGAAATTATGGAAAGAATTTAATAATATGGTGTATCTTGATCACAGAACATGAAATTTTAAGGTGAAGTGCTGAAAACTGCAAGAAATGACTGACTGAAGAAATAACTGATTACTGATTTTCACTTAAATCCTAGTGTTTCTCTCATATTAATTTATAATATTTGTGGTTGACTATTCATCTAATTTTAGTTGATGTGTTTTTCTCATTTCTTTTCCAATTTACATAGATTAGTGAACCTTGTTTGAAACTATAATTTGAATCTTCTGCCTATAACAATTAACACTAATTTATTGATGTAAGCAGACAGAAGCGGTTTTCAAATCTTTTTAGAAATAGTGACTTTACCATAAAGTAGAATATTAAATAAGAGTTTGTATGAATGATGTATTAGTAAAACTGGCCTGTTTAGTCAGTTGATACCCTTTTGGATAAAGTTGGAGTTATGTGGAAAACAGATCTGCTCTTATTTGCGAACAGATTAGTAAAGGTATTACTGAAATACTACCTGAGTCTACTGAGTTCTCAGTTGTCTCTTCCAAGCACATTAGTAAAAGAGTAACTAAATGAAATTACTGTAATTAACTCAATCTCTAAGGATTATGGACTGGGAGGGAGAACAAAGAATAGAATGGTTGGTACACAGAAAGAAGTAAATCTCAGAAAGGGCTGTAGATTCATACTGCTGAAACTGAGAGAAAAGTTTGTCCCCTTGTTAAACACAAGCAATTGGTTCACTGATAAAAAATAAGGAACAAAGTTCTGAGCTGTCTTTCAGAAGCACAGCTTTATACCTGTATCTAAGAGCAATGTTGAAGAAAGCAAGCAAAATCTTCTGATTGATGGATGAAGCATCACTGCAGACACCACAGATCAAGAATGGCTGTTACAGTTTTCAGAAGATTCTTAAACAAATGGTAGATCAGATCACTTTGAAAACATAATAAAAGTTAAGAATTGTTTTGAATAAACAATACTTTTGGGAATGTTTTGGAATGTTCTGAGATGTGTTTCTGGAAAAGTAACTTCTCTGGCTGAAGTAGACTATGCTGCTTGGGATGAGATTCTCTGACTAGACATTTAATTTTCTATAAATTATCTATTTAAGACATGAAGCAGAATATGATGCAAAATAAATAACAATAAAGGATAGATTGATGGTCAGAAGAAATAAGAATAGTATTGATGAGAGCAATAGCCAGGAAAATCAAAAAATTGATGATAAGTGACCTAATGATTACTGATGAAAGATATCAAACTGTTTCTGTGAAAGTGGGTGAAAATAAATGTCAAGTGTGTTGAGATTTTTTCACATAGGATATGGGATCTGACTATATAATAAAACATCTCTAGTTTGATGGGAATATTTGTAGTCTTAGAACTGACTATTGGCTCTTGAGTGTCCTTGGATTAGATTCTGATGCTTTAAATATGCATTGGCATGACCATAGAACCACAAAATAATTAAAATTGAAAGGGACCTCAAGAGGTAATCTAGTCTATTTTGGTCTTGAAAAGAAAATTTGAAAGAAAAGTTTCATAAACATTTAATGAGAAAACTAAGGCTTCTGTGCAGTAAGAATGAGGTAGGTGTTGCCTTAAATTAATACACCAGTGGAGATTTCAGTAAGGGCAATAAGAACTGATAGAAAGACAAAGTTAGACTGACTAGTGGAGATAAAGGTGTGGAAGTTAAAATTCCACATCTGAGATTGAGTAAAACTCGCAGACTAAGTGTGTTCCAGTCACAAGGACTTGATATCTCCAGCTCAGAATTATGGAAAAAAGAAAACTGGCAAATGAAACAAGAGGTCAAGTAGATTTCCAAGTATACCAGATTGGAATTGGGAATATATAAATGTAGAAGAGCGAATATTTATATATCTATTCATAAATATCTTTTGTTTTGGACTAAGGAAAGAAGCCAACTTGTCTGTCAGCATGATCTAAACAATGTAGAAAATATGTATATTTTGAGGGAAAGTATAGTAATACATGGAGGTAAATGAAAAATGAAAGAAAAAGAAATATGTATTAAGAGAAGGCATATTGCTCTGGAATGATTTTTCTTTCACTGATGAAATAGGTGTCTTTCTACACTAGAAAAATGTGGTAGATCTTGTATAACTAGCATGTAAGTAAAGCTCCGATATTATCCTGGAGAAGAATTATCAATTAAGAATCATAGAGACAAGCTCATATAATGCCAAATAGGAACTTGCTGATTAAGATGATAGAGATTATAACTTAATCCTAAAATGAGCAATCAACTGGCTAACAGGTAAGCCAGACTGTCCTGGAAGGGGAAATAATGGTCTGGCACAAAAATGCTTGTGAATGTTTTCATTAATGAAGTCAGTGCTGAAAGTTAGACTGTGATAATGAAAATTATTCTGACATAACATTTGGTGATGTTATCAAAAGAAAAAAAATTAACTACAGTATAGAAAGAAATAGAGTGTATCTGCATTAGCATTTTATTTCAGGGCAGCAGGGAGCTTGTGACGTCTCTCTTACGATTCTCTCCACTTATTGAGCTGTGGTTCAGAACATGAATGTCTCAAAGAACAGCTGGAAGATGTTTCCTGGAATATCAGGAAAGGTACCCAATGCTCTTTAGTCACAAATGGTTTCATTGTACCAGATTAATACACACCAAAGTTTAAAAAAAAACATATCCTGAAATGTGTGGACTGGTACTAAGTCCTTAGTACCAGTTATTGCACTGTATTCTACTCTGCAGATCCACCCCTACTAATCCACAATATTCACATTATCAGACTAGCCAAGTCTGAACTAAAGCCTCTGATGTGTGTCTTGGGTAGACAGTGGAGTCTCAATACCAAATCTTCTGATCTGAAGATCCACTTCTACTCTGCAACTGTACTTTCTAAAGTAGGTACCGCTTTTGAAATACTCAGAGATATAATAGCAGAGGTTTACACTGTAAAACACTCGGAATTAGAAACTTTGGTTATATTATTTCATCGCAGAACAGTATAACACAATGAAGTGCTGTGATCACAGAAAAAGGAATACATGTTTCAGCATATTTCCTATATGGATGTATAAAACACAATAACGTAATATTAGTACCTTTCTTCTGGAAGTAGAATATATTTTCCCAAGCTAAAAGGCCTTTAAATTTGGGGGGGGGGGGGGGTAGCTATGTTTATTATGTTACTTGGAATATCTGATTTTCAAACAATATTTACTCTTCAGGTTAAACATTTACAGTGTATTTACTTGAGAAAGCAAAATTGAGATTCTCAGAATCATGTTATTTCCTTTCTTTGACTCAAATTACAAATAATTTAAATAAGTAGAATAAACCACCATTGATATAGTTTTAATTTTCTATGGTATACTGATAATATTGAAATAGCTCTCTTTTAATACATGTATAATGGTCTAGCTGTGGATCTTTTGATACTGAGGGTTGTAGTCTATCAACTCTTGCTGATGTATTTGTCAATATGGATGAATAAAAGTTTGTGTGACAAGTTACATTTACAATGTATTTGTATATATTTTTGGTAATACACAATTATATATTTGTGCTAGTTACCACATTATTACATTATCACATCATTTTTTTCATTTTTCTTGGGGCATTTATTCCTAATACATTTGCACACCTTGCAAGAAACTAGTTTGATAATAAATCTTCATTTAATTTATTATTTGATTTTAAAATAAACTATTAGGAACCCTTGTTTTAAAACCTTATTATTGAGTATTCTGCAAATGAAAGAAAACCCAAATACTGGGGACTGTGTGAAAACGGATGCTTCAATCATGATAAATACTATCTGAAAGCCACCTCTTGAAGAAGTTCAACATTGTATCAATTTTTTGGTTTGAACATGATGCAACCATGACAAATTTTTGATCTTTTTGTTTGAGGTGAAATCTGGTTGCTTTCACTTTTTCTGTTATTAGTTGATTTTATATAAAATATGGTGTTGAATTGGCTCCTCTCACTTTGGATATGTTGAAATTTGTATCTACTTTCTGACTTTTTGTACAAATCTGTGTTCTGTCCTTTCAGTGAGTGCATAACCAAGTATGTGGAGTGCCTTATGCTTTGTGGGAAAGCAGAGTTGCCTCAACTCATTACTGGTTGTGAAATGCTGCACAGTCATTTTGGTAATAGTTATTTTTGAAGAGGAACATTTTCAGGTTATGTTCTGTATCTCTATTTCTTTGTTTTCCAGATATGATACTAAGTAAATGTCATAGAAATTTTGTCACACTTGAGGGGAAAATGTTCTTGAGCGAGACTCTTCCACAGTACCTGCTAATTATTAATATCTTGCCTGTGCATTGAGACAGGTACTTTTTTAAAGTTCTAGATGCATCTGTTTCCTTCCAAAAATAGTAGTACAATGATGTTCCAAGAAAACCTCAGTGCCCTGTTATGTGCTCTATTCATGTTGTATCACTCAGTACTAATTACCAGGTGTTTCTTTAGGCCCTCATCTTTTAAAGATGTGATCATCTGCTCAATTTTATATTCTGTGAATACTTCCATTAAAGGCAAGGGGCTTCTCACTGAGATTAAAGGTAAAAGCACATGTTAGTCTTTATGAGATGTCTTTGGAGCTGCTATTATTAGCTTTGATTTATGTATGGACAATTTAAAAAAAATAAAATTGAATAAAGGATAAACTTTGATCATAAATTTTCAATCTTAATAGAAAACATTAGTTGGCTAGTTATTCATGGAAATAATTTCTGAAATACAGCAAACTAATAAAATGAGTCCTTGGACCCATTATTATGTTAAGTACTCAGGTTTGATCCAATTTTAAAATCAGTAGTCCATATGTACTTTATTCATTATCTTTTATGATTTTAGATAGATATTATTTAATATTCATCTGTTCATTACTGTTTTAGGATGTCAGGAAACTAAAACCAATTAATGACTCCAAATGTGACTTAAAGCAAATTTAGGATGAGCGAGGCATTTTTTACTTATACATTATTTCTAACTGTATATAAGGCTGGAAAACCATTGCAGACAGATCCTACTATTATTGAAAGGTGCAAATTTTATTAATTTCACCAGTAATGGACCTGGATTTTGGACAAGGGCTTTTTTCAGCTTAGCGTTAGACAGTATTTATACTGCAGAAAATGTACTTCCATTACACCAGTAATTCCTTATACATGTGCCACATGCTGTATTGATGTGTATCCAAAAATAATAAAACACTCAAAATGTGAAAGGAAGAAACTATTATGCATAAGTCACTGAAAGTACAAAGCCAATTTTGTATCATGGGATGGTGGCCAGAAACATACTCAAAATGAGGAAAGAGTTTTCTTTCTCTAAAAACAAACCTGAATCTTAATTTAAGCAAAGTTTAGTTGAAATTATTTTCTTTTCCTTATTTTCCCTGAATGGTTTCATTTCCATCATGATACAGGGGTTGGGGTTTGTTTCATTTTTTAGTTACAATGCTATTTACAGGTTTTATTCTTATTTACCATGAAACCAAACTTCTCTTAAATGTTTCCAGGCCCAAAACTAAATGAAAAAAAATAAATAAAGAAAATCTCTTTGATTATCCTGATCTGAGAAACTCTCCTGCTGGCAAATCATTCCCTCTCTCTTACGTTTTCTTCCAGAGCCAAAGGACGTGGTAAGTTCTGAACTGCCTGGACCTTCTCTGCTCTAGAGAAGTCCGACTGCTATGACATGTGGTAAGCAGGTGGAAGACCAACTTTTAGCTGCATTTTGTTCGGAAAAAAAACGTTTCTTTCTGTTCTGTTCAAACCAATTCACTTCCTATAAATAATTAGATATTCTGTGGACAAGAGAATGAAAGGGAATTTCATTTTTAGTGAGGCAGCAGTTCAGTGTTCAGCTAGCAAGCAGATGGAAGAGGTAGTTTTATGCTCTGCAACAGCCCACATCTCAGGTGAGGACTGGCATTGTTTTCTAAAAACTTAGTTCTTATTTCTAAACAAATGAATCAGCTTCATTGGGCAAGATGTATTCTGATTCTGTTTTGGCAAATGTATAAAGAAATCCCAAGGGAGAAGGAGGAGTAGCCAGCCTAGGGGAGGAATCTAAACTACCCCAAAAAGGGATATTTCTGAACCTGCTAAAATTTTAAGCTATTGGCACAGGCAATATTTTTTGAAAATAGTACACACTAAAAGCTTTGCTTTCAAAAACTTGATAATTTTAAACAGGAAAGAGCTGGTCAGGAAATCTCTGCTCATGTATCAACTTCAAAAGTGAGACGTGAATTATAATTAATTTTGACATAGAATTCTGAGATTGTCTGATAAAATATGCTGTGTAAATGTAAAGTATGTTTTAAAGTAATTAAATACAAATTAGTGTAAGTAATAAAGTCATAAATAATACAACTACTTTTCTAAAGAATGGAGCTGAAGTGAGTAGAAACTCTTTGTTGGGGTCATATTTTAACAAAGACTTGAATAGGTAACGAAGTGAGAAACAATATTTCCTCAGAGAAAGTCATGTTTTCTTTCGAAAAATTACAAAGACATCCCCATTCTAAATGAAGAAAAATAAAACATGGGAGAAGCTTGGAAATGTTTCCTTTCTAGCTCCTCACCTTGTCTGACTCACTGAATCTGAGTTTTATGAAAACACAAACATGTTTTATGAAGGTAAAAAAAACATAAATAAAACAAAAAAATTAAAATATTTAGGAACTTTCCATTGAGACAGTGTTTTCCCACTGGCTATTGGTTTTGTTCATGACTTTATAGATGAGGTCACAGAAGTTCATGAAAAGATTCTGATGTTCAGATGCCACAGTTTGGGGCATTGTAAACAATGAAAAATGTACTCATGTGCTCACACTCATATTAAAAAATGTGTAATTGAATAGAAACTGGTTGAAATGCACATACAACAGCAGAAAATAAACTATTCCTCCTATCTTTGTAGATAGAGAGAATTCTTCACTGCCTCGCCCTGGTGCTGTATTTGTATCTGCAGTGAATAAGGCTCTCATTTGGTGATTTCTTCTTGCACCAGCCCTGCCAGTGCCAATCCAAAGCTCTTGCCAGTGAAAATAGTCCCAAGATTTAGAAAAGTCAGTGGAGGAAATGCAAACAAAACCGCATGAAAAAAAAAAACCAACTTAGGGAAAGGATTTTATTGGTGGCATTCAAAAGCAACTTCAACAGCTAAACATTTTTCAAAGCATTACATTTCCAAGGTCATGCAAAGGTCTTAGCATTTCGGCAGGCACTGCGGGGTTTGCTGTGCAGTGTGGGTAGAAGCTTGCAGCAACCAGTGCAGCAGCACAGGGGTAACGGCGCAGCCTTCTGTCTGCCCTGCAGGGCACAGTTTTGTAGTGTTTAATCAAAATGCCCCTCAAATTCTTGCAAATTCCAGGCCAGATCCTGCCGAGAAACAGCACGGAAAGAAGCAGAGTCATGGCAAAAGCTGAAGGACCATGGGATTAAACTTAGTGAGAGGGCTGAAGGGGTGCTGGCACCAGTCCGGCAGCCATGGGCGCAGCCTGGGTGCCCCTGCTGGGCGCAGCATGGAGATGGCTGCGCAGGCTGTCTGATACACTCAGGCTGCATCTGCGTGGAGATGAGGCTGCAAAATTGGTTCCTTTTGAATATTTTAAGCCTTTGGAAAGCTTCAGTAGGTTGTTATTTCCTTCTGCTTCTAGTTAGCCCTTACAGTTGTGATGTTTTGATGTGAGCTGACTTTGCGAGGTCAGGCAGGTTAAATGGTGTTTGATTAAAATCAGAACACCCAACAACTACTGTTTCACAGTTTGACTTTGTTGGCCTCTTCATCTGGGAATTCAGGAAGACACCTTTAGCTTCAAAAAAAGGGGGAAAAAAAGGCTTTTTTTTTTTTTCCCCGGCTTTTTTTTTTTTTTTTCCTATGGCTTAAAGAGAAACAAAGAGAAAAAGCCACACTGTGTATGTTTTTCTGGCAATGGGCCTGCCACTGTTTATCAAACCAAGGCAAATCCAATTAGCCTGTGGCCTGCCTCCCAACCTTATTAACCTGCTCAGCTGTGAGAAACTCAACAGCCCCTGCCAATATCTCATTTCTCCAGCAGCTGATAAGATCAGTTCAAGATATTCAATGGGGTTTCCTTTCACTTCGGCTTCATCACAGTCACCGGCATCTTAACCGTGGTAGCCGGATCTTATTTTCCTCTCATTTACTACATGAAATAGGATGGCGACTCCGAGGCCTATGCAGCTTGTTGGAACAAACACCGATCAGGCCTTCGCGGCGTTTGACAGGACGGGCTGATTTTCCTTATCGCAGCTTGCCCACAAAGGCCCTGGCCAGGCCAGGGTTATTAGCATTCCTTGGTGAGATGCGTCAGGCCTATTTCTGTCACGCAGACAGATTGAGCCTTTCACTCAGGCTCGCGAATGAGTGACACATGGCCTGACTGGGAGGACAACATTGTTATTTGAGTTAAGAAATCAATTTGTATCAAATGTACACTGTAATTTATTTGTTGGCTTTGAAGGGAACCTGGCTGAGATAAATGGGAATGGGCTTCTTTCTTCCCCCCTATGCTGAGCTGATAAAGTTCTTGTGAAGCTCCAGATAGCTCCAGTCAGAGCCAAAGTGACAAACATGTTTAAAGTTGCACAGTGATCTTTAAATCTCAAAAAGAACACCTTGTCGGACATGATAGAACATTTTTTACCTTTTCCCTCTATCTGTCAGAAAGCTGCTGTGACACATTGCTTTAGTATTTTTGCTGACATTTTCTTTATCAAGCACATCTGTTTGTGGTCGAAAGATGCTTATTCCTATTTTCTTCAATCTACAGCAGCCTAGGAAGCTGCCAAAAGGAAGGAAGAAAATGAGACTTTCTTTCCAAGAATAATGCTTATTTTATTTTTATTTAATTGTGACTTTTCTTGATCAGGTCCCCATTTTTCTTTTTGCTTTTGTTAAGAGAGAAGAATTAATGTGGGGAACATATATCATGAGATCTTGTCTATTTCAAGAAGTTTGGTAGAGTTCAGTCTGACAGTGCATTAAGATGTTGGTATTACATATTAAATTGTGAGCCATGAGATTGATGTTCTCCTCTATTAGAGTTATAAATATGAGCCTAAGTGTTGGCTCTATGCATCAGTGTTTTTGTCTTTGGAATAATATGAGTAATCAAAATACATCTACAGTTTCACGTATGCTTGCAGTTATGATTCCATAATGAAAAAATGCTAGCAACTAGCCATGGGCAGAGTAGCTCATTGACATTTCCATGCAATAACTGATTGTTTAGTTTTGGCTTTCAAAAGTGATCTAAATGTAATATGTCATATTAGATCACTATGTGAGGTAACTTACCATTCCTCTGCATTATATCCACCTGCACATAGGCTCTTTTTTAACAGATGTGCATGCGTATGAATGCTCATACACACGAATATTATAAGCAATATAGACTGCTGTACTCTGATTAGTCCACACAAAGTACAGCCATGATCAAAGCAAGGTCAAACTCGAGGTAGTCTAAAATTTGCATCCAGGGTCAAATGCTCTTCCAATTTTTCTGGAAGCTAGGTCAAATGTGATTAGTACTACAGGCATTTTTATGGTAAGCTGGCCTTCGGAAAGGTTAAACTTATTAACGGCCTGATCACACCATCACCAAAACAGTCACATCATTCCCAAGAACATCAGGGAGGGCCACGCATCAGGATTAACTCTTCTCTCTGGCTGTCCAACCAATATATTTCACACCCCTCTTTCCTGCCTTTCCTCTGGGAATGTTGCAATCCTTTAGGCTGTGAGCAGCCTGCCAGCCTTAGATCTTTTTATACCTATGAGTACTGACAGTGTAATAGCGTTAAGCCTTACTCTAAGATTTCTTCTATGCCATGCCCTTTGGGCAAAGTCTTGCCCTTTTACCTTTCTGCCAGGTGCATAACGACAATGCTGTTATTCTCAATTGCCTGACATTTTTTAATGTGGAGCTTTTTAAACCTTAACTCCATGTTTCCACATTTAGGCAACAGCTTCATATTTTGTCTCAGTTTAGCAACCCAAAGACAATGTATAATTTTAAATATCTAAAGTGGTTTCTGATTTTCATCCCTTGGCACAGTCTAGGGGTATGACTTTTGACTATCAAGTGCTCAGAATGGGCGATACTGCAATCCAGCTCTAATTACCAAGAGTAAAGTGCTCCCTGTTTACATGCATTTATATTTCTACATAAACATATTCTATAAAACCTGCACCTTCTCAAATGAGGACTGTACTTTGCCACACACTCTTAGCTATATCTCTATCACCGTTTACAATTATTGTAGCCTAAGCACATCAATCAATTCATTGTCAGATCAACCTCTTCAAGAAATCATACCAAATATTGTTTTAACCTCATTGTTTTAGAAATAACCATTGGCAGTGGAGTAATTTAGACCCCAGAAATGTCAGTGCAAAATAAACCACCCTCTAGCTCTGACACAAGAGCACTCTGTCATGTCTACAGCTTCACTCTATTAAAATAATACATCCTCCAAAGTGCTTGTTTTGGCCTTTTCCTGCCTTATCTTATATCCCTTAATGACAGAAAATGGAAAGAGCTTAATATCTCTTCTGGGTTTGTATTAACTCATTATGAGCAATGCCAATTTTGTCTCTACTAGGAGCAGGCCCCTGATGATAACATAAAGTTAAACCCTATGCATGAAATTTGGAGAGGAAATGAAAAAGATGCAACAGTGTTCCAGGTTTGTTCATGATTTGCTCTGCATTGTGCTCTCTAAAATACACAATGGCTGGCAGCAGGGGCAAGCTGCCATTTATCTGGTTATCACTAACTCACATGAATCAGCGGGAATGGTCTGGACCAAGGGACTTTTTTCTGTGTCTTACCTGAGAGTGAGTGACAACAGATGGGAATAGCTGTGATGAAACCCCTGGGTTTCATCAGTGTGAGAAACCCAACAAGCACAGAGCCTGCATCAGGAGCAGTGGTCCTAGGGAGACCAGGGTGATAGATACAAGAGGTCAGGGGACAAAAAGAAAAAGAAAGAAAGAACTCCAAACAAACTTTTCCTCAAGAGATGATTGCACTAACTTTGGTTCAAGAAGCTCCTGAAAACTGCTGGATTCAGACCAAGGCTGGAAAGAAACAAGGATACAGTGGGCAAAAGAAGATTATATTTGTATTGTCTTACTAAGTAGGCTTCACTTGTCTCTTTATAAAGGTCCATTGTTTTAGTCTGAGCTAAAATAAACTAGAACTTTAGAGTACATTTGATGTTTCTTGGCTTGCTTGCTGTAAGAACAATATCTACCTCAAAACTCTTGTTGACTCTGGGTCAACTCTGAAGATATTCCTATGCATCCTGAAAACTGCAAGAAACAGCAAACTGGAAGACAAAGAAAATGGATTCTAGCTATTTCACAATCTAAATCGAAACTTCACATGTAGAAGGGATTAATTATAATATTAATCTGTAAATTTACCTGGGAAGCATCATCTCCTCGGACGGTAAGATTGATGCAGAAATAGATAACAGGTTAGCAAAGGCATACAGAG
>JAYRBT010000082.1:88966840-88981655 GCA_036023395.1 Myiotriccus ornatus | reverse complement strand
TTAGCCATCAGCGCGCTTGTAGCAAGCGTGGGTAGAGCCCTTCTCAAATCTTCGTTCACGAAGCCTAGCCATGATGAATCTGTAAATTAAGAAATATAAAACTCAGAATAGAATTCTGGTCTCAACTAAAACAAAACACAGTTTGTATCCTTAACACTGACAAATTACTCAAGTGAAGTGTCCTGCATAGTGCAACTGCTACTTGCACAAAAAGTCTCTCTGTCACCTTTGGTCAATCGGAGTACCAGAAATGTGTTTATGAAGATGATGCGGTGACTATGATAAGAGATGTGAATATTTATCTCAGGGTCCCCTTCCTTAGGTCTCAAGTACAACATGTCTGGAAGTGGTTGGTTTTTTTATAAAACTGTTGTGCTTCTAGAGACAATGTCCCCCTAGATTCCTTATGGGAGAGAAGGGAAGGGGAGGGAGAAAATAGCAATGTATGTATTCCAAAGCTGATTCTAAAGCTACTGTGGAAGTAACTTTTCTGGGTCGGTGCTTACAGAACTAAACCACAGCATACACCTGAAAGATCAGGATTAAATGGAAAATCTGTCTACCTCATTTGCCCCCAGCTCTGCGGAACTGCTGTGTCAGTATGCAGCAGGGTGAGGAGGAGTTGGGTATGGGAAGCAACAGGCAGTGCTGAAATGGAGTTTTTTTGCATGTGTTGCTTCACTGTGTTTGGGAGAACACCTGTTAAAAAGGAGGACATGCCATGAAGTGGGGGAGATGTTAAGGCTGTAAAAATTGTAAACAATATAAAAGTCTGGACTAATGCTAAACATGCCTGGGAGAAGGAGACACTCTAAACTGAAGGTAGCAGGAGGTATAAGAGCTAAATGTCAGTTGGAAGCATAAGAGTTAAAGACACGGGCAAAAAAGGAAATAAAACTTCCACTGAAGAATATTTTAGGAATGGCAAGTATGTCTGTCTGGGAACAACCAAATAACCCATGTCAGGTGCCTGCATGCTACATTCTCTCACTGATGGGTGCAAACAACAAAACAGCAAGTGCTCACATAGCTAAACTTAAAATTATGATGTTCATTTTGGAGCTAGGAAAAATGAAGCACTAGAAAGTCCAGTTTCACTTCCCTGGTTTCTGAATGAAGGTTTGGGATGGTATTCATTAATTGACCCTATGTTTTGATGAAAAAAATATGAAATATGAAAATTTCATATGAATTAGTTCGTTTTTCTTGATAGTCAAACTGCTGGTTAATACAAAGAGAAGTGTATCACTGCTTACCAATATAGGCTGGGAAAACGCCTTCCAGATATTAGGTATCTTTAAGTCTGTTGGCTGTATTTTCAGACTGAAAGTATCCATATAAATATTTGCTTCAGAATGAATTATTTTGGACAGTTTCAGCCAAAACAATTTTGGGAATTCTGGTGACCTTTTATTTAGTCCAGTATATATTCCAGTAAATATATCCCTTTGAAAAGAAGGAATCTGATGGAAAGCAGACCACTTGGCAGACTGTTGGCTTTCACTAGGTCTCTTTTTAAATGAAAACAAATAATTGTGATGTTAACATCTAATTAAAAACCGGATAATAATGTAGATAGAGTAGATAGCAGGACTAGGGTTATAAGTAAACATCAGGATTTTTGTATCCATGGTAATTTTAACTCTGTATTTGACATAATATTCTCAAAAATGCTTTGTTTACTCATATATCACATTTTATTCAACTTCTCTGAACAAGCTGCTGAAATAATGCCACACAGTAGAACATCATCCTTAGCTGAACAGACATATATAATGCTAAATTATTTCTTATATCACATACCAGTAACATTTGGTTACTAATTAACTCTTAGTAAGAAAATGTTTCTGTCTTATCAAGTAGAGGATTTTTATATTTAGTAAAAGAACTTGCCTTTGTTATATTAACAACATTCAAGATATAAATAAATAATCTCTTTAAAAAGAATATACAATTCCAAAAGGTTTAATATTAAATATTTCAGAGTATTAAGTGGCACAGTGGTGCTGCTACAGATCTAGAGAGTCTCTTTCATATGACTTCCTAGCCTTCAGCCTGTCCAACTCTGCAGGAATTAGAGATATTCATATGAGATGAACTTGGTGAGGAACATTTCCCCCTGTCAAATGCAAACTTACTATCACACATTGCATTAAAGAACACTCTTTTACACTCTTAACTGTAATTCTTCAATTATCAGTTGCAGAAGGCCTGAATAATGGAGAACTTGATCTCAGCTGGGCTTTTAAAATCAATCCTCAGGAGGCACCAAATACATCATATTACACATGGTAATTAAAACAAACAAACAAAACCAAATCCCCCCAAACCAAACAAAAAACCCACCCTAAACAACCCAAAACCCTAGACTAAAAAAAAAAAAACAAACCAAAACCTAGAAATGCCATAATTCTCTCTGGTGCTTTGAGTAGAGTAGAGCATAAAAAATCAGGAGACTCCAAAAAGTGTAATTTTGTTTTAAAAATTTTTACTTTGGCATCAGACTTTTTTGGCCCCTTTCAGTAAGCCATAGAGTGAAAGAGAAGTTGTTACCCAAGCCTAGCTTTATCCTGCTCCAGTCATTGAGACAGCACAGGAAAAGGACTGAGAAGGTGCTGCTGTATCTGTCTCTGAGGCAGCTGTGGGCCAGAGTCACAGCTGCAGCTTCCTGTCTTCCCAGCAGGTTCTTGGAGGAGCTTCTCGAGGTGGATGGCTCCCACCATGGGTGTCTGCAGCCCAGGGATCTCAGCAGCTAGGCAAATTATTGTTGGAGACAGCATCCAGCAGTCAGCACAGCCTTTGTAGCAACCTCAGCTTCTTTTATTTTCCTACTGCTCAAGCCTGGAAATGGAGAAGAAGAAAAAAAAGCTATGAAAAAATGCAAAACCCTGGCCAATGAAAACTAGATCGTGATCTCTTGCAAACCCCTTTTATTATTTGACTTTGGCTCCTTGGGAACCACTTATTTAGCATCGTATTGCTGCTTCAGGTGCTAGCACGGAAGACCAATCTAGTTGTATTCCAAATCCCATTCATACTAAAAATAGGTTAGTTTACTAAAACTGTGTGTGATACTATTCAGCAGCCAGCAATCCACTCAGCAGCCCCTTTGTAAATGCTTGCTTTGGGAATATGTAAAGTATATTGTGATGTCTAGTTGCTACTGTTGGGTTAAATAAATTAAAGTAACCTGTTTCCAGCATATTCACCTTAGAGTGAGTGATATGCTTCCAACAAATGTTTTCTGTCAAAGTGCTTGAGTTATGAGGTTAGGAGACTTTTAATAAAATATGTCGTTTTAGTTAAAAGTAGCAAAGGCAAACACACTGCTCATCAGTAATGAGGTAAACTTTAAATGATAGCTTTCAACAGAGTAATAGAGCATAGCAAACAGACAAGAGAAGCAGAGGCAACTAAAAAGGAAAATAACTTCGAAACTCTACTGATTAAGATGCTAAAGTAGTTTCCAATGTTTATTACAAAAAAGCTAATTAAAGAGTTTACATTTTATCATGCACAGTAAAGAACTCCTGACAGGCATTGTTATAATATGAAATGCTTCAGTCTCCAATAGAGTTTAATTTAGAACAAAAACAAAGAAAGGAAAAAGAAGAAATAAAACAATTGAAATGTTGCAAGCAGACTGCCTTAAGCTCAGGGGAGACCTTTCAGAAAAGCAATGCAAACTGAGATACTACCCTGGGAATAATATTTTTCCTGAAATTGTTTCAGACTGAAGTGTTTATAGGAGGCAGTATACAGGTTGTGTAGGCCACCAGCTAAAAGGTTGGGAAAGTATAACTGTTCATCAAAGGCTAATCATGCTGATTATGCAAGAAGATCCAAAGATGCCGATGTAAAACATTCACTGGAGAATTAGTGATTCCAGTATCATTACTGATCAAATCAACAGATGTCCATACTGCTACCAGTTAACCACATTAACTTGCTAATAAACAGCATCATGTCTATCAAACATATTCAACCAGAGCAAAATTTTGATATCTTGTACAGTTATGTTAATTTCTTCCAAACTTATTTTTGGCCTTTGGACACTGAATTAATTTCACTCTTTTCCAATTGCTTGGTGATGAATAATGATAGATTATTCACATCAATTATTTTAAGCCAGTCAGCCACTGTTTATTTATGTTAACTACATTATTTTGTTGCCATATTTGCAGACTTAAAGCTGAGAAGACGTTTCTACTTTTGGCTAGTAATTTTTCTGCAGAAGCTATGACAAGACAACATTAGTTTGTCATTAGCAGCTCTTAGGATCTCCATATTTTATTTCCCTGGCAGTCAGATGTATGAGCTGTTAGATAGGACGGAGTTGAGCTATTGGACACTGAATACACAGAAAACACACTGGTCTGTCTCATTTTCTTTCACCGTTTAGTTCTATGATTTGCTTTCCTAATGTTTGACTTTGTACCAGAGTTGGAGGAAAATTAATTGGCAGAGAACCAGCTCAGATAAGGTGGCAGCATGAGGAAGGACCACAAAACCAGATCGCAATGTTTCTGCAGTGTGTGTTGAGCAGGGATTCTCCATCCCTCGTTTATCATATCATAATGATGGGAGTTTTGGGACACCAGGCTTCTGGTGGAATCTCCTGGAGCCCAGACAATCCAACTAGATATGATTATAACCACATGATATATGGTCATAGACATATAATTTGTTCCGATTTTACATTTCAAATTAGCAGAAATTAATTACCCCAGTACTGTGTGCAAGAGACCAGTACAGCTTGCTGCCAAAAGAGAGCATTCACACTTAGTACACATTTTATTTATGAAAATGTTTCCTCATATAAGTGGAAGTTAAAGACACCATCATTTTTACTAGGTAGACTTTCTTCTGTTTCTGTTTTCTTCTGCTTTATTCCCTTAAACTTTTCTATTGTCTTTACTGAAAAAAGTCTTTTCTTCTTTCTCTAAAGTCTGTACTGCCTTCTTGTCTCTGTTGGAAGGCAGTAAATTTCTGTAAATCACAGTGTATATCTTTCTTTCTATCATCCTGACATTATTGTTGTAACTTGTAGACTGAATTATCAAATTTATTCTACCCTAATACTTCTTGAAATAGCTGGAATGCCATGTGGTCACTTAGCTGTGGAGTGATATTATTCACACCATACTGTCTCAGACCTCTGAAAATATTTGGGGTTTCCAGACACAATTCACAACATTTGTGTTTTCATCTGTAGTCTTATAAGTAGCATCTTTCCCTGACTTTTTCATATACTGTAGCATTGTTGGGACATTTATGTTGGTAAAATCCTCTGTTTACGTTTTTATTGACAGTAGGAAAAAAAATTAATAACATTAATTTACTCCAGTGAAGCTCAAGTCAGTAGATAGTCTCAGCATGGCACAAAGTCAATTAGTTCACTCAGTCTTTTCAATGAATTGGATTTGAGATGGTTCCTATTGTGTTTTTATTGGCAACTAAATGCTCTCCTTAAAGCAAAAACACTCATATCCCCCAGTATCCCCTTTACTCTTGGGTACTGTATTATCCTGTATTGAAATTCATGCCAGCTTGCACCGTGGATACCTTGTGTTACCAATTTTCCATTGTGTGCCAGCACTGCCATCGGCATTTATTCAGGGTGCTGTACACCACCAATGCCAGAGCTGATTGCTCCACAGGCTGTTTTTCCCAACAGTCAGACTTGGAGTTTCACACCCCTCTTTTTTATGGAGTACCGTCTCCAAGTTGTTGTTTAGGGCTTCATCCCAAATCCATTAGAATTAAGAGAAATTTGTTCCTGTTGTCCCAATTAATTTCAGAATATTTTGTTTGTATTTACAAAGGTGTTCACACTGCTTTTGAAAATTTGCCTTCTCCTTGGTGACCGTAGTATATAAATAAAAAATTCTTACTTATTTATGTCTTTATTTTCCTAAGATTACATATGAGAAAAATTGGATGAGTCTTCATGCACCACCAGGCTTAAGTATACCCATTTTCTGGGTTGTATATCAGACAACATAATTTTCTTCACTCCTTCTCACTCTTGCTGTCTGCTTCCAGCCCTCTCCATTCACGTTAACCATATCATCGTTTTACATAAAAAGAAGTTTTTCTCTAGCATGGGGCTCACAAAAATAAAAGATAATACAATGAGTGAATATCACTGAGAGCCAATTTTTCTCAGCTAAGTTTTAATGCAAGTTCAGGCTAGCTAAAGTGAGCTGTGATAGAAGACAGAAATGAGACTTCAGGCAGCTTTCTAAGGAACGAAAATCATTCCTCTTGCTCTATTGTTGTTGCACAGGGCTAGCAGGTTAATAGCAGAGAAGCTTTATAGCACATAGAATTCACTGGATGCAGAGGAGAGAAAATAAGGGATATAGTCCATGGATTTGTGTGCTGGTGTTAAGCATCCACAGGTGTATTGCTTAGCAGAAGAGTGGCAGCAGTTGTTGGTGCTAGATGATACTGGAACACGATAATTTTTTTTGTCTGCACTGATGACTGTGGTCTGATGTGTATTTACCTGGCTATTTTTGAGAGGAGTTTAATTGGTTTTTTTATAATTTATAATACTGAATTACTTTAAAAATAATATTAATTAAGCCCACTGCAGCTTTGTATTTGATTTTTTGCTACATTGGCAAGAAAATCATGACTATTATGAACTGCCAAGAGGATATCTACATCTCAGTACAGAATTAATTGTATTTATTCCTACTTACTCAATGGCTTCAAGAAAGGAGGTGTCATTGCCAGTGACTCTTCATGTACAGACATCATTTGACTATGAATTACAACCCTAGCCAAAGCCACTTTAATTTCACTCTTATCTTTCCTTTCAAGGACCATTCCCACAACCTTTACACTACCCCTAGGTAGGCAGACACTCTGAGGAATGGTGTCAATCATTAGACACAAAAATATTTCAGTTATTTTAAAGCTGGAGCATTTGTCACAGACTCAAAAGATAGAGATCTAATAACTTACCAGGGACTTTGCGTATAAGCACACACCCATGCTGTTCTCAGAGCTCAGTATTATTATTTTTTCTTATTTTTTTCATTCTCACACTTAAAACAGAAACACATTTTTTCCTAGAAAATGCTGTCAGCATGTCTTGGTATCTCAAGGCAGAAAGGTTGCTTTCCCCCAGGCAGTGTGCTGGCAACTTTCACATGGACACACATGACTGAGCTGCCTATAGGCACCCTTGCTTTCATTGTTTCCATAATTCAATATGTTTAAGAACAGCCATGCTAACAAACATTAGAAAGAGGAGTGAAACCCTACAGGATTGAACTTCAGAAATGTAGTACAGCTAGAAGGCTGCAGCATTCAGAGGAAAAATACAGGAGGGATTCATTATATAAAAATAAGACCTCTGAAGCTGAGAAGTTACTACATGCAATCAAAGTGAAAACCAGTCCTTAAAATATTAAAGCAGAGATTGTCCTAACACTCCTTAACATACGATTTGTAAGCAAATCTTTAATAAATTATATATTATCACAAATAATTCACTGATTACTACCTTTTGCTACATCTAACTAATCCATTCTGTACCACACACAAAAGCACTCCTGAGTGAGCTACAAGGACATAAGCGTATGTTCTGAGTCAAAGAGATTTAGCAGAATTTTGGTCTCTTAAACAAGTTTGGATTACAGTAAAAATGCAATTAAAAGAATACATTTCCAAGCTGCCAAAGGTAAAACTCATATTCATGATGAACAAGAATTTCACTGCTGTGTGGCTGCAGGGGGAAAAAACATAATATATATGGCAGAAATAATTTTTCTTGGGTTACTAACTGCATTTTTATTACTAACTATAATCTTCTGAGAATTAGATCAGTTTATATTTAAGAAGTGCAGATTATTGAGAGCAAGCCAGAGTCATGGGAGATAAAAGGTATGCAGGCACAACACAGTATGATTCCTTAACCACTTACTGAACTGATAGAGGACATGACAACAGAAAGATGAACTGAGATAGAGAGATGCTACTCCTCTCTCAGTATTGGACAAGAAATTATATCAATCCCTGAGGTAATTCTGAAATATGATTACTAATACAGCCTGTTAAAGGAAAGCCATAAAAAAGAAAGACACTATGCTCCCTCTCACCACATAGTTGGTGAAAGAGCAATGAACATGAAGATCTGCATGAGCTGTGAATTTCCACACGCGTTTTTACCTCTTCAAGAACATTTCTTTCGAGATCTTTTGAATGCACATATGCTATGAATGATGTAGACGACTTACATTTGAACATTACAACTTTACTATCGACATATTGTTTTGCTTTTGCACATACATACAGTGGTACAGCAGAACCACATCATGGTGCAATTGCAAACCTTGAGCACAGCTTGAAAGCTGCAGCTGACAATTTATTTCATTAAAAGAGGAGGTGCTCTTTTTTATTGTTTGACTGTGCAGAACATGACACTAAGACTTGACAAACTCTAAGAGAATTTTGTTCATCCACAGAGAAGCTGAGAGATCACCTGGGACTGTGGAATGTATTTTTCCCGCATTTATATTGCACAGAGTTCTTGACAATGCCTTGAAAAATGCTAGTGGAAAAGATCTTGTATGATACTTTAGGACTAGCTTACTAAAAGATTCATTACAAATTGCTGAATTTTTTGAACTAACATGAAGTAACAGGGAATAGTCAATAACTCTGTTTCACCAGACATTCAGGACGCATTATGAAAAGCACTGATTCAAGTGTTTGCATTCTAATATACCGGAGGAGCTTGCTACAGTATGTTTCATAAAAACCTTCAATAGAACTATAAGTCTGCTGTTAAACCCTATCTGGAATTATTAATTTTCATAAAATACGTGGTATTTACAACCAGGAGTACAAACTAAGACGTTTGAGGATTTTGTTCATTAGGTAATGATTAAAAAATTTGCAAATACTTCAAAACTTTTAAATCTGTGGTATCTAACTATGATGTTACTGAGCAAGTCTATTACTGATGATACTAGCCTTCATAGGAAGAAAATTAATTCTTAGATGTAACAAGTCATTAAGGGTTTTTTTTCCAACCTAAATGATTCTATAATTTTGTGATTATTTCCATGAGTGTACTGGCATTATATGATAGCAGTTCCATAGAGTCTTCTTTTTCTGGTTTAAGAGCTTGTCTTACTAGAAGAAGCTTTCAGTTGTTAAATGAGCTCAAAATGTAACACTTACACACTTACTTTGCTCTGCAGTAATATCAGATATGTGCATATTATATTTTTTTGGTGTGTTTGCTTGCATCTCATTTGGCACAGAATTTATCTAGTGAAATACAGCCCTTATATATTACTAATATACTGTAGTATAACACCAGCAAAGCACGAGACAATATTCTGTCTAATTGTTTTGATCAAACATGACATAGACTTTGTACTCGTGCTAGACACATATTTCTGCAAGTTATAGCTTTCACAGTACTTGCTTTCATTTTTCTGTAATCCTGTCTGTTTCAGACCCTGAAGAATGCAGCACAACCGTTTCAGTTTTCAACCTGTCAAGACTTTGCACAAATGATTTGTCAAGAAAAAGTCTAATTATGTCTGGCTTAAGGCTTCCATGTTAAACAGGAACAATTGCAGCGACTGTGAAAGAACCGCCTCCTGGCACTTGAGCAAAATGTGAAAGCAGCATGATTGTCCTGCCTTGTTTCTTTCCATCAACACCCTGTGGTCAGAAAAAGAAACCACCAAATACTTCACTTCCACTTCTATCGGTTTCTTGTGACTGGCAGCACCTTGGCATTTGCCTTGTACTGTATGTGAGTCATACTGCTAGGGCAACAAGGAGAGCCTGTTGAATACAGAGTCTGAAACTAAGCAGACATCAGGCCAAGAGCTGCTACAGCAGCAATCAAGCAGATTAGCTTAAGTAATTCTGATGAGCATGTTAAAGCTCAAAATGAATGAGAATATTTTGAGGAAATCCATAAATCAGGCCAAGTGTAAGTGACCTGGGACTGTGAAACACTTTATATAATATACCTAATAAGTATGGTTATTTTTTCAACATCCTGACATACTAGCAAACATTTGTCTTACTTTATTTGTCCATTTCAAAAATATTCCTTATCTTTCTAATAGAGTCTACAAACAGCAACAAAACTTGTATTCTTTATTGAGAATCTGATCCACATGGTCATTTAGTAGTTTCATCACTGGTATCAGTGGAAGTTGTCCAGAGTCATTGGGTCTGGGTGTTTTGAAGCAAAATCCAGTGAAAACAATGCTGATACAAAGCAAGTAAGGGAATATATGGCAAAACCAACAGAGCACAAAAGTATTGCTTCTGTGGAAAGTTTGCCTACATTCAAAAAATTACTACAGCCTTGGGGAATCTTCGTTTTATGTTGGTAGTCTCAAGACAAATTAAAATGTCTGCTGAGTTTTTACAAAAGAATGATCACCTACACCCTGAAAACTGTTTTCAACATCTTTAATATGTCTCTAAGCCAGCATGACCACATCACAGGAGTCTGTCCTACTCAGAGGGAATGTTTACCACTGTTAAAAGGCTAACAAAACCTAGAATCTCACTTTGCCACCTGCCTCGTGAATCCCCCCTGACATAGCTGCAATGTTCAAAACTTTTGGGCAACAACAGTTTATTTCCTACTCTTCTGCATCTGCTGGTGGCCAGCTCCCACTAGTCTGTAACTGGACTGGGCCTGGGAGGAGACTGAAGGTTTTATCAGCACTCTTTTGTCTCCTAGGAAAATTTGGACTGACAGCTAAGGAGATTTATTCTCCCCTTTTTATGATCAGAAACTCACTTCATCATTGACCTGCAGAAAAGCAGGGAGATATGAAAATACTGGAGAAAAATGTGGTGTTCTCATTTTTTAAAAAGGAAATAAAACAAACATCATGTCAAAAGACAGAGCTTCACAAATGCAAACATTCAAATTGAAATTTCAGACTGTTGATAGGAACCTCTGTGAACTGCAAGGATCACAGAGGCATGATACCCTCTTCATACTATGCAAGTCGTAGTTCCTCTTTTTTGTGGAAAACTTTCTGGAGTTTGGTGGCGTGGTTTCTTGTATAGACATGGTATCACTTATATATACCATAGGCCATTTGTGACCAACATCAACTTAGTGAAATTTCCACAGGCGTTCCCAAGAAAGATATGTGGAATGAGTAGTTAACCAGTGACACTTATAGACAAGTGTCACCCATCAGTAATGATATCAGTACTTGGATTCTGCATGATCTGAGCACAACAAAGAGGTTAGTCACAATTAAAAACCTAACAGAAGTCTTTGTTAATCTTTTGATATCATGAGCTGACACCTGGTGACACACACGTAGATTTTCACGCAAACAGGTGTATTGACCGGAGTCTTTAGAAACAGCCTTTATGACTGCAGCATTCTGTTATGTTCCCTCAGAACATTTAACAGATACATTTGTGTCTCACCAGACTTACTACCATGTGTTTCTGCTGTGAAGTTCTGCTATGAACTTGGTGAATGTGAATTATTGTCTTATTCATCTAATTAGAACATGGAATAGACCATTCCCCTCAGTGGTTCAATTCATCCTACACACAAAATTGATTTGAAGGTGGTGGGTTAGGTTCTACATTAGGGAATTGAGGTATTGAGCACAGATGGACCTTAGTTACTGTCTGAGAGTTGATCTGGTGGGTGTACTCAAAGTGCTCAACTGAAACTCCCCTTCAGGCATTTTAGATTCAGATATTTTAAGTTCAATCAGTCTAATTGCTCAACGTGAACCATTTCTAGTGTTTCTTTTAGGAATCAATGTGTAGTCAAGAAGGATACCTGCTTATGTTTACAAAATAGTCATCATTTCAAAGTCCAGTATTTGCTATGCAAAGTCCACACTGAGACTCCATACAGTGCATTTAGTGAATTGTGCTTTCACATCCTGATGTGCTGCACACTCACTAGCCCTTACTGCATGATTAAAAACAATTATGCTGGTGCAAGACCTAAAGTGATATCTGAGGAAGTTACATAGAGTCTGACATAGTGAAGACAAAGAATCTGTGGTAGTGGCTCAGAAGACTTCTGGCTTCTTGGAATGAAAACTAAAACATTTCTTCAGTGCTCACCTAGAAAAGGAATGAAGGGTCAACAACAGTGGAAGTACCACATAAAGTTGTTCTGTGTTCTTTGCAAGTTGGGCACTTTGGCCAGGAACACATGGAAGCATAATTGGGAACCGTTTCTCTATCTTCTGCAAAGGAAACAAAGCTACTGAGATCACAGAAGGGAACCACTATATCTTCTCTAAATATATGAGCCTCAGGATTGATGAAACAAAGGCACCACATTCAAGTAACAGGCCTTGACAGAATACAAATGTTTTAAGTTCTCAGGAAATGTTTTTCTGGTTTTTGTTCCCTTTCTAAATTTAAGTTTTAAGTTGTATCGTGATTCTTAGCAGAAAAAGAGTTCTTCAGTTTTCAGATGATTTTCAGCAAAAGTTGTAAAAAAAAGTAAAAAGGAAAGGACCTTTTTTCCTACAAAATGTATAACTTTTTTTTTTGATATCTAATACTTTATCTACACACTTTAGCAAAGGGATTTATATTTTCAAGAACCACAGTATAAAAAGACTGCACATTTCTTCTCTGCAACACCTTACATGACCATCTCAAAAGCAGATTTACATGATTTTGCTTTTTTCTTTCTTTACTATAAGGTTTTTCAAAATTGTTGCCTCCATTTTGGCCACCTAATTCAAATATGCTTGGGGCAGTAACTGTATTTTTAAGAAAATCATGTAGATACTCCTGATTAGTTCAAAGTGTTTGGATTGTCTCTTGATATGTTTGACTAAGTAAGTGAAATAAACAACAGCAGGAAGCAAGGCTTGCAGTTCTCAGAAACAAGTAACTGCATTGCTTACCCCAATTACTTGCCTCTTCCCTTCCTCCCTCTACCCCCATGTCTGGTAAAAAAGTCTCTCATAGTTCAGGTCCTAGTCATACAAGATACTTGTGCTGGTAACAGAAAAGACTTCTAGAGGGTTCAACACTGCACAGAAGATAGAAAGAAATGTTACAGGACAAAAAGCCTGATAATTGTTTATGCAAAGAAAGCCACAGGACACAGTTTCTCTCCAGTGGTTCTGGAGAGCATGGGAATTCGCACAGTGTGCCTTATGCAAACATTGTTTATTATGAAGCATGGTTTAGCTAATATGAAAAGGAAGAGATAAAGAATTTCATATTTATTTGTATTTGGTCTGTTTTTTAAAAAGTTAATCCTGATCTATGTCAAATTCCATGTTGATTTAATTATGGTTTTTTCCCCACTACCCTGTATCTCTGAGGAAGAAGGTTTGCATGCCTCTGGGGTGTTACAGGGATTGTACAATGTCCAGTAAATCTGATCAAAATAAAAGAAACTTATTCTAAAACTCAAAGAAAAGTTAAAATATTTGATTGTAATATATTCTGTGAACTTGTTCTCATATAAGATAATGTTATCAAAAATAGTTAAGAGTTATTTAATTCAAGTGAAACAAAGCGAAGCATGATAAAAGAGAAACAGCTGTAATGGATACTGTGAGTATAAATTATCATCTACACAGAACTCTCCTTTTATTATATGCCTAATTGCAACAAGAAAACTTTGGAAATTCTGTTTGAATTATTTTTCTTGAAAAGTTTATGTCTCAGTTTTAAATCCAACTTGATCAGAATCCTCACTTGTAAACTCTTAGGAACATCTGTGTCATCTTCTTACTGAAATCATGAAACAGTATTTTAAAGTACTTATATTGTGTATGGAACAAAATATGTTTCTGGTCCTGTCATTGCATGGTGGGCCCTTCATCTTTGACTTAGTTATGCAAAATTTATAACAACAGTGGAGTAAACAATAGCAAACAAAGACTCTCACCAGAAATGGGCACACCAACTTTCAAAATACAGATGCGTATCTTGGAAATGTATCTTCTGAAAAGGCTCCTCTTAGCAAATGAAAAGATAAATGGTCTTCCTTGAGAGCTTTCCAGCCATTTATCATTTCAATAATATTGGTCACTTTTTTGAGTGAAACTGACTCATGAGCATATGGTTCAGAGCCCTCAATTAAACTAGGATTTAAGGACTTGCTGAGCTTTCAGGATGTGAGTGAAGCAAAAGAAAGAGGTGGCCTATTTGACAAAAACCCACAGTCAGATCATCTTTCTTTGTCCACGTGCATGACTTAGGCCATAAGCAGAGTCTTTGAAGCTTGTAAATCCAGACTTACAGGCACATCATCTACAGACCTGAGTTGCAGACATAAGTGTGGACTCTGAGCATTCACTTCTTATACAATATTTCTTAGAAGGTAAAAGCAGTTAATGGAGTTACCCCAGATTTATATCAGAGAGTAGTTCTATTTAGACATGATTCACCTAGAGAAATTTAAAAATCTGCATTTCATTTTATTATTTATTTATAGTTATATTTCCGATTCAAACAAAAATATGAAATTTGACATAGAACTTTAACTCTTTTATTAGCTTTGATCTTATTGAATTAAGCGTCAGATAATACTTCTTTCTGTAATTTTCATAATACTCAAAATGGTACATCTTTAAAAAAATCAGTCTTTTAAGTAGTATTTAATTCTTTTTAAAACGTAAAAATTAAAACATTTTTTAATAAATGCTATATAATTAAATTTTAAAATGGACTAATCATTATTAATTGTTATATTTATATAATACTAAATACTAAATTATAATCGCCTTTTTTAATGAATGACTAACTAATTTTTTTTTTTTTTTGGAAAATAATATATAAATATACACATATGTAT
>JAYRBT010000082.1:88939527-88966773 GCA_036023395.1 Myiotriccus ornatus | reverse complement strand
AAGGGAAGGGAAGGGAAGGGAAGGGAAGGGAAGGGAAGGGAAGGGAAGGGAAGGGAAGGGAAGGAAACTGTTTAAGAAGTAGGAGAGATCAGTGAACCTGGATTGATCTTTAATCATTGACCCTTTCTTTTTTATCACTCTTGATACTCTAGTGAAGATTTGGACAGAAGGACTTTAGACTCCATTTCAGTAGTCTACAATAAAATTATGCAGTGGCTTCCTGCTGGGACCCTATGAACCTTTCCTAAAATGTGTCTTCCCAAATAGAGACTTCTTCTTTCTATTCCCCCAAATCTGGCCTTATCTAAGTGACTTATTTGAAAAAAAAGAAAAAGGAAAATTGATGCATCCAATAGTGCATTGGTAACAAATTTTTTCAAGTCTTAGAAATTCTAGGCTGCTGCTACCTGTTTGAAGTGATCTGATATCACTGGAGTAGCCTTGTCTACTGAAGCAGCAAGGGCTGCAGACAACTGAGAAGCCTCTAAACTTAGCTAGAGATGGGTCAGCATAATTATATCTCACTCTCTGGCATAGCATGCTGACATGTAATTGTAGCATTTTGATAGTTGGTTGCAATGATACAGTGCATCAGATGGCAAAACACAACAGTGTCCCAGATTCGTCCTTTAAAGAGTACTATGTCCTAAGAGTCCTGCAGATCTCAGCTGCAGTTTTCCCATTGATTTCAAATCTGTGCACAGGTGGTGTGGTTTAACCCCAGCCAGCAACTAAGTACCATACCTGGTTGCTTGCTTACTCACTGCCCCCAGTGAGATGGGCAGGAGAATCAGAAGAAAAAATAAAACTTGTGTGTTGAGATAAGAACAATTTAATAATTGAAACAAAGCAAAACATAATTACAATGATAAATTAAAAAGGAGAGGGAGAGAGGGATTAAACCCAGAAGAAAACAAGTGATACACAGCACCACTGCTCACAACCCCCTGACTGATCGTTAGTCCATTCCCAAGAAATGATTAGCTCCTTCTGGACAACTTCCCCCAGTTTGTATACCAGGCATGACGTTCTATGGTATGGAATATCCTTTGCCCATTGCAGGTCATCTGTCCTGGTCATGTTCCCTCCCAGCTTTTTATACATCTCCTCACTGGCAAAATATGGGACATTGAAAAGTCCTTGACTTGGGTAAGCACTGCTGAGTAACAACTCCATCATCAGTGTGTTATCAACATTATTCTCATACTAAATGCAAAAAGACAGCTCTGTACCAGCTACTAGGAAGAAAATTAACACTATCCCAGCCAAAACCAGGACAGCCTGTGAATAGGCCTACATCACCTGACCTAGGGATTAAATGTAGCTGAATGGCAGAGTTTCCAGAAAGACTGTAAGGCAAAGTCTCAAATTGTTGCAGATATCAGCAAAACAGCAGCATTAACTTTACTGGAAGGATAACTGCATCATTTGAAACCTGCAAGTTCTCCTTGAGGCTGAATCTTAGTCTTGTTTTTAGGACCAGTTTAAAGAGAGGAAATAACGAGAACTGTTTCCTCAGAACCAACTGATGCAACTGATTATTTCATTCTCTAAATCTTTTAATTACTCTCAAACCAAGAATTAATGTAGAGAAGAAAATCTTAGCTAGCATATTCATAAACAGCAGAAAAAAAATATCTCCTTTTCTTCTACATATATATGCATAAAATACACCTGAACAGGAAAAGTTGGGTGGAACTGGGACCTGACTATTTGATAAAGTTATTTTTGGTGAAAAATTCTTTTAGCTTTTATGGCTGTGAAATAGTGGTTGTGTCGTGGGTTGGCCTACCAGCACCCCCCTGCCTTGGGGCTGGAAATAGTTTTTCCCAGGTGGATTTCCAGAGAAGAAGCCAATCAAAAGTTTTAGTAAAGCCTCTGCCAATTATATATTTAGGAAAACGGAAGAGAAGGTAGTGGCGCAGAAGAAAAATGGAAGAGCCAGCGTAGCAGCCGGCCCTGGTGGGCCTGGGCGTGCGCCCCCCACCCCGGGCCAAGTCTGGCCAGAGAGAGGGGGGGCCAGGCCCCCCTTCTCGCCTGTGACAGAGTAGGGGAAAAAAACTTTAGAGAAAAAGTTAGATGAGAAATACTGCAGAAGGAATTCCAGGAAGAGATAACGAAGCCTTCAGGGTCAAAACTGGCAGCCGGAGAGAAGAAAAAATCCACGAAGTACGGGAGAAACTCCTTCTCCCCCCTCTCTCTCTCTCTCTCTCTTCCTTAAGCAGGGAAAAGATTGAAAACTAAAATGCCTGCCACCTGTGGAAAACTGTAGGGGAGCGGAGACCCCCCTCTGCAGCTCACAAAGGAGCCCACGCCAAAGCAGAGGAGTGCATGAAAAAGATGTGACTCTGTGGGAGGCCTAAATAAAACAGTCTTGTTGGAGACCTGTGGCCCACGGAGAGACCTACCCTGGAGTGAGACGGCCCGGGTAGGCTTGGGATCTCGGTGAGGGATCCAGGCTGGTGCAGCTGAATTTGTGACCCTAAGGGACAGCAGAGAATGGAAGAGCTGTTGCCCAAAGGTGGACTCACGCTAGAGAGGTCCATCAAGGACTGTGTCTCGTGAGGAGGGACCCCACAGGAAACAGGGGTGGACTCAAAAGCCATTATCCCTTGTGACGCTGTGGTGAAGATCCATGGTAGGCAAGTGTCCCCTTGCAGTCCATGGAAGACCCCACAGGGCCCGGGTAACCCCCAGCCTCCGGTCTTAGCCCAGGAGGGGGGTAGGCCCAGCCCTGAGGACGACATAGAAGAGAGAGAGAGAAAAACAGTTCCAGCTGCGATGAATCGGAGTTGTCATCCTAGAGATAACAGAAGAAGAACTTTCGAGTGCTGCAAAATTATTTAAAAAACCTGTAGCTCTGGAAATAGAATAGAGACTGCTTCTCCTCCTGAACTGACACAAAGAAGTGAGAAATATTTTTGTAAATACATAGCATTTTTGCCTAATTGTTATAAATATAGTTCTTTAATTTTTATCTTGCTAATAATAAATCCTAATATTATTCTCCTCAGTCAGATCTCTTTTGTCTGCATAAACCTTCTCTCTACTTATAGCAATTGTGTGGTGGGGTGAGAGAAAATTGGCCTAGAACAAATCCACGACAGGCTGACATCTATACATGCTTGAGTTGCAGTGCTAGACATGTTCCAAAATTTTGTTGTTTGGAATAAACTTTGCAATGGAATAAGAAGATGAAAATACTTAGCCTGCAAAATATGGACTCCAGAAAAATAAGCAAATAATAATAATAAAAAAATAAATTCAGAAACTGGAATTATATTTGAGTTACCTCATTTGGGTCACATTGAAGTTATATATCCCTTATAAATAATATAAAGCTCAGATTCTCATGGAATATATTAGTTGTATGTTCACATTTTTCAGTGTAGGATAATACATCTATTAAAATAATAATAAAAAAAATTATAGCACTTGATTAGAACTGAAACAACTGAAAACATAGGTGATAATATTGGAAAGAGATGCCAGAAACCTAGTAAATCATTACTATAGCTTGTAGCAGCTCTCCTTCGGATACATTGCTTAAAGCCCTTGCCCTAATGATCTGCTTGATCTCATTTGAATTTATGTCTTCACAGAGGTGCAGCAGATCTGCAAACCACTGACAGCAGAAATAGGATGTGAGTGCAATCCACTAAATCTCTACTACTTTACTATTTTCTTGAGAAAATATTCTCAACTTTCTTATTATTAATTTAGATAATAATCTGAAAATAACCTTTCTGTATGTTTTTAAAGTGGGTTAAAAGTTAAACTTTCAGTTGTGCTTCCCTGATGAAGTAGTTCTCTGCCGTATAGTCTCACAAGGACATACTCCATACATTTCTGTGTGGCATATGATGTGAGACAAGTCTGAACTGGACTTAACATTAGCTAAAGAGCAATATGTTATGATAGGGGTACACAGTAATGTCATATGTATATGATAATGAAGAACCTCTTCTGCAGCACCCAAATTTAACTCTTATTCCAGTATAGCCAGAACTTGATTTCATAATCTCCAAGAAGTAGCTCAAACCATCAAAGTGCAGTTGATGGCTCAAGCTGCTGGAGCACATCTTACTTTGTTCCTTGAATTGGTGAGTAGTTGAAAGGCTAAGCTGTGATTGAAGGATGTTATTCTTGCAGAGTGTATGGGGTCCCTGAGTGAACTCCCATCAAAATACGTGCATTAATATAAAGAGCACCTTAATTTTACTAGAATTGTCGTAAGTCCTTTCCATAACAGTTGTCTATTATTCAGAGTCTTATCCTACTCAGGACAACTGTTAATATTATTTTGATCACTATAAGTGTATAATTATATTTCTCTGATGAATGCATCATTGAAAGATGTCAGACAGACCTGCTATTCCAGAAATGTGTGCAACATAACATTTCTTAAAGCCTAGTTCTCAACACACTTGTGACTGAGGGGAAAGAATACGAGTAGTTTTAAATGTGCAGTTATGTCCAGCAATTTCAGATGAATCAAAGCCAATTTATACAAGCTAAATCTCTGTATCTACCACTGCCAGAATGTGTCATCCAGCTGGGTTGTTTTTGGGTAGCCAAAGTGTCCTCCACTGGTTTCGACATAAAAAAATGTGGTTTTTTTCAGTGGACTATTCACAATTCTTCAAGTAGATTAAGGAGGAAGAAATAGTCTCAGATTTATATACTGTCTTAATTCTCTTCTAAGTATTCTCTAAAACTCATACTCCTTGGACATTATTTTTTATATTAAGTGTATTTCTGCTGTCCTACTAAAATGAAAATTTGTGCTGATCCAGGGAAGGACTGTTTTTACAGCACGAAGAAGGTTGATTTCCATTTCACTATATATCAGTTTAATAGTATTGCTCCTGCTAACGTTACAGTTTTGGTTCTTCTCAGCTGACCTGTGGAGATTCAGAGCCTTAAAGTGCTGATAAAGCATATTTATTATTGTGTATCTTTATGGAAATATAACAGATTCCTTTATCTGCGCCCTTCCTTCTCTGTAAGTGGGTAAGAAAGACTGACACTGTACTTACACCTCCTTTCTTTCTTCATTGGGATACCACAAGCTACAGTGAAAGCCACAAGCTGTTTCTGAGAAATTAATTTTCAAAAGTATATCATTAGAAAGTCATATTCTGTATAGTATACTTGCCTGCCAGGACCACAACTTCCTTATATATGTGCCAGGCAGATCTGAGCTCTGTATTTTCTTTCTCTCTGCAGGGCAACATCCTGTCTACTTTCCTTTTTCCTTAATAGTTTAGCCCTTTGGTATCAACACCTTAGGACAACATAAGAAGAAAAGAAAAGCTGATTGCTGCACAAGGCAAGTTTAACTACAATCTCCTCACCTTTGTATAGTTGTCCCTGAAGACTGCTTCATATTTGAGATATAGATGTTGAAAGGAGGTTTCTCAGCACACTGCATGTAATCCAGTGTTTTTCAATCAGAGTTTTAGCTTGTCTTCTGTACTTTGTATTTCTCTCTCCTGGACATTTCAACTCACTATTTTTATATCAGGTTAAATCTTTCAACTTGCAGGAGGGAGAGTGAGATAGGGGTTGGATGGGTGGGAAGCAGTTTAAATGCATTTGGGACTTTACGGAAACAAAGGTCAAACCGATGAAAATTTTTATGTTAATTAATTCTTGCAGTTCTTAGGTCCTACCTAATTTTCCCTTGATGGGTAACAAAGGAATTGCCGACAGCAGATTTCAGAATATTAAGGAGAAAGTGATGCTAAGCAGCATCATAGAATAACAGTTTGCAAAAACTTCCGTAGAATCACAGAATCTTCAAGGTTGGAAGAGGCCTTCAAGATCATCCAGTCCAACCATCAACCCAGCACTACCACTGTAACCCCTACACCACTACACCATATCACCCAGGGCCTGATCCAGATGTCTCACCTTCAGGGATGGTGACTCCACAACCTCCCTGGGCAACCTATTCCAATGCCTGACCATCCTAAGAGGAAAAAAAATGTTCTTATCTAATCTGAATCTCCTCTATCTCAGTTTAAAGTTACTTCTTCTAGTCTTTTCACCACCTTTTTCCTCTATACATATTGGGTTCAAATTCTCCTGCTTTTCCTTTCTTTCAGTAATATTGTGTCTTATGAGTGTGTTTGCAATATTGTACAGTGGCAATCATTTTGATATTTTTCATACTTAGTTGTATGTTTCATATTCTTCGAATTCTTCCTTTTTTTTACATCCTTTGTTGTAATTATCATGATGTGATTATCATGACGTGATTATCATGAGTTTTTCTCTTTTCAGAAAAATATTCAGGTATTCAAACAGTTTCTTTTATTAAGAGCAGGGATTATACCTCTATCATTACTTCTTGAATGCATCTTGTTAATGGAGGGAAGTCCTATCTTTGGCATCACTGACAGCTGACCCCCAATTTTGCATCACTGAACTAGTGTACTTTATATGCATTTGTAGGAAAGAGGAATTAAAACAAGAAGACAGGCACAAACAGTGAAGCTAGTGCTGTGCATGTTGTATGACAGGAGCTTAGTTTGTTAACATGTCAAAACAAATCCAGTGAGGGATGTCTTGCTCTCTATTAACACAACTCAGAAAGAAACTTCAGCATAATTTGAGAAAAGGAACCACAATCATCAACTCATCTGATTTGGTACTATTCTGGAATGCTAGGAGTAATGAGGACAAAAAAAAATAGTATTACAAATTTTAATTGAAGAATTATTGAGGTTGGAAGGGACCTCTTGAGACCCTACAGTTCAACCCACCTACTGAACCCAAGGTCAGCTTGTGCAGGTTGCTGAAGCTGAAGAACTTCTTGTAGTCCTTGTCTCCTACTACCCTGTTAGTCTTGCTTGTGGTTTTCCCTCTTCACTCACTCATATTGTTCATAGTTTTACTAGCATGGAATGCAACTTTCCTACTGTAACTGCACGGCACCATGTCAGCCTTCATTTACCTGGGATTTCACTGACTTCATGTTAAATAGATTTTTGGCTTCTAGATTGATCTCTTTTTAATGTTTATATTTTTCAGTGTTCAAATAAAAGGTAGAGGTGAATGACTTCATAGTAAGAGAACTTTCTTGAAATAAGCCATCAGTTTAGTAAACAGTTTCATCTATACTTTCTTAGATGAAATAAACCTTACTCAAACTAGAGTAACAGCTGGGCTTCCCACCTGCATCTACTAAAGCAGAAACATAATCTACGAGAAGTTACAAACTTCAGGATAGCATACATGGGATAAGGTCTTTAATTCACTTTTGTATCTTTAATTTAGGATTTGACTAAAACCCAAAAGACTCTTTGATAATGAGTTGTGGATAGCTGTTACTTTTTTATTTCCAGTATATAAATACTCCTCAGAGTTTAAAATTTCCTGACAAGCACCTTGAATGGGAGTAAATGAAACTTATCAAATGCTTTTTTATTCTGCTTTTTTTTTCTATTTCTTAATCTTTCTCTTCACCTCCTTCAACCTCACTTTCTCTGCCTCATCTTCTCCAAACAACACATCCCAAACTATCTTTTCCTGTTAATCCCAGTTTTGCTACATCAATTCCTAAATTTCTGATACTCTTACCTAGGTGATCTTTGCCTTACGTGGGGGTTTTACTTACTGTTGTGATGTTGAGCTGAAAAGATTCTACTACACAAAAACTCCCCAATAACCTAGTTTAGTTTTCTTTGTGTTTGTGCCTTTTCTCACTTAAGTACCTATAACCCATGAAATCCAGACATCTTTAAATTCTCTTTTCTTCTAACACTGTAATCTGTCATGTCCAGTAGGTTCTCATGTCCAGAAGCTTTTACTAGACTGTCTGTGTAGCATAACCTCAGATCAGGGAATACTTGGTGGCCTTGTCTTTCACCTAGAGACTGGTCACTTGCCTGTGGCATTAACACACTGTAATTAAAAATATTATTATTATTTTCATTATGAACTTATGTAGTCACATGCATATAGATGCAAGTCTCACAGACAAAGACTGGCAGCAGCTTTTGTGAGGGATATGAGGACAAAAAGTGCAGACCCAGATCCCATGGAAGGATTAAAAATGTGAAAATCTGGTATGAGAATAATAAAAATGCTACTGGGGTAGTATCAGCCTAGCAGAGACAATAAACACACTAGTTACCTACTTACTTTCTAATAATCACTTTGTCTTTCTTAGTGCATCTGTAGCCCTCTAGTATCCTTTCAAACTTTCAAGTTCTTTAACTTACTACCTTGATATCTCTCAATCCCTGCAAACCCTTTGGGCATGCTTGCAATTTTTCCCTTGCTCAAATAGTTGTGGTGCATTTGAAGATTTTCAAAAGATCTCAGACACTGGCAGCAGATTTCCTCTTTCAAAAATAATCCCATCATTTCAGGTGATCATTTTGCTTTCTTCCTTCCCAGTCTTTCTACCTCTGCATGCACGTAGCACCTAGAAAAAAAAAATAAAATAGCAGCAGTCAGTCCTTCAACATTAAGACACTGCTTTGAAAAAGAAGCCAGACGTGGCTTGTTTGAAGACAAAACAACGAACATCTGCTATACTTTTGAGGACACTGGATCTGTAGACCTATATTTTATTCAATTAGCATCAAAGAACTTGAGAACATATTATTTTGCTTTCATACAAAAAAATGAAGACAAATTTCTGAGAGCTGCTCAATCTTTCCCACCTACATTTAATTGTCCAAAACATTTAACAAGTATCAAGCCTGTAGGCAGGAGCACCATGCTTAGTATTTTTCTCTTTGCCCCTCAAGATAAAGGCCAAGCTCTGCACTTTTGAAAAGCAAACGAAAGAAATGGAAATACCTTCCTTTTCCAAAGATCTGCAGGTTTTAAAGGATACTGGGATAAAAAAAAAAACTTTAAAGCTGTCTGCATGGTGGCTAAACAAGATTAGGTAAAACACATCCTCTCCAATGCACACACAGAATATAAAACATCTTAATCCCTCTCCAGTATGGTACCATAGGCAGTTACTATGCAGAAGAAACTCGCATACAGTAAGCAGGCCAACAAACACATTCCCCCTTGATCAGACTTTGTACCCTAAATCTCTGCTGTTGGACTCCTAAAGGAACTGTATGAGACCCCTAGTAACAGAATTACAGAGAGACAGTTTTACTCTTTAGTCTGCTAAAATGAAACTACTTCAAGTATTTTCAACTGATATATTATTGTTATTATTATTATTTTAAGATTCATTTCAAAAAGATAGAGTATCTCCATCATATAAAAGTGTAAGATTTCTCTTTTTAGCAGAACTAACTACAGTAACATGTTTTTATAAAATCCTAAAGTCCCCCCTCTTCCCACTCCCCCCGATGATGTAACCACTAAAGCTTTTGTGAGCTTAAGGAACCTGGCCAAGACTCTTCCCAAATATGCCTGTCTCCCTATCAGTTGAATTAACAGAGAGCTAAATCCCTTCACTGCAAGCTACCACTGTTAGTTCCCAGTGAGTACATCATTTACATGTATCACCCTGCTCTTTCTTTTATTGTGTTCTTGTTTTGGTTCACTGTTTCCCTTAATTTGAAATGCCAGTTTCCCTTGCTGTACATTTGGAGGTATTTGGTAGCAAGACAGAAAAGACTTGTTATTGAAGCTGAATTAACCTAACAAAGAGAGAGAGAAAAAAAATCAGAGCTGCACACAGAGCCATTAAACTTCAACCACAGTTTCAATACTTAAACAGCATAAGCTTGATACAAACACAGTGTTTCTTTAATTCATGTTTCTTTTTCTTCTGTTGTGCATCATACATCTGTATCAACAGAATGCATATGTTTGATATACCCAGTTATAACAAAGGTAGAAAGCACGTTATGTATAAAGAAATATTAAATCACAGCTAATTCCGGTTTCTTATTTGTAACGATAGATTACTTCTTTTGTTCCTGAAAAGACTGTTATTATCAGTGCAAGGACAGGTCTACAGTACTTCAAGTGCAGAGCTCAAATTGTACAGATTCGGCATATACAGTACAGTATTTGTTTCTTCAAAACCCACTGGGATTTCAAGTCACCAAGCATTTATTATGCTGAAACAGTCTTTTAAAATGGATTATTTTGAAAGCTTACAAGGAAGAGCTCCTCCATCTCTATTAGCAAGCTGTGGACTGGTTCTCTTTGTAAGAAGCTGCAGGGGATGGAAATACTTGGCATCACATTGCACTTTGCTCAGGAAAATGTTCAATATCCTAGTACAAAATACAATAAGAGAGCTGTTTACCATGGTGTCTATCACAATATCTGTTCAGAACTGCCAAAAAAACCAAGGGTCTTACAACAGAGATAACAGAATAGCCAGGAAGACAAAAATCTACTCAACACTTGATTTAGAGAATTTCTGTGGGAATCTGTGGTTCATGCTTGTGGATACAATGCTTCTTGTTTAACATAGTTAATGTCCATTGACTATTCCCTGCACCACTGCAGTTACACACATATTGTACACAGAAATGGGACACAAACGCTGTGGATTACCACCTATGGTTTTATTAACTGAAGGATAGATGAGGGGAGAAATATAATAAAGGCTTATGCCAGCCCAAATGAATGGACTTTTTAACAGCAGTGGGGAAAAATAAGAAGCATTGTCATTGCAAGGTGTTATAGAAAAAACTTAATACATTCTAGAAATAGGGTGGTGACAATTTTCATTGCAGATTACTTTATTTCTCTCATAATTAAAAATCAAAAGGAAGCAAATCTCCTTATGACATCATAAACCAAGCTCTTTTTAAAGCTGATCTGAAATACACCTTCTCTAATGCATCAGTGTAAGGAAACAGACCCCTAGGTCTCATTTATCACCCTGTATTTAAAATTTTGACTCTCGTAGCAATGTATTGGAGTGAAATCAAGTGAAAACAAGTGAAAGCAAATTATTTCAGGTTTAAATAAAATTTTAAAAGGCTCAGCACCCCTTTTTAGGTCTGAATTGAAAGAACCCTAAAAAGTCTACTTGATTTTTCATATCCTGAAACAATATATGAGATGGAAACTAATGCTGATCTTAACAATGAATCTTTAAATATGTATTTTTAACTATTTCTATTTAGGCTCTTATTTTCTTTGTTTGTTTCTCTGTTGTTTGGAGGGGGGACGATTGAGGTTCGTTGTTTTTTTTTCCTGGAGGAGTTAGCAATATCTTTCATAAATTCCAGGAGCATCAACATAAGAAATCAAGATCCTTAAGAAGTTTGGTAGTTCAGGGTTTCACCTACAGATAAACTGTCTCCAGAGACATAGTCTATACTACCTTTTTCATTCTTATCCAAACATACCTGAACCAATCACTTTTTAACAACTATTTGAGTATGTAAAGCTGAGCACGTATATGAGTCTGTGGTATCTCCCCCTTGATCAGAAGTTTTATTCTTTAATGAGTACGTGGTGTCTCTGGGTCACAGAATTTCTGAAACCTTCACTATGCTGGCATTCAGAATGAATAATTTTCTCAAAAAAAGTAGTGCTTGTCTTCCACATTCCCTAATATAGACTGTTAAAAGTAGTATTCAGCAGCTACAACGACTTACACCAGCTGAACTGGTAGGCATTCTCAGAAGTCAGAGGAAAGAGAAGTTATTCTGAGGACTTCATGTATCTCCGCATCAACAGGGGTATGTTAATGTGGCTTATTTTTTTCGTACTATGTTCTGAATAGATGAGTCATCACAACAGATATAGAAGAGTAGCTTGAGATCTGGCTTCTGCAAACTGTTTGGCATGACCAGTGAAGGTCAAAGGCATGAATGTACTGAAATATTTTTTGAGTGAGCCATTAGTAATTTGAATCAGCATAATAAAAATATTTTTAAATAGTAATTTCATTTGTCATAAGCAGTTCATTACAGAACCTTTTCTCCCTCTCCCTGTCCCTAATATTTTTTTTTTACTTTCAATTTTCAGTCTAAGGCTTTGAAGCTAGTGCAGCAGCTTTGCATTTGAATACTCTGAGAAGTTCTCTACCTAGAAGATACAACATTAGTAAAGATAAATTCCCATAATAAAAATGCTGTTCTTACCAACAAAAAGAACTTTGCTGTGAATGTTTAAAATGTATTACTCTAAATATTGGTGGGCGTTTTTTGAAAAGAAAATTATAAGGCATAAAATAAAGAATTATAAGAGGAAAAGGGTTTGTTGTTCAGGGTTGAGCACTGTCCAGTGACAGAACATGTTTCAATATCCTTTTGCTTATATTCTTTCAGGAGATACACCAGTATTTAAAAGTCTGCCAAACACGTATTTAATTATAGAAGTGTGTGAGAATTGTGCTTGTCCAAAATACAAATACCACTCTTAAAATCCCAACTTGTTCCTTTTTTCTGTTTGTTTTCAGGGATCAGAAAATATGTATTAGCAAATTTAGAATTACAAATTATAATGAAGCATTAAATTGGAATTTAATTTTGATGAAGAGGACAAAAATTTGATAATTTTGACTAGTTTGCATAAAATCTTTCATTGTGATGCCAAATTCTGCCTGGGGTTAATGGGCACTACTCACAGCACTGTTTGTGAAATAAACTTATTTATTCATCTGTAATCATAAGAGGATTCCATTAGTTGCTTCCTATCTCTCGGGATTTTCTGGCATGCTGGGTAAACCCATATTTTTTGATGCCGTTTGATAAGGATGAATTATTTAAAATCTTTCACCTATTACCTTCTTACTACCAGATCTTTTTGGCTGTCCTAGTCTTCTCACCATAAGCAGCAACAACAAAACACAAACCAGTGTCATTTGTTAGAGGTAAAATGACTATAGACACAGAAGAAATTGTTCAACAAGAAAAAACAAACAAAAAATAGACTTATGTAAATATCACCTTCCTTTTATTGAACAAATATGACTAAATTTTGAACACTGGCTCTGAAAATGAAAATGCACTCTAAGAATGAAAGAAAAAGAGAACAATCCTTCAGATTCAAAGAGCTTTATCATCACCTGCAGTTATTGTATTCCTACATTGCTTCTAGAATGAGAAAGAGATCTTTTTCATTCCATTATGCTTTACATGTCTGTTAGAGTTCAGTATCACGGTCTCTTTTCAAAGTCTAGTCTACTGAATTGTCATATCTGGTCACCCTGTACACTAGGACTTTCCTTTATGTTAAACATAGTACTTTGTAGTTGATTTTATGAGTCTCAGCATGACCTGTAAGTCTATCTGTTTTCAAATTACAAGCATTGTTCTCAAGGAGGTGGTTTCGGTTAAGAAAAATTATTGGGTTTTTTAAATTCTAATACTGTCATCCCTTGCTAACTCTTTGGAAGGCTGTACTTGTCCTATCCTGTTACCTAATTCATGTTAGTATTATTAAAAATCCTCAGACAGTTATTTATCATATAAAATAAAATAACATTAATCGATGACATATTTGAACAATATTGCTTTATCAATTCAGTCACTGAAAGCTTAAATCACTTACATAGTTATAATAGTTATAATAGTCTCCTGTATTTTAGGCAGAGAATTGGAAAATCTATGTTTTGGTCCCGCAAATTTTTGAAACTTTCACATTTCACCTTCCTTAATTACATAAGCAAGGGGCCTTCTGCATGTTTGTATTACATTTGCTTATGCAAGAAAAAAAAATCTATCCCATTTACAACCCTGCACAAGTATTGTGTTTTACATGTCATTTTCTCTCCTGTAATTTTTTTATAATTGATTTATTTCTGTCTTCCTTTACTCTGTAGGCACTCTCAAAAGTTTATTTCCAATTTTTTCATATGTCAATACATAATTGCTACAGATATCTAGACCCATTTCATAGGTTTCATAAATTTAAAGAGCAGGATTTACTTGAAGCACTGTCTTGAAACATGAATCACATACCAAAAATCATTATTTGCTTAAATAAAATGTATTGTTGCTGGCCAGGTGGAACTCCAAATATCACAACCTCTAAAGCCAGCAGTGGACCTTGTGGTGGAAGTTACCTTTGTAGTGAAGGGCAATGCTGAGGTGTGACAGTTGTAACTCATACACGTGTGGATCACAAATGAGCTCTGCAGAAATTCTTCTCTTGTTGTAGGAAAATAAAGCCTTCATGAGGGCTGAAGGATCTCTTTTCCAAGTAAAGGGTCTTTCCTTTCACTGTCACTGCCCAAGAAGCCTACATCTTCTTTTCTTCTATCTTCAGTTGGGTTTGCGGCACATTAAAGCTGAAGAGTGCAGCCTGTTGTAATGAGCTGTGCAATACTGATTCTTCAGTTTGCTTTCCAGGGGAAGGAATTCCAGTGTTTGGAAGGCTGTTCCTCTAGAATTATCACAAGCTATATCATACTGAACAATCTGAGCAACTTGTGAATGCTGGGCACGATGCCACTGCAACAGATGGGCGTGGATGCAGTGAGCCAAAAAAACATGTATATGTATCAAATGTGAGAAATGAGGGCAAGACTCCAAAGATAAAAATACAGAAGTGTCAGTCTTGATGTAATATAGCCTTCATTCAGAGGTGGTTTACCACTAGCATCTTGGCAGATAAACTGAAAGAAAAGATGCTCAAACCATGCAATAAGAAATCTGGCCTGTTTAACCAGGTAGAAGCATGGCAGTAATCCACAAAATAGTCTACCCTCTCTCAGAGTAGCTACCAAGGAACTGGCCAAACAAACATAATAATTTCTCAGATCTAAACTCTATATTCTCATCTGTATTTCACTGTTACAATTATAAGTGTAGAGCCACACACTTCTAAGAGCTGAATTGAAAGTAATGAACAGAGGAGTACAGGTGAATCCCATCCTGCGTTAGAGTACTCCTGGACATCTGCCAGTTTCTTTTTGTTTAGGGGAAGGGAGATTTATTAAGGATATTAGACTCGTGATGAGGTTTGCACCTAAGCTCACAGCTTCTCAAATATTTCCATTTCCAGTCCCTATGCTGTCCTTTTTCTAACCAGTGCTTTACAGAATTAAACAGTGCAACCATTTCAAGTCTTAATGCCACTCAGTGTGAAAGAATAACCAGTGTTTACCCATGCTTTTTCTCCTGGTTAGACTTCACTCAGACATCCCTGGGGAAAACACTTTTCCATCAATGCTGTTTCACAGTATCACAGTCTCTCAAAATACCACTGTCAGATCATCCAATTTAGTTTGGTTTCTTTGATTGTTTGTTGCCTTTTTTTTTTTTAACTACCTTTCTTATCAGAATATAAGATAGTTGTATGTCTCCTATACTAAGGAAGGGAGGGAGAAAATCTTCCAATCAGCAGGTTCTAGAGCACAAGTCTACAACCATCCTGTTTTTAGAATTTGTTCCTACTTACAGTGCACCTGCAACTAGACCCACGGTGACACTGAGCATGTTTCAGTCTTCACTGAAGTCATTGGAACTCCATGCAGGAACACAGATGCCCTCTTCATAGATCTTCCTGAAATATGGAGGTCAGATCATGACCAGATCAGAACTACGAAGTAGTTATAAAAAATGGTCCCTGTGAAGTTCATGGGTGTTGTGAAGTTCAGCAGATTAATGAAGCACACTTAGAGAGGCATTTCTATAGCTGAAGGATGTGGTAGAGGAAAAGGGAAAAGTCAGAGTGACTGTGGAAGTTGACACTATCAAACTGTTGGGTGGGGTCTTTAGATTTTTCTTAAAACACTCAGATCCTTATAAAGACATAATTTCTTTCAGATCTAATTTGTATAGAACTACTCACATATAGACTTTAAAAGCTGTTTTCGACAATGTATATAATGCAAATATTGGGTTTGCAGTCTCTTTGTTCGCTGTAACCTTTGCTCTCTCTGTGGTATTTTCCCTCTCTCCACTTCTCCACTACTTTTGCCTTTCTTGCTACTATTCTGGTTTTCCTGTTTCACCTGAAATAGACAGGGACACCATGATTTACAAGTTCAAATTTCACTTAAAAAGTGCTTGTGATCAAATGTGTTTAATGTCAGGCCAAATCTATTTGCAATTTCTGATAGACAGTCAATTGAAATGGATGTATTTAATACATCCAGTAGATAATTTTCTATCTTTGTACAAAATGTCAGTCAATAATTTCAAAAATGTGAAACAGTAGATGAAACTAGAAGAATGATGCATTTGTCTTGCACCGTCATTCCCATAAACATTGCCTGCTAGTGAAAATCACAGCTAATCAGGAGATAATATTTCATGAGGGACGATTTTCAAACATGATTCTTACCCAGGCAAGGTTCCCGCAATTGAATTAATTATGGGACTATCAAATTATTTTATATAGGATCTGTCATTTGTAAGCTGTTTAAAGTATAGTTAGAGCTAGCACTGTGGCAAGAGACTATATATTGTAGGTCTCTACATCTTTAATGAGCAAGGATTTATTTTTTGTTAAAAAGAAATTCAAAAGGGGGCAGTGTGCTTTAATTAAATAAAACACAATGGAGATTTTTTTTTCATGGTCTCTGCAGTAAAACACACAGTGATAAAACCATGTGTGCGTGTCTTGTTTCCCCCTCCAGATTCCAGTGCTAGCAAAAGATTTTGCCCTTGATCATGCGGTTTTAGACATGAAAGGCTTCGAATCTATCCAAGCTCAAGATGAACACAGAATGCTAATTTAGGTTCACATGAAGAGCTGGACAAGCAAAGTCTTTTATTTTAAACTGTTAAAAATGTGCTCATTTTGAGATCCTTTTCCTACTGTATATTTCTGAAGTACATAAAACTGATTCACTAATCCTTTATGAAAGAGTAAATAAGTTCTACAGAATATGTAACTGATAATGGTATGCTTCCCTTTATTTGAAAAAGCTTTAAGTGATATCTAATTAAAAACGTATATGCTTTTATATATATTCTATACTTTTCTTTATCATATTGCAATTATACACCGTTAAATGAAAAGAATTTTACACTCAACATAGTATACTGAAAAATACAGAAGGCTTGAAATCAAAATACAACAAAACTCACCAAAACAGGACAGCTCCCCACAATATATCATCTTGTGAAGAGTTATTTTGAAGAACACTAATGAAGAGAACAAAGGGTGCATTCACTGAAATAGCAATTTTCTAAGCAACTTTATATGGAATCTATGAGAAACTCCAAAATGATGTAAAAAATTTATAATCTAGAAGGCAACACAGAAAATAAAATGCATGTTTTACTGTGATGAGTTTGGTATGGCATCCTTCTCTCTCTCTCAGTCCAAAAGAGTGTCAAGAAAATCTCTATAAGTAGAAAAATGTCATAACTTGAAGTTCAGTATATGGGACTGTGCTATAAGCAATTACTCCATATCTCACTGGAACACAGAGACTCTGTCCCTCTTAAAAAAATGTGATGGTTCAAAACTACTAAGTTTGTAAGGAACAAAAAATTAATTTACTAATGACTCATCCATGAACCTTGTTAATTATTGTTACTGAACAATTATAATTATATTTGGGGCAAAGAAAAGGAAAAGAAGAGGAAAGGAAGAGCTAATAGAATTATTACTACTACTAGACACCACATCTGACTAGAGACTAGCAGACATTTCTCTACTACCTGAAAAACCATTACCTCAATTGTTTAGATTGCTGACCTCTAAATCTGACTAGATCAGTCTACTTCCGAAATCATCTATTTCAGTTAAAAAGTGATCAGAATCATGTCTCTACCTTGTAACTGCAGTTGCTTTTGCTGTCCAAAATTGTTGTATTTGCAACCAAAATTATTTACTAGTAGAAATGTTCTGTAGCTCTTAGCTGTAGAGTGAATGAACTGATAATTAAAATCCAGTACAATGTCGTTTCTGAATTAATTTTCTTGCAGTTTATGAAGTTTAGTGTTCTTTCAATATTTTGATTTTTTTTTTTTCTTTTCTGGAAACCAGACTAATAGGAATGTAGCATTCTGGAATTGCTATGTCGCAGTAAAGATGATCTGATGAGGTACGCATAAAATCAGAGTTAAAACATGGGTAGAATCAGTCCCAGATGCAAATTTTGACATTAGTGGGAAAATTCAATGACAAATCTAAAGACTGGAGCCTTTCATTACAGATTACTAGCCTTTTTACTTTCTCATTTACTACCCTCTATAAGCTGTGAAACACCCAATAATGTTGATCAACCCTTATGTGGCTCCTTAGAAGATGTACAATGAAGAACAAAAAAGGGATCATTCAAATTTGACAATAGGCATAGAAATACAAGAATAATGTTCATGTAATGTACAAATCCAACAGAAGAGAAAACTGTTCCCCACAAGGTTTTTGAGCAAAGGCTTTTGTTCTTTCCAGCACTTCATGAAAGGTTGTTAGACATACTATAGGTAAAACACATGGAAAGCAAATCGCTTCTCTTGAAAAGTGTCTTGAAAATATCCTAAATTTGAACTAAAAGGAAGTGAAATCAATTAGTTGCATCTTATCTTTGAGATTCTGCTCTCTGTCTCTTCTAAATAAAAAATGATAGTGCATACTAAGTAGGTATTTATTTCTAATATTTATATAAAGATCAAGAAAAGCTTGAACCTATGCCTATCAAACACATATATTTGTATTGAGGACGTGTAGTTCAGGCAGACATTGTTGACTTAGATAAGACGTGGAGGTGTGTCAGCTTTTAGAGCACCTGCGAAAAACAGTGGTTCAACCACCAAAAGGCATGGAGCTATGAGAAGTAAGCACCCAGTACTCTGATGTACATTTTAAATGCTAAAAAGTAGTAATGCAGCACCAGATATCTGCTATTACCAATATGCGTATTTAGATACCATACCAGATACTCTATTGAGCCAAACCATGTAACAATATTTCGCTAAAACTTTCTTATATTACAAAACTTTCACATAATACATTAACTTTTATCTAGACAAGGTAATTTTCCATTTGATACTTATTTATTTATATTTATTTCGCTAATTTTAAGCATTCTTATAATAGCCGGTGAAAGACTCCAAGTATTTTCATTATTACGTTATTTGCATATCAGTGTTAGTACAATTTTTTTTGGTGGGTTTACTGTCTAATTAGATTTCCCACTGAAAATGACACCATTTTAAGAGTAATATCTTAAACTAAATTATGAATGAAATTTTGGTAATTTTAGAATGATATCATCTCTATTCACCTGATCTAAACAAATACACTGTTCCTGTGCTTCCCTACCCTCCCCATCCAACCATCACAAGTAAGTACAATCAGGTACAGTCATGTCACTAAGGGATGCTGTGTAGCATGGTGATCCCTAAGCAAGTTTTATACTAATCAAACTCAATGTATCATTCATCTTACTGTTATTTTTCCAAATTTGGCTAATCTTTATAAGTAAGCTTCATTTAACTGTATGTCATGAAACCACCTGGAAATAGAAGATTTTCTGACATTTTCACTGCCAATCATGAGTATCACTTCAGCACCAATTCTAGTCATTGCTGAGGAATCTCACCAGTCTTTGCCTCGTGGACAAAAATACACTCATCAGATTGTGACTTATAACAGAAACATCTAAGGTACAGATTCAAGCTGCAAAAATGCTATATCTGTTTATATGTGCGTTCAGCAACTCCAATTCTTGTGCATCTGCAGCAAAATTAGCACAATCTAGAACCAATTCTGAAACCATCGGGTCAGACGTGACATTATAAGTGTTTTTTCTATTGCCATCATTATTGCTCTATCTGTGTGCTAAACATTGCCCACATTCCTATGGTTAGCATTTAAAAACACAAACCAAGAAGACAGTTCATGTCTCAGGGAATTTATGGACCCATTACAATATGAGAGAATGGCTAGAAACACACAGATGACATTTCATAGGAAAATAATGAGGCAACATAGATGCATTGCTAAGTCCACCATAGGCATTCTGGCAAAATATAGCTTTGTGAGAAATCTAAATATACTGATTTCTGTTTAGAATGGGCGGATACTGAATTGCTTAAAGAAGATTATGAAAACTAGCGTAGGAAAGAGCATGAACATTTTTTTTTTTAATTTGAAAGGTGTCTGGTGAAGACTTGTCCAATTGAATACAGCTGTTAAATTCACAGAAAATTACAAAAGCAGTAGTGATAGTCTATAGTTGGAAAATCAAAAAAAATCCAATACTGAATATAATCAAATTAACATTTGTTGTATGATGGAAGTAGTAAAATATTCACAGGTGCACTCTGGGTGGATGTCACCTGACGCCATTTCTCAGAACCATTAAAAAAGCTTTTGCAGCAGCGCATGTATGCAATATTCAACTGACAGAAAGGACTGGAGAATTATGAAGGCTTGGGAAATAGAGAATCAGATAAACATAGACATGTTTTTCACAACAATATCTATCTAGAGGCACAGTCAAATTGAAGATACCAATAGAGATGCAAATCATGGCCACATGGCCATCATGGTGACATTGTTTGTGCCCATTATAAAGGATGAAGGAACTTCACTGTGTGTTTTGCACTTCCGGTCCTACATATGAACCTTTGTGTGTCTTGATTCTTGTGTTCCACCATTTCTAACTAAAATTTTTTTAAGAATTCTTAGATATATAGATGAAGAGGCATCTATGGGGAACAGGTCTTCTTCTCAGTGTTTGTGAGGGTTTCCAGAAGGCTTCTTGGGGTTTTGTCTCATTGTACAATCCAGCTCTGCCTGCAGTATGCATCCCTGAGGGTATGAGTGCACTTCTCCCATAGTGTAGGCACAACTCTTTCCCACTGCAGTGAAAGAAAAAAAGTTTTGTGAAAAACTTTGAGGATGACTGTAGGAGGAAATAAAATTTTATAACTTTATCCCTGGGCAGACTGACCTAGAGCTGGCAAGTAGTAATTGATGAGGATTCCTGAGAGCTATCCCAGTATTTTCTTTGCTCAAAAGGAAACAAGTCAGGTTTTGCTTTCAAAACAGGTTGCATACTTGCTCTTGATTAAGAGCCTGCAAGTGAGAACAGTGGCATAAGTAAGGCTAGCATCCAGATTAGCTCCCATACCTGATGCTTCTGCATCATTATCCTTCCTTATTGGACTACAACCCATAGAAAATCAGACTTGTGGGTTGAGGAGATGCAAAGTTCAACAGAGAGGGACCAGTTCTTGACTCAGCCACCATTAACGCTACTATAAAAGGAAACAGGAATTGTTTTTTGTGGCACACCTAGAAAACTGTAGGAGCTGATAAAGACTATTCAGTCAAATAGTGGAAGACCAATCAGAATGGAAATATGAAAACCACAGTAAACAAGAAATCAAGAGAGGTCCTGCCTGTAAGAAGAAGAAAATGAGGTAGCTGTGTTAAGATAAGGCAATAACTCAGTGAATATGTACTTTTGAGAGTTTTTGGTCTGAGAAGGCATTTAGGGAATTAGATTTCAGTAATTTCAATTGCATTAAACATACAGAGTGGGTTTGGAAAGCATAGATTATGATTAGAAATTAATACTGACCAGGAATTGAAAATATTCTCAGTAAGCACATGTGAAAAAGAAGGTCAAAGTTTGTAGAATAAAGCAGAGTCAAGCAGACGTTTTCCTACGATAGGAAAAACTGAACCATTTTGCTGAACAGTACTGGTTTTGCTGAACAGTAATTCACTGTGTGGTTCTCTGCTGTAAAAGACCATCAGGAAAGAGGGAGGAGATTAGAGTGAGTGTATTGAAACCAGTGGGAGAGAGAAAGGAGATAAGACAGTATACTCTGAGAAAGAAAAAGCAGAAGCAGAAAGAATAAAAGGGTTTGAAGAATGGCACCATGGCAGCTCAGTTTGTCCATATAAGGTCCTGTTAACCTGGGTAAGACTTGTTCAGCTACGATGAATATAGATCTGAGGAGCAGGAGATCAAGTACAAAAGGAAGGAAGTCAGCACAGTTGTGGTAAGTGCAGACATTTGCTTCTTGCTGAGAGCTGGAGCTTAGCATGTAGCCACTGCAGCTGGTGATGTCGGGAGAGACCTGCAGGAAGAAGAAGCAAAAAGTGCAGAAAAACCTTGTTCATATAATTGAAAAAAAAAAAAAAAAAAAAAAAAAAAAAAGAAAAGAAAGCAGAGAGAAGGAAAGTGAGAGACTGTAAGAAGGCATAGAATGGTTGAAGAGCAGAAGCTGAGAAAAAGGTAATGTCAAAGATGGCATGACTGGGTCGCAAAATGGTGGAAGAAAAAACAGGAAAGCTGGACTTAAAGACTGAATCAAGTGAAGAGCCTATGTGGGTGCAAAGCTGATTGAATAAGGGACAACTGAGGAGGGTTAAGGAAAGGTTCACCTAAGGTTTCGGATGAATAATCAAGTACAACTGAATTACTCTGCTATTAACCATAGCTAAACTGTTTTGTAACTACCTGTAAACTTCTGTCCTTCAAATCTACACTAGTAATACATATATTTAATAGTACCTTTCTGATTATTTGAAGCTTATATAGAGGTTTCATAGCCTCTCTCTTATACCTTAGCAAGCTGGTTACCTCCTGAAAGTCTATCAGAGAGGATGAAAGCAATTTAAAGGAAAACTTTTTCCTGGAGCCAATACTGGCAATTTTGCTTGGATTTACACATCACTGTACGGCAAGAGAAAACCAGATTAAATGGAAAAAGATATAAACAAAATCATTTTGAAAGACTACTCGAGGATTTACGGTACTATACTTGACTAGAAGTGATTGGCAGCACATTAAATAGAGCTTTGTGTCAGCTGCAGAGTGGACTCTGCAAAGACAGGATGTCAAGTTACGAACTGCAGACTTTGCGACTCCAACTTAACTCCTTGTTACATTTTGTGATATTAGCTAGGAGAAAGTTTATATCTACAGTGCTGGAGAAATTAAACACACACATACACACATTGTCATGTTAGCCAAGCAAAATTTTAACTAAAATAAAATATTAGTGAAACAAAACTAAAAAGAGAAACAAAACAATCTTGGCATTTTATAAGTAGGTTATTTCAACAAGAACTAGATGGGTTGCAGAGGCCCTACATGGAGCTGTAACTTTGTCTTTGAAATAAAGCTATTAGCACTCCCTGTAGGTTAGGGCCTCTTTATTTTGACAAACTTTGTTTAATTAGTTTCTAAAGATTGCTTGACAATTTGTACTTCAGGTTTTTTTCTCCATGAGTGCTTATAACACCAGTTACAGTACAATATCATCACCAAGGATAGAAAGACCTGGTTTATATACAGGTAATCAAGTTTATTTCATTTTTTTCTATTAATTTAAAAGATTTTTTCAGGAAATATGTACTGGGATCTAATTGAGTTCTGGAAACATACGAAAGCTTAATATGTGTGGACACTGAAACCAAAGTCACAAACATTCCCTAGTGGAAAAAAAAATTACTTTGAACAGTTATGTTCTTTTTATGTGAGGATCTCAAAGTGTTTTGCAAATATTAGACAGCGATTACACTTTCACAGTGGCCCTTTGAGAGAAGTAATAAGTGTTTTAATGTCACTGTCTACAGCCCACAGACTATGGTCAGAATTCCACTGCCCTTGTAAACTACAGACTTCAAGGAGGCCTATAGACATCTTTTAGTACCAAATCCCTCTCATAATATTTTCAGAAAAACTTAATAAGTACTCTGAAGAGTTTTACTAGATATGCTGTGGCTGCCACACTTGTGGTATATTAGTTTGAAAACATGTTGTGCTTTGTTTAGACTTTGTTTGCAAATACTGTGTGTGAATGGCAGCTCCAAATAGGAATAATTTTGTCTAAGGGACTCTGTAAAAGAAAGATTTAAACTTTCATATGTTCAGAACACAGCCTGTGCACCACAATTACATTTCCCAAGATCTGACTCCTCTAGAGAAGCAAAATTAATAAACAATCTGTATCACGATTAATAAGCAGTTCTCAGAAAAATACCCAAACACTAATCAGATCTATTTATTTTAAAAGTTGCTTTGCACAATATTTCATTTTTCCTGACAAGACTAATGAAGCTGCACATATTTGATACCTCTGAAGATCGAATCCTAGCATTTTTTAATTACTCATGAGAAGAGTTAAAAGGAGTAAGAATTTGTTGTCAATCTGTTCCTGGGAAGTTTTATAGTGAAATGCTCATTTTCCTGGGTAATTTCACCAACCAGAAGAATAAAGTCCATGTTCTGTCCAGTGTTAACTCTCCAGCAAACGCAGAAAACTGTACTGTAGTGTTAAAGATGCCTAGTGTTTGATGTCACAAATCTGTCACATACTAAGCAGAAAGGCAAATCAAAAGAAAGCAAGTCAGGAAGTAAGAAAAACTTAAAGCATGAAAAAAATTGAAATGTGGATGGTTACTAATGGAACTAATAGATTAAGAAATAGCTTTCTCTCTTCAGAAAAAAATATATTACCTAAGGCTTTATTTTACAATATTTTATTTCTTCTTTGATATGAAGCATAAGAAATTTTAATTAAAACTGTGTGCTTCATTCTTAATAATTGTTTCTCTTGTTGGGGCTACACAATACATAAATATCTTTACATGTACATAGAATCATATGGGTTGGAATAACCTTTAAGATCATCCGGTCCAGCACTGCCAAGTCCATGATTAAACCATGTCCCTCAGTGCCCTATCTACATGTCTTTTAAGTCCCTCCAGGGATTGTGACATAACCACTTCTCTGGACAACCTCTTCCAGTGCTTGACAACTCATTTGGTGAAGAAATCTTTCCTAGTAGCCATTCTAAACCTTCACCAGTGCAGGTTGAGGCCATTTTCTCTTGTCCTATTGATTCTTACTCGGGAGAAGAGACTGACTCCCACCTGGCTACGACCTCCTTTCAGGTAGTTGAAGAGAACAATAAGGTCCCCCCTCAGCCTTCTTTTCTCCAGGCTTAACATTGTGCTCCAGCCCCTTCATCAGCTTCTTTGCCCTTCTCTGAACATGCTCCAGCACCTCAACGGCCTTCTTGTAGTGAGGAGTCCAAAACTCAACACAAGTCTGAACAATTCCTTGTCAGTGACAAGTGTGCTATATCCTTCTTTACATCATCCAAAGCTTACAGTCAACAATGTTCAGCTAAATATATCTCTGTGCATTTTTGAATAAGCTAATCCTTAATAAATTTCAGATCAGTTCTATACACAAAATGATGATAATAAACTGTAGGAGATGCTACTGGCATCTATCTAGGAAGTTAAACATAAGTGTCATTCAAAGGAATGGTTCCTCTAGGCAGAGATTGTATCTCTGCAATGCTCCAAATGTGCAGTAGCCTTCCAAAAACCAAGCATCTAAAAATTAATCTTAACATCTGCATAACAGTGGAACAACTGTTCCACGGTTGTTATTTCCTTTTGTTTTAATTTCTAGATAGAAGCACTAGATAATCAAGCTTCTTAAGGAAAAAAAAACAGACTGAGTCTATAGCAAATGTAATTCTACAGCTTGATTCATTTATCAAAAATCCAATCATTAAAAAAAATCACGAAGAGAATTTTATCTTGGTTTGCTCAATCTAGGAAAGAAATTACAAAATTAATAATATGAGAAAAGCATATTTATTAACTGAAAATCTCATTTGTAAAACAAATCTGTAACTTCTTTCACTTCTTCTTTAATACTTTCCAACTTTTTTCAACTGCCTCTTTTTAGAGAAGAACTATGTGTTATTGTATATTTGAAATATTTCCAACCCCAAATGTCTCGTTTGTTTTTTTTTTATTGGCACAGTAGTATACTGACACGCTCAAGAGCAATGAAGCATTCTCCATTTCAAAACAAAGAAAAAAAAAATTAGTATTCAACAAAACATCACCAAAACCATAAGCAGTAAGGGTTTGCCTGAACTGGGCTCTCAGGAATTTCTTCCAGTGGTCTCAACCACTTAACAAATATTCTAAAAACAACTCTAAAATCAGCCAAATAATATTTTTTATTTAAAAATCGCAAACACTTGAGTTTTCCACTCAGAGAATGCACTTTATTGCAGAACAGATAATATTTACCACTTTATCACTGTCAGGTATACCTATGGAGAAAGAAGAGAGATACTTTATGTTGCCACAGTGAAGACTGTTTATTGGTAATCTTATTAGAATTATTTCTTATTATTTCTTATTTCTAATCTTGGTAGACTGGAATATATCACACAGCACACCTTTGTTGTGGGCAAAGAAGTCTCAATATGGGCTCTTCCATTGGCTGCAGTCCACTCAGGGATGTCCCTGCCTCAGTATGGGTCTTCTCTGACCTACAGTCCCCTCAGAGGGCCATACTCTATCACAGAGCACCTCATCCCAAGAGTGTGTTTCCAGGATTGTTCCCCACAATGTCCCCTTCCACATGACTCTTCCATTTCGTTTCTTCAAATCCACCTCCTCACATTTCTCTTCAAACCACCCCTTTTTGTATGTCCTCACGTGTTCACACTAACATCTCCTTTCTGTGTGTCCTCTTGTGCGTCCTCACCTGCTTTGTCTCATTTTCGCTTTTGTGTTTCCTCAGATGTCTCTGCCTGGATCTCCTGTGAGTAACAGCTACTACTTTCACCCAAAGATGTCTAAGTAGAGGTGCCACATGATCCTTATGTGAGTTAAAGTATTGGCATCTGACAGGCTGCTTCCATCCAATTCTGAGCCATCTGGAGCCCACTGTGACTGGCACCAACATTATCCCTGCTACCTACTCAAACCTTGCCAGTTATGCCCAATACAGAAATCTAGTTTTTACTCATCAAAATCACCAAGCCAGGTGTCTCATCTCAACTTTATTTCACCTGTGCAAGGTATATACTCATGCAATTCTCTCTGACAGTATCTCCCTACCCAACCCAAACTCACCATCTGCATCACTCTTGTTTGTGGTTTTGCTGAATCTTTCCTGTGCTTAACAGGGTCAGTGCAAGTTCTTGATAGATGGACTCTTGCATTCAGTTCTGAGCTGGTGTAAACTTGCTATGGCCTGAGGTGCCCTAAGAACACCAATAGCTAGTTCAGCCCTTGAGAGGTCTATTAGGAGTCTGTAAATGCCCAAGTAGTTACGCCTTCAGCCATATGCTTGCCCTGCCTTTTGACATACTGTGTCACCTCTGAAGCTGTGAGCACACTATAATTGAAAATGCCATAAATACAGAGTAAGAGCAACAATTTCAGTCGAGGAAAATGCCTCTTATACATACAAACATTACTGGTAACATAGGACCCTGTAGGTATTCATCATGTTCATGGCTAGGCTTCGTGAACAAAGATTTGAGAAGGGCTCTACCCACGCTTGCTACAAGCGCGCTGTTGGCTAAAAAGGCCAATGCGAGATAGACAAGTCCGGTTGCAGAAGGCACAGCAGAAAGACTCCCCAGGTGATATCGA
>JAYRBT010000082.1:88911913-88939427 GCA_036023395.1 Myiotriccus ornatus | reverse complement strand
CAATGGCTGTGATCAATATGGCCAAGGCTGAGGGATTGTTTTAGGGAGTCTTTGTATCTCCTCTTCGGGGCTCCTCTTTTGCGGCAGCCAGTGGCAAGTTCCCCATAGAGGACAATCTTAGGGAGGCGGTAGTCCTGCATCCCGGAGACGTGCCCTGCCCAGCGCAGCTGTGTTCTCAGCAGCATGGCCTCGATGCTCATGTAGGTATTACAGTTACTCAAAATTACATAAATTTTTGTGTGACAATTGTGAAATTGGAAATTCCTGTGAAAATATATTCTGCTTATCAGATGCAATAACATCCACTTAAGGTATCACCACAGACAACAACCATAGCTACACCAAAAAATGTAGTGGATAGTATATGCCACTCTGACTTGACTAGCTGTATTCATTCTGAAAACACTTGGCCTGATATCTTCTCTGCTTCACGTAGCACATCTGTAAATCCTATGACAGAAATAGGAGGATAGGTTTGGGGAATCATGTTATTATACGTTCTAACATCAACATCATTATACCATTCCCTTGACTGACCGTGTCTGGGCTGTGCCATGGGAAAACATGAAAAGTCTGGGACTGTTGGCTTGCATAAGTTTGACGGAGCCAAATATGAAAGGGGCTCAGCTGTGTAGCCTATGGGCAGTGTTACCTTGAACGTGCCATTCTTAGGGCTGTACATAGGTTTTGCCTCTTCTATTTGACTGGAATGAGACCCCAGGAATAAAATAATACATACAAAGCATACCTTATGATGACATCACACACAGTGATTCAAATAAAAAATATACTATTTGACAATTTCACATATGATTTTCCACTTATGCTTATTCCCAATAAAACTAAGAAAATTCGTACAGCTATTTAACCTTTCTAGGATACATACTGACAGGATTCTTTTAAGTTATAGCATAAATGAATTGAAGGAAAATTTGTTTAAAATCTATGGGCCTTTTTCCTAGGGATAGATTACATTGACATCATTTATACTAGAAAAAAATTCTATTAAGGCATGTATTTGAAAAATAACTGGATATAATTTAAAGAATAGGATAGTCTTGTTTGTCATCACTGAAAATAACCACTGCTGTGTGGGGGAGCCCAGCTGGCTCTGGGCTCTCTGTAAGTGAGGATACTGAAGACGGAACTTTACACCTGGCAGAGGGTTAACCACGGAGAGTAAGGACTGTGGCACAGGGTGGACTTCCTGCTAGCATGTCTACCTATGGCATATGGACATGTGGCTGTGTGTCCAATCATGAGTTGTTATGTTTATGCTAGACCAATAGTGCATGTACATGTGTGACACCCAGTACTGTATAAAGTAGAGGCACTGTTGTAATAAAGGGTGCTGGTATCCCTGATCACCGTGTCGTCCTCCCGCTCCGACCAATGACATTGCTGTTGCTTCTTGTTTTTAAAGAATGAATGAATTGGTGTTATCCAAAATACAAAATGTCTTTGGGTAACTGTTACCCCAAACCATCAGCAATCTCCTACTTCTGTTACATTCTTCACATATGGACTGAAGACACATAAAGAAATCAAGTCCTACCAAGAGTGGGAAGAGCACCAACCCCAAGAGCTGCCTCATTCCCTGGGAGGTGTCCAGTGCAGTGCCTGGGACTGTTCCTGTGCGTACTACCTGTCCCCCTGAGCTCCTAGATGGACTGATGGGATGGATCCTGTCTTCCAGGCCCTGTCCTGACACACCACAGACAGCTTCACCACTCCCAACCCCTGAGAGCCACCAGCTCTCAGGGCATCCTGAGAGTGTAGTATGGCCCTGGGAGCAAAGATCTTCCTCTGTAAAAGGTATTTGCTGTACCTATAAGCTCTCAGGCCTGCTGTGAGAATAAATTAATTAGTCTTGGCAAAGTGCTTTGAGGTCTTCAGATGAAAACTACTATGAACAGCCTTATTCCTCAAGCTGCTGCTGCTTATTCTTGTTTTGTAGTTGTGTTCCTGTCTGATTGTCACGCACATGCTTTGTATTACCCTTACCTCATGCTCTGGATCTCATAATGAAACAGTCTCATGGGCCTAAGCCATCCAACAAACATGTCTGAGTGAGAGGGAAGTTGTGCTAGGGTGATGAAAACATTTTGTGGTACTGTAGAAGAAATAGCAGCTCCTACTAAGCAGGAGAATTGATGGAGGGAGAGTTTTAGCAGTCTAGAGTGCTATTTAGGTCTTTTTGCACTGCAGAAATCTCAGCTGAGACACTTTCACACATTTCTTTTTTTTTTTTTTTTTTTTAAGAAAATGTCAGCTGCTGACATGCAGGGACCTATTCAGAATTTTTTTTTACTTAAAAAATAAAACAACATACTCCTGTGACTTTGTCTTTATATGCATCTGCATAGTGTTTCCTTAGTTAAAATCTGGAATGTGACTGGGAAAATTATTTTGTGCTATACATTGTGTCAATGTAAGGACAAAAGAAAAGGTGGGGGAGGGAGCTTGATTTGATTTCAATGCAGAAAATTAATGAAAACCAGAAAACAGTCTTGTTAAATCAAAACTTTTTGTTCAGAAACTATGATCCATCACAGCCCAGCAATGAGGTAAAAGTTCAGACTATGATCTAAGTGGTGGTTAGTGGTCCACAATCAGTGTTTGGTTCTGGGTGGAACTGTACACTTTGTCTGGTAGTCTCTGACAATGTTGCACAAAAAAACCGACTCAACCAACGTATGTCAAATATCCTCCATTCTTTCATGCTGAGAGAGACTTTTGTTCAGGTTCTTGGCAAGAGGAGCGAGCTGACAATATTCCAGCCTTTGCCACAGTCTTGTTCCTTTCAAACTGACTGTCAGCCTCCAGGCCTTCCAGATGTTCTCTTCCATAAGCTCTGAACTTATACAATAAAATTTTTTAAAACACATAGGCTTCTTTTAATATATTTGCTTTGCTCACCCTTATATATAGCTACCTTTGCTTTTCATAACAGGATTTTTTTCCAGTTTCTATATTCTTCATATACCAGCTAAGCAATGTATAATTAATGCTTAAAATCTGTTTTATTAATTAATGCTTTAAATCTATTTTACATTAAATTAATACGTAACTTAATTTTCAAAATTATTATGTTTGGATTATTTAAGGTAACTCAGTCCTTAACTAAATGATTGAAATTGAAAATGCACGATTCACCATGTCAGATCCTATTACCTTGCTAAACTCAATTGTTAGGATAATTGGGTTAATGTGCATTTATTGATCTCTTTTTAATGAGAAGAAAATAACTTTTCATAATCTTGTGCTTTAATAGATTGTCTGGGATATTTCTGTTTTTGTTATGTCTGTAAAAGTAAAACTATGATGAACTTACAATCTTTCTGCAGAAAAAATGCAAAAATAGTACTGTTTCAAGGCTGGATAAAAGCATGAGAATGTCATTGAGAGGTACAGGAGTAGAAGGCATTCATTGAGTTCACTGTGATTTATAATCAATATTAACTACATAATATACTGAGAAGTGCAATACTGGGAGAAAGGCATGGTTGGTACTGTTCTTTTATCCTATGAAGGTCATAATAAGATGAGTGAAATGAGAAGAAAAATTGATGGAAGATAGTTTAAACTACAATGGGGGAAAAGAAAACATCTGTTTTGATGAAGAATTCCCTCCAGAAATCTTGCAAAAGGACTGACCTCTGCTGTAAATTTGCTTGAGAACTAGAACAGAAAGTTTAAATGAGATCTTTAGTGATTTCTGGCCTCACTGAAAGCTGGAAAATGACAATTATTCAATTTAAGAGTCTCTCTGTCTCAGAAAGGTAGGAAAAAGGGTCTGACTTGATGGCTTGACAGACTAATGTTACAGCCTGTAGTCTCTCTTGTTTCTGAGAACTGGTGTTCTAAACACTGCTAATCATGTCAACACATTTGTTTTTTGTGTCAAGTACTGGAAGGCTTTGTGAATTGATCTTGATTTCAGTTGAAGGAAAAAAGAGGAAGAAATGTTGATAAAATTCCCTAAGGAATTTCCAGGTAGATGAATGTAAGTAATTTCACCAAGTAAAATTCCCACAGAAGCTTTAAAGTGCCTTAATGTTTCTCCTAGTTTTGCTCGCCTCTCTTAATGATCTCCCATAGATTTTCTTTCTGACAAATTTTGAAGTATTCTAGGCCAAGGAAGGGCCAGTACTATGAACTACCATCTTATATTCCTCAGTAGAGCAAGGAAGCTAACAATACTATGAATCCTTTTTTTTTATTATTTTCTTTACTAATTCTTCATAAAGGGTTCCTTGCTGTACAGAGCTGCCTCTCTCAACTTAATACTACTATAAGGAACATTTCTGTGTCATTCTGAATGAAGTGTTCAATGCAAATTAGGGAAACATGGTGTCATCCTGGTCAGTCATAAGGTGTAACACTAAAAATGATGAAAGTGTACTTGTGTGAATGTTAAACTGAAAAATAAAGGCTATTTTTTTCTAATTTCCAGGTGATGATTTCATCCCAGTGTAGAGGTAAGTGTTATGAAACTCAGGCTCACAGAGATAAGTCTGTTAGAACAAGTGCTCCCTGCTTTTTCTAATCAAAAGGCCTCCTCATTATGTTTTCTCTTTGTTTCAGAATAGGTTTGTTGCTGATAAAAAGCTTGTTCCTGCTATCCGCTTCTAGAATTCAAATTTTAAAATAGCATTAGTCATGTTGCCTTTCCTACCATTCTTCCAAAGCAACAATCTAGATTCCATTATTTTCTGAAATTAAGATAGATCAAACACACAGAATGAAACATGAATTATCACAATTAGATTAATAAATTTGACTTCTAAAGACCAATCCCAAATACTTTAAAAAACTGTCAGAAATGCTCTCAAGTACTGCTTGCTCCCTTGTTAATATGTCTTTTAAAGATAATCTCTGGATGAAGTTTCCCCAAGGCTTACCATTTTGTGTTGGAAAGGTCACACCATTACTGAATGATGATTAACACAATAGAACTGTCATTAATAACTAGGAATTGTAAACAAACCTATCAGTTTTTAGCACTGAATCCAAATACGTTTTGGGAATCTACGGTAGAGGCAGATTCCCATAAGCACCAATTCATAAAAGGCAGTGGGAGATGGTATGCTCATTCCCAGAAGAAGGAGAGGTAGAAACCTGTAGTGACTATGACAGTGAAACCCAATTTTGCAGGTGCTCATCTCTAATGCAAACCTGTCTTCTGATTAGATTTCCAGGTCCAACCCTCCTCTAACAGCTGCTCACATTACGTAGTTCCTGTTCTCTTTGCAGTCTTTCTCTCTCTTGGCTACTTTCCCAGTTTAACTTACGTTGCCCACCTGTACTTAGGATGGAAATGGAAGATACTCAGAAAAGGAGGTGAGGGCAAATATGGCAAATTATCTTTGACAGGAGTGAAATATTTCTCAATCGGCATTAATTTATTTCACTGTTTTTGTAAAGTGAAAACTGCTGCATTTGGAAAACAAATCTTTTTTCCATTGTTATGCTCTCATATTTGAACATTAAAATACCAGTTGATTTCTTTGTGGAATTTTCTTTTCCTATTTGCTTTTTTAACAAAGCTTTTCATAGATTCAGATGAAACCATAAAATGAATGAACAATAAGAACAACAAAAAAAAAATCCACAAAAATTAACAAAATAAACTGAAACTCTAGAAAATTATCCCTTCACAGTTCTGTAGCAACTCATCCTCATATAAATTGAATGTAGCCCTTCAGCAACCAAAATGGGGATTATGGAAGCCATCAAACCTCAGAAGTATGCCAGTTATTCAAGCAGGCCATTTTCTGCTTGAACAACAGATTCAAGAAGAAAAAAAATCCCTCAAATTAAATACAATGGGCACAGATAGAGAAGACATTTTCTTCTCTTCAGTACAAAAGTACTGACAACATTTCAAGCATTTTATCATTTAGTTCAAGTAAAATCAAACCCAGAATATTTACCCTGTGTTTAATCACTTTCCACTGCATTTTCTATATACATATTTACACATCTTAACTACCTAAAAAGTCTGTTTTGAAAGTTTGCTTAAATCCATCCTTGCAACAAACTATCAAAGAGAACAGATTTCAGCTTGAACACTGTTTTAATTTCCATCTGTTCTATGATGCTGCAAATATTTCAGAATGCATTTGGCATAGAACACTGCAAACATTATTCTGCAATGCCCGTTATGAAACATAAATATGCTAGCAATCCAACAATAATGTGCCACACAGCGTTTGTCTGTATTCCTATACAGTACATAACGCAACTCTCAAAAAAAAAAAAAAAAAAAAAGGATATAAGAATATTCAACATCTGGTGGAAATGAACTGTATAATTTCACTGGTTTAAATATTCTCATTTTGTCAAAATAAGCATCCTCTTTATGTAACAATGACTTTTTAAAATCTCAGTTTTGGACATACAACAATAACAATACATACTGTAGGGTTTCCAGTAGAATTTACAGGGCAAGATGAGCAGGTACAAAGAACATTTCTAAAATCTATTTCTCCTTGTCAAATCCCTACACAACACAGCACACTTAAAGTACACACACTGTCACTTTTTTTCCCCAATTAGGTGCTATAAAAATCTAAAATGTTCTTTTATTTTATTACTTTTCTAAGCATCCCCTTTAAAGGACAATTTGTATTGACCTTGCTTGCATTCTCATAGTTCACATAAGGCAGGATTTGCTTTAACTAAGTTCTAAAAAATATGTCCTTCTTGCCCCTTAAAATTTCATAGAGTACTGTTTACTTCTTTGTTACTTATTATGCCTCCTGACCCAAATCTGAAAGATTAAGTTCCCTCAGGAAAAAGTAATCCTAAAGTTTTGATAAGAAAGACACAGTCAGAACAAAGCTCCTGCTGCAGAGAAGTTAACCTCTTGGCAGGGCTTAATTTAATTCTCCTTTGACTTCAGGTTGATAGCAAGACGTTGTTTTATGCCCTACAATATTGTGTGCTCGCAGAGGTCATGTGTCACGCAGATATACTTGCTTGTATTGAGTGGCCTTTTAATTGTCTGTCAGTTCTGTCTGGGGTCCTGCCTGTGTACACTCCAAATGCAAATATGAAAAGCATGAAAGGTGGAGCAGAGCCTGTGCTTTCATCTGTGTATCATTTTTCAGAAGAACTGAAGCTAGCCTGTCATTGTATTACGGCCCATGCATTAGACACTCTTGTTTCACAGTAGCACAGACCATAGTGGGAATAGGGGCCAATCTGTCAAGCAATGCTTCCAGGCAAATTCTTGTTCAGCACAATGGGAAAAGGTACAAAATTCCTTTCTTCAGCCTCTCACTAAGAAAGGTTGCAGGACCTCTACCAATGCTGACAGTTTGCCTGAATACGATGCACCGATGATTCATACCATGGTGCTTCTGTTGTGTTGTCTCAGGGACAACCTCCAAGATTTTTCTGTTTCCTTGAGTAAAGGGCCTTGCTCTTTGTCATTTTGCAACACTGAAATCACAAGTGTAAATTGCTCTGGCATCACTTCGCTCTTTAAAAATATGTCCAATTGTCTCCTAGTCTATTGTGTTTCAAATCGTCTCAACAGGATATGACAAGAGGCGACTTTAACATAGATAAATCAGTCATTAAGCATGCAAAACTAAAGAGAAGTAGAGCTCACTATGGATAACTATCTACCAAACATTAGAAATTACTAGTCTGAAATCAATATGAGGCTTTCCATGCACCCCATATAGTTGCACTTGCTAGTTTCAGTTGACTTGTAGTAAATACGTGAGATGAATTAATTCTGAAGATGAAATTTCCTGCTGTTCTGTGTATTTGCTACAGTGAGTCTGTGCTTCTAGTCGTGGAAGTAGCTCTTGTGTATGAAACACACTGCTCTGGGGTGGCCCTGTGTCAGAGAAATCCTCCAAGGAGGCTGGAAGCTGGTTGTTAGTTGCAGAGACCACTACAAACTATGATTCCTCTCATGTTGTTTCTAGGTCCAGTGCCTCTTCTGACTCATCTCTTACTTACGGTTCCACCTATACACCTTCCTGAACCACTCTGTTAGCATGGGTGTTGGGGGAAATTCTCTGGGACCAACAGATCATGGTAGTTGGTGCCACCACTGTCTGGCTGGGGAGACATTGGTCCATAATATTCTCACTGAAGTAAAATCTGGCTGTTTCAGAAGTCAGTGCCATATGGGCAGCATGTGATTGCATCTATATGAAAAAATGTCTCTTTGACTCTTATGGGTAATTTTAAGTATTAATGAGTAAGAAATAGCAATGAAATTAGCCTTTTATTTGAAAGCCTTGAGTTTCAGTATGTTTTCTGGTGACACGTGTCAAAATTAAAAGAAAATACAACTTAGGAAGTTGTCACTTATGACCTTTGTCTGCCCTTTCAAAAAGTCATAAAGTAAGTGTGTATATTTGGATTCCTCCTAATAATACACAGACCTCTGCCATGTGAACAATTGAATGATTTTTGTGGGTATAAATTGCTAACATGTGTGTTCACATGCTCCACTATCTCTAATGAACAGTACTGTGTGATAAATATAAACACTTTTATAGCTACTGATGTGTAAATTTATATACATGCGCAGTCAGTATTACACTGCATGATAATGAACAGTTGATTTGACAAATTGTTTGGAACAGGCATTCAGAAAACCATTGTCTAATGAATTTCTGTGGGTTGAGCCACATGTCTCCTTTTTACTCAACTTGTTTCTAATGACTTATGTCTTTGGACTATGAATTCTGTACGTGGTTCATATCACTGAGAGGAGTCTCACTGTTGAACTAAAATGGAAACAGCAGGCCCAAGTTCTGCAGCCATTTTTCTGCCAAATACCACAGTTATTTTAAAGGCGTTTGCCAAACCACTTATGAAAATTTCCATACAGGAAAAAAAAAGGATTCAGTAAAGTTGTAAATCACAAGGCAAATATTCTTCATTTGACAATTTTGGTCTTCTTGTGGTCTGTAAGAGAGCAATGAGTGGTTGAAAGAAGGCACGATGATTTGACTTTTCATTGTTCGAATCAGTTCACTGGCAGTCAAAAATTTTCAGGAAGCCAACACTGATACATGTACAAATTCTTTTCAAATGTAGGGAAAACTGTCAATTCAAGAAATTTACCATGCCCTTACTGTGGGTCTAACAAACACCAGATTGATGGCAATAATCATAAATTGTCACTTCTTGGCAATACGTTATGTTTCTCACTTTGCCTACTAATTGGTAAATTAATTCAGTCCACCAGAGATAATGTTAAAGAATGTAGGTAATTTAGCAGAATGATGAAAAGACTAAATCAGCTAGCGGCAGCTGTTAATTTTCACAGACAACTACTTTTACTTTTTTGAGCCCACTAGTGAACTCAGTCTTAAATGACATATTTGGAGCACATGAGATGTTCTTAAGCACTGCACTATTTCTAAAGTATAAATTTTCAGTATTCACTTACATATTTTGCTTCAGATGATAGCATTCCGATACAAACTGAAGACGACCACAATTTTCCTTCAAAAAGACAACTTTGCTATCAAACATCCAGCTAGAAAATTCCTCATTGGAAGGTTCCTTTATCAAGATTGTCTGCAAGAGACTTTTGAAAGTCAATGGTTTCAAAAAATCTCGACTTGCTGTGTGTTTTTTAGATTCATGCTTCAAACTGTCAGAGTTTTGTTATTGTTGATAAAGCTGACCAGAGATTGATGCCCAGAGGGGGGATCTGAGTTGAAATTATGAGGCAAAGCTTGAGTTTTATTCTCTTGGTAGGACAAGCAAAACCAGCAGACAATACAGTCCCATTGCCATCTTACTAATGGCTAATCTGTGATGATTACTTGTTACTAAATACCTTAATTTTCTAATTTAAAAGACATATTTATGATCCAGTTTTCAGCAGAAAGACCTTTATTGGTCTTTTGTCCTGAGAAAAGTGACTATCAAATATAGATCATAAGACCTAAATATCCTATAATACTTTACTGTACTGTGAGTAGAAATAACTTCAAAACTGAATGTTAACTAACTTTAAATGATCTTAAAAATGTACATTAATATGTGTGACAAAATGTTTATTTATTTGTATGTAAAGAGGGTCCATTAAATTGCTATTTCAAACTGACTGCTGTAGAGGCTGTGAAAAAAATATTCTTTGCTGTTTGTCTTCCATCTTGCTACCGATAAGAGAGACAACCCGAGAAGGTCAGCATAGATGCCTTAAGTATTCAACAGAAAAAAACTCTATAAAATATACTTGATTTCTAGGAAATGTGGAGCCCTAACTTTGGCATGTCATCACACACACAACGTAAGACAATATGGTAGTCCTTTTTATTTCAAATTTAGGCACATTCAAACTGTATACCATGTATTAGCACAAATTGACATTCCAAATTGTTCCTTATCATAAATACAGCTTGGAAACAGAACCAACTGAAATGTTTTACATTAAATGTTGTAGTTCACAGGGTTCATTTCACAGCATTGTAAAAATATTGTGGTATCTCTTCTGATGCAAGTTCAAATACTATGACCTCACCATACAACTTGATGTGTTTCCTTGTCTCAACTTATTTCATTCCATACCACAAATGAGTGTGAGGGTAAGTACTGAGTGAAGGTTGCTACTAAACCCATACTTTTTAAATGCTGTCCTTTTCAGCCCTTTTAACATCCTGCTGAAGTATAAAATTCCAGGCCAGCTTACACTTTACCAGTTTTACCCAAAGACTGAGGTAGGCAGAACAAATGAAAATCTCTAGCCTTTTTTCAGCTATCTTTGAGATGACGCGTGGCATTACCAAGGAAGAAAAGGAAGGAAAAAGACTTTTTGCTGATGTGCTAGAAGAGCCCAGTTTGGCATGAGCACATGAGGTATTAGCAGACATACAGTGTTCTGATATGTTTTGAGATCAAAAGCAGTAGCTGGCACTCTTACACATATCCAAGAGGAAATCCTTCCACAAAGTAGGATCCATCTCCAGCATCCCTTCTGTAAGTGTGACTTCAGCCAAACCAAAGTTTTCGTGACTGGCATAACACTCTGTGACTCTACTCCTGTCGATCAGGCTTCTGTTGCTTTTGGTACTGTATAAATATACATATAAATTGCCACACATAATTTATATATTAAAAATAGAAAAGTCTGTAGAACAGAGGGCCTGAGGAGGAAAGAGTTCACGTAAAATATTCTGGTTTTGAAAACTATGAAAAGTTGAATTTTTGAGGCAATAACTCCACATCCTCAAAAGCAGGAAAAAGCCAAAGCTGTTCATGCAAGCAGATAGTAATAATAATGTGATATTAAGGCAATGACATAGCTTTTTTTTCTGTCTTACTGTCTTATTGTTCAGTCAGTTCATCCTATGAGATGATTTATGCTTGGAATTCATTTGAGAGTAAATTTTTGAGGACTGAAATTCAAGCCATGAAAGGGAGCAACAAGAGTGAATACAGCCCAGTACTGACCCAAGATGGCAAAAATCTAATTACCAGATCTCACACAAAAATTTAATCTCACTTACTATGTAGGCCCCTTAACAAGTTACATTCATCAAATCAGCTTTTCAGTGACTGACTTAATTCATGACACGCATAAAGTAAAGACGCTCTTGGGAGGAATTTTTCCTTAATATGTGTAAATAAAAATTTTGTACACTTTCTTTGTTTTAATTCATACTAATTTTGTGCCATTTTCAAGTGCAATAAATTTTATTGAAATCCCATTATTGAATCTCTAGTAGTGCTAAGTCAAATATTATAAAATAAAATACTAACATGAAATAATAAAACAAAATAAAAACCTGCAACCCATTAGTGTAGGATTTAATGTCAGTTTCACTGGAACAGAACTCGCACACTCAGCCAAAGATAACTGGGTGGAAATGATTTTCAAAATGCAAAAAAAAAGGCTTGGCTTGTGGTTCAGTTTTGCTAATTTGGCTGTGATTTTGTTTATCTGTGTTTTCTCTACAAGAACCTAGAGAGATATAGCAATAAGAAACAGAAAGCACTTTTTTAGTAATTTCTAATCCCTTCTTTCTGTTCTGTACAGGTACAAGCTCTGTCACTAGGCTGGGACTGAATGCTAACCATGGTTGTGTTGTGACTCTCTATTATTACAAAAGACTTTCTAAATTTTAAGATAGGCTTAAAGCACAGAACAAGATTTTGGCGTAATGAGATATGCTTTGAGTTCAAAATAGTTCTACAAAGCTACATGTAAGTGACCAAACAATGTGGGATTAAGACATCCTGAAATCACATGGAAGTAATATTTAATCAGGAACAAAATCCTTAATTGTTATGCTGTTTCTATAATAAAAAACTCTAGCTGTCTCAGCTGCCTCTCGGCTGCACATCAGTATTTATGATAAGGAATTCTTGCCTCCTGTAGAATATGAAATAACATATTTATGTAATTAATTTCATAAATAAATCCATTTGTTAATTTCTGTTATATTCATATGTATCAACTGTCTTCAAAATGGGGCATGTACACTTCCTTAACATTAATTTATTTGAATACCCATAGGCAACTGGAAATGTGGTTTGTGAGAGATTTTTAAGTATTTTTCTCATTCCAATTGACTGATGAGAAATAATAAAATAAATTTTGTGTTAACTGGGTATACACTTACTGAGAATGGAGTAGAAGTGAAATATTTCATCGGAATATGAAGGACACTTTGTTATGCCCCTCGTTACTCTCTAATAGCTTGGGTTTTTTCTCTTTTATTAGATGATTTTTTAATGTATTTTCTGCTAATTGATACTGTCAATAAACATTTGCTCATTGTTTTAACATGGCACCCTAACATATAATAACTTAAATTCATAGTTCATGGTATATAATAAAAAGAACAAGAACAAATATTTCATAAAAATGTATCCAGAAATAATTTACATTATTGGTTTCTTTTTATAGGCCTTCCTTGTTCTTGTCATGCAACTTCAGCTGGTGGTGAATGTCAGAACAGACAGGGCAACCAAGGTCCTTCTTCCGATTTCAAAGAACGTTTTTAGATGTTCTGGCCATCAGTTCTACAATGTTCAGAAGCACACCTCTTGCCTCACTTTGAAATTTTGTAAGATTGGTCCCATGTTCACACTGAAGAAAATAATTCGTACGGGAACATGAGCCATAAAATCAAACACATTGTAGAGTCATAATAAAGGGATGACAGAAATTGCTGTGGCAGAGAATCAGACAAGTCAGTCTTTGCTAATACACCTAGTAAGGTTGTTATGGAAAGTGCAAATGGATTATCTTGGGCATGGATGGAAGGAGGATGGAATCTGGAAAGTCTTTTTTTTTCAGAAAAAGTGAAAATTTTTGCTTACATGTGAAGGCATCAGAATAACAGAATTCTATTAAATTTATTTGTTCACTACTGCTTATAATTCTTCTAGCACATTAGTACTATGATGACATATGCACACTTATAATAATTAATTACTTTAATCTTAATACTAGGGGTTCTCAGAACAGAACTGAACTAAATGTAGGAGAGATAGTTTTCTCACTTTTTATTTCAATTTCAGTAATCTCACTTACTATGTAGGCCCCTTAACAAGTTACATTCATCAAACAGTTCCTATTTTTAGAACCTTAAGAAAGCATTCACAAACATAAAATTATGCAAGTTCATATATATATAAAAAAGAAACAAATCCATGAAATTGCAAACCTTAAATTTTAAAAAAGGTTAATCAATCTAGAGAAACAGGACCTTTTTACAAACAGCAGGAGCTGAGAACTGAAGTACAGAGAGGTATGATGTTAAATCAGAAAGTCTAGTTAACAGACACCTTTTCCTGTCCTTGTCTCTGATATATTTTTGTCCTCAAGCCATATTAAACCCTACTACCATTGCTAGTTTGAAAGATGTGCTTTATTAAAGCTTAGGAAAAATCCTGCCTTCCGAAGGTAGCTTTACTGGAAGAATTATCTAGAAACTGTTTTGAAGTCCTTAAGTGACAAACAGTTTAGTATGTTCAGGAAGCAATCTGTGAAAGGGCCATTGCATTTTGTCTCTAATCATCTTATTATAAACACTCTTGTTACACTATTCAAATGTTGCTAACCATTGTGTTTGTTATCCCATTGTGATAAGGGCATTATTGCTGTACATATAATCATGCTTTTGTTTGCCTTAGGATTTTGAGGTTCCTATTTAAGTAAAAGTATTTATGAAGGTTACAATTTAAAGCACTGTACTACTGTTTCTTCAAACAACAGTAATCAGTATATAGATTTAGTCCTAACAAAGGAAGACAACATTTCTCTTCTGCAAATATTCAGGCATGTTTTAACCTTGGCAATCAATACAACACAGTAACAAAGCTGGTGTACAAAACTTCAGATTTAAGACAACAGATATTTACTGTAATTGCTTCAAACCTTTCAGTATACAATTGACAATTACATCTTTACTTTTATGCTTTACTAGTAGCATTTAAAATTTCATGCTTAAATAGTTACTCTGAGAAAAAGACTGGTTTGTGTAACTTAATAGCAGACCATCCAAGCTGTACCGTGTGTTGTGAAAACTGGTGTTGCCATTATGTACTATGTATTTCTTTGTATTCTGTTGTTCTAATTAAATTTAACACTCTCCTTTTAATAACTTTGGGTCTCAATCTAGCACAGGTCTTGAATTAGGTATGTACTTAACTTTAGCTGTGCATATAGTACTTCAGAGGAACAACCTGCAGGGTGGAAGCTAAACATATGCTTAAAAGGCCTTTCTGTATCGGGGCCATATCTGCTAATCATGTAACTCCAAGGCTATTAAGTGTCATTGAAGCTTGAGGAATTTTTTTATACTTATGTCAATCGGCGCTTATTTTGTAATTATTATTATACAGATACTGTCCACACAAAAGGGAGGATGTTGTTTTCTCTGTAGCGTTCATTTCTTCATACATGAGTATAGCTCGTTCTCCTGGGATTAATGGGACTTTTACATGAGCATGTAGATACATATGGGAAAAGTGGTAGCAATGTGCTAACACTTTACTATTTTATTTTTCTAATTAGTTTGATCTTTATAACACTTTTATTTTATGTGTGAGAACTCTTTATTTTCATATGCTCTCCTGCTGTCCTCAGATACAGGCATTACTGGAGGACCTATGCCTTTTGCTGTCAGCATTCATAAGCAGTTTCCTGCAATCATTCAACTCTGCAGTTACTTAAACAATGACCAAAACATTCAAAATAGCTGTTGATTCCTGAATCAATTTAAAATAGTTAAATAAATATCCCTAACAATTTTCAGTAGTGCTTGAGCGTTGTCTGTGTAACTGCAGGATAAGTGGAGCTGTACAAGGGCAAAACTTTATTGGAGAGGTAATTATAAACCAGACTATTCTTAGGAAAATTTCACCTTTATATATTTTCAAGATATTCACTCAAGATGAAAGTCATCTTCCCAAAAATTTGATCTCCTAAGATTTGATCCATCAGCAAGCAAAAGTCCTTCACTGGTTCCACTGTCACAAGAATACACTAAAATTTCTTCCCTAGAGATATAAATATAAATTTTGATGAGTTTTACAGGGAAGTAATTTCTTTCTTCGGGACTTGACAAGGTGGGATTTTGTGTGCTAAATGAGAACTTTCTTTCCTTCTTTCTCCATTTGTAGAAGTGCACACACACTTAAATACAGATAGCCAGTCTAAAGTCGTTCAGCCAGAACAGTGCTGAGTTGTTGTGGTCCTTACTTAACTTGGGTCAATGAGAATTACAGATTTTCCCTAGATCAAGGCCAGAGTGTAAGGAGGATTAGCAGCAACTTTTTCCAGAAGAAAGATGAAACTGATTCTTCTCCACTCTGAATGTTTGAAAGATTTACAGTGATGACACATGCCAGGCCTAAAAATCTATTTAAGTACCAGCAAATTCAGGTCCTTTTGGTGTGCTTTAAAAGTATTATGATATCAATTTCTTTTGGCAAGAAATGCCTAACAGTAATCTTTTCCTGCATTCCATGAGAGTTATTAGTCAAAGTAATAGTTTATTTTTTTACCAGAAAAATAAACCATAACACACTCAGGACTGCAGTTCACTAAACCATAATTCTATTTTGTTTGACTTACAAAGTGCTCTCTATTTTGAAAAATTGTTCTGTAATGGATGAGGGATTTGTGAAAAGTTCTACTCCACATTAATTTGCTAGCTCTATTGGAATTATGACTGAATGAGACCACCAAGAATTATCTTCCAAGACTGTGCTACTGATGAGATAGCATCACGTATAAAAGAATTCATGCTGAAAACAACTTTAACCTGCCCTAGTTAATCTTTGGTTACAACATGAAAGTACCACCAAGTTAAAAATAGGTCTTCTATAGAAATTGTAGATCCTTCAGTAAAGGGAAAGCTGAAAGAAAGGGCTGTAACAAGCTAATAAAAAGAAAATAAATGTTAATAAAATTATGTTTAAAAAAGAAGATGTAAAATGTATAAGCTGTGTCATATAAAGCCTTCCATGGCCCACCTTAGTAATTATGGCATATACATGAAATTAATTCAGTTCTTATAATAATTAAATAAAAGCTTTAAGACAGATAGGTATGTACGGCTTGTCGATATATAACATACACCGTAAAAGACTACGTTCCAACATATATGTTTCTCAGGAAATTAACAGAATGGGATTTTTTAATTTCTCAAGAAAAGAACGTTTCGTTTTTGTCCTCTTAGATATTAGATCACTGTATTAATAGTTTTTATTTCCAAACTCTAAGGAAATAACTTATACCTATACATACATACATATATATGTCTACAGAATATAGAACCAAGCACTTTGAGTCTATCTCTTTAAATGAGTATTAGTAAATTCATCTTTAAGAAAATTCTTTGTTTCTTAACTAGAACAGAGAAGATGTGGTTGGAAATGCAACAGCAGTGGATTTTTTTTTTTTTTTTCTCCGAAACAAAATTTTATTTGCTGGAAATGATGCTGTAAACCTTAAGAGCACCCATGGTAAAAGACAGTAACAACACAATAGTCTTTAGCACGCCAGTAACAAGACAGCAAGACACAAACTACAATGAAATAACAGGATATATGCAGCTTATTGTCATCTATTTCATACGCAATATTTACAGTAACCCTCCCCACAAAACAGTACTATTTGATAAATGCTGAGAAGTTTTGTTGGGTTTTTTGTGGTTTTTTTTTTTTTTAATCTGGATTACTTTTCTACCCACTATAGTTTTTCATTACACATGAAGTTACTCTCACATTAGCTGCTTCTCAATAATTCTGCACATGTATAAATGCTTAGTTACTAAAAGATAGTGTTCTTAATGCAAAAGGGGTTCCAAAATTTCAATGAAAATACATTTGCTACAAAATTATTTAGATCACTACAAATATTTACTATTATCATGCTTTGAGAGCATGAAGTGGTCTGTCATCTGTTGAAAAGTAAATTTTCCTTTCCCTTTGGTAAAGAAATTCCATGTTCCTCTATACTGGTTAATCGACTATATAAAGTTTTTGACATTCTAGTTCTCAGAAATTCTGTTACTGATTTGGAATTGAGTTCCTTATGCCCTTACTCTCTCTTAGATAGATAACTTGGCATGACTTTAAGTAGAACAGAGGAGAAAAAAGGAATATGCCTCTAGAAAGGGACTTTGAAACAACACCTATTTAAAATCCTATGAGGGTAAAATGTTAGAGTAAATTTCAAAAGGGACTTACTTGTGAGCAGGAAGCAAGTGCTCTGATCACAGATGTGTGCAAATTCATTGCGTGACGCTGCTATTCATTATGCAAATGTAATTTCTACATACCTGGTGTGCAAAACAGAGAGAAACAGAACCTCTTCTTTATACCCCACGAAAAAAAAAAAACCTGAACCCACTTATGTTGAAAGAATGTTATTTAAATTGTGAAATGAAGCACTTGAGAGTTAGGAATTGCCGGAAGGCAAGTTATCCATGTAATGTTAAATATGGCATGTTCATAATATAAAGTACAGTTTCAGAAGTATCTAGATGTCTTATGAAGAAGAGTTTTAATGGCATTTTGAAGCCTGATGGATTTCTGCATTGGTAAAATCTCATCAACAATTCTACTCCTACAATTTTTTTCAATAAAACTATACCCTTATCCAGGGCACAAAATTTGCATAAGGTCATAGGAAGCCAGTTCGTACCCACACAAGATTTTCCTTTGTAGTTTGTGAATCCTTCACAAAACAATACACTCAGTCTCCTGGTTATCATATTACTATAAACGTAAAATAAAAATCACTTCTTCATTGTCTGAAAGTATCGCACACTGTGGAACATAATATGCTGTAAGCATCAATTTCATCCTGAGAATTCCTAACATTTCCAAATTTTATGTGATTGCTTTGTTTCTCCTGTCTTTGCTTTCCACTTTAAACTGCTTCTTTGAACAAAAAACAACATTAATTGAGACCTGTAAAGCAGCAGTAGTATGTTTGCCCAATGACAGCAATTTTTGTGATGATGTGAGTTAGTTCTGTTGCAGAAAGATTTCACACTCATCTAACTGTATTGGGTTTTTTCTTCTCTATACCTCTACTATTGAAGAAGATTGACCTCCTGCTGTTAGCAGAGGATTAAAAATTCACTGCCACTGCTAGAACTGCAGTTAACACAAGTGTTTAGATTTGTCTAGACCAGAACTACGTGTTATGACAATGTTTTCAGAGGTAAGCACAGAAACCCCAGTCCTTGTCTGCTTTCTAGCCACACGAAAAGAATGTCAGATTCATACTTTAATTACTCATTATTTTGAAAATGTTATTGTTATTCACAAGTATTCAGCACAGCTTGAGACACCTTCTGCTCTATAAGTCTGAGAACTACTCTGGAATCAGACTGAAGGCTCCATTAATGCTTGGATAAACTGTTCAAAGAGATGGTGGATTCAGGTAGTTTGCTTCACAATATGAAACAAACCATCTGATATTTGTCTGTCCCTTGTTAAAATTCCGTTCAGTCACTTTTCTTTCAACCTCTCATCTCAGCTGCTTGAGTATGCTTGCCAGCAACTGTGACAAAGAAACACTGACAAAATTTCAATAAAATATGACTGCATCATAAAAGAGATGAAAGAAGGAAGTTGTACCTTGTGAAGCATATATTTGAATGTAAAAGGAACAAGTTTGTCTCTTGTATCACTCAAATTATTTTATAATGCATCCAGCGATGATCACCTATGGTATAAAAAAAAAAAAATGGATGAAAGAAGGCTGAATCTGAAAACTTTGTTTAAACTGTTTAATGACATTATCTTTTCTGAATAGCCTTTTTTAAAAACTGAGTAATTTAGAATTTCATGATCAGAAATTGGGTTTGGGGCTTTTGTTTCTGACTTACTTGAGAAAAGAGGGACTCAGCTGTTCTGGACGATTATTGGAAACATAACTTCTATATGCTGTTTTCTGAAGCCAAATAATTAGAGTCAGACAAATATTTCCTTGGATATATCAGTTTCAGAATGCAACAAACTTTTCTCCATTGTAGTGCAAATGGTGCTATGCCAGAATTTTTTATTTATATGTCATTTTCTCAACACTTTTAGCCAAATACGTACAAAGGCGAACACACTTCTGTGGTATTTAGGCAGTGTTGCAATCTTTGGCAGTTCCATGGAGGTTAAACTAGTGTGGAAGTGGAGCAACAGAATGAATCAGGTCTTGAAATATATATACACAAAAATAGACAAAACTTACCTGAATGATGGAGTTGAATGAGTTCATCGTATTTAAGCTCTCCGCAGAGTTGGTAGGACCATTCTGGACATTGGTCATATCTTTGTGAAAAGGATATTTTTGCCTTTCTTTTTTTTTTTTTATTTTTTTCTCCCATTGACAGTCTAGTACTCACAGAAAGGTCAAATGGAAAGTCACTTAGCTTCTGGAAAATAGTGTTTGCCAGGTACTTAGCTATCATATTTTTATTTTTGCCTATGACCTTATATTTTTTAAATTATGCAGGCTTAAGACTACTTCTGAATTTAACCCCATCCTCAAATGAACTACATTAGATAAAAAAATGTTTTTACCCTCCTCTGATGTAAATCTAGGTAAAAAGTTAAGGTTAGTGAAAAAATGTACAAGAGTTACAATTATGTATTGTGTCTAAATTAGCAATGACTACACAATTTTAGATTAAACAAAATATTCTAAAAAGCCTCTTGAGTTTGGACTAAATAGCGCAGCTTTCAAGGTAAAACCTCTCTAGTTTGCCATTCATTCTAGCAGAGGTGTAACTAATACAGATCGCGGTGAACAGCTGAAACAAATAACATTTATGGTGAACAAAAGAAGGGGATACATAAACTTGGCATTGGATTATGTCTTGAATGCATGTATCTTCTGTCTTTTCTTGTTTCCTTGATCTGATGTTTTTTTCAGTGGATAGAGATATGTGTTCCTATATTATTATGGTTATAAAACAACACTGAATAATGCAAATAGGAAAGAACTAGATTTAGTACTATAAATTTCTAAAATTTAACCATGTAACCAAGAATCTTTCTTTGTTATTCTTGCTACAGAGAATGAACTTTCAGGTGAACTAAAACCTTTAATTACAGGAGTGTCATGTCATTGCTCATTGATCCCTTGAATACTAAAATCAATGTTTATTATATTTTATGGTTTCCAGCAGAAACTTATTCAAAAAAAGGAGCAAATGGCTTGCATGAGTCAGTCAATACTCACTGACATATGTGGGGGTTTGAGGCCTTCCCTGGGACACTTTAGTGGCTGATGAATAAGGCATCTTCTTATATTGTTTGTGCACATCTTTTTGCAAGGATGATCTGCTTTGTTCAAGACTTTGATCAGCATCTGTCAGCCTCCAAGTCCTCGGAACCATTTTATTTTAAAGCATTACTTTACTGTAGAAAAAACCATTATTACATCGTGTTATTTTAGATTATGCCAGGAGGTAACAGGATGTCAACAGATGGAATAGTATAGTGCCAACTCAGAAGTCAAAATAAAAAGGCTCATATAGATCATAATTTGTGTCAAATTTATTTGATCTGAATCATTATGAACTAGAACATGAGGACAGAAGAAAGCACATGTTTTCTCCGCTATTGCAACCAAATGTAAATGTGAGCAGTAGCATATTGTTACATCTCACATGGTGAACTGGAACAGAGAGGAGAAGACTCTAATAAGCTTCAGGGAAATTATAAGTCAGCATAAACCCATCTTCAACCAGTGGTATAGCCTCACTATAGACAATTTACTGTAAATATTAACAAGGAAGTGCTGATACAGTGCAATAAAAAGTTGCTAATAAGACAAAGTCCAATAATGTATTTTGATGCCCTGTTCTTAAATTAAATTTTCAAAACTGGAATCTGTCTTGCAGCATCTAGCAGTGATGGTACATCACCAGGAAGTCTCAGATGACTCAGCTGTAGTAAACAAATAATGGTCAACCTCTGTAAAGACAGAACAGCCAGATGCTAAACTACAAACCACTTTAGGCACCATAATTAGAGCCAAATGCAGGAACAAACAAACAATAGAAATAAACATGTGGGTACTTTTTCTTCTCTACAGGTAATTGAAGGTACACTGAAAGTAAACCAACCTAGTGATGCTTCAAAAAGGAAAATTACTATTTTCTCTTCAGCTCATCTTCATACACTACAATTTTTTCTCACACTAGTTATATAAGAGGACCTCATGATTAGTGGAAATAAGAGTCTCCTAGATTCCTGATGCATGAAAATATTTCCCACATGATAGGTTGCTTTGGTCCTCTTCCTTTCTTCATAGCCTTAGGGTGAAAAAAAAGCAAACAAAAACTTCATTGCTTTATATGTATGAAAAGCCAAATAAATAAGATTTGATAGCTTTTCCCAATGCATCAGCAAAAGTGTTTTCAGAGGATAATTTGCACATGAAGACTCTTATAGCTCAATGTGTTTCATTAATCATATTAACATGGAAACACAGAAGTTTCTAAAGCAATGCATACTCCTTTGGAAATAAAATCCACATGAGAAAACTAACTCCTGAGGCACTTACTCTTTTAACAAAATCTTTATCTGACAGTCTCCCATTGAAATCAAAGGAAATGTACTGAGTAAAACATTTAGGATTTACTCAATAGTACAAGCTAATCTGAATACACATCACAAAAACTAACTACATAATATCATATAGTCCATATTTTTTCATTTTATATTCATATAAATGAACATATCTTTTGTATACTACCTATTGAAAAAGATGTTTCTAACACTGTGCATCTAAAAGTTATGTTACTGGAGCTAAATGCCAACCATCAATAAAACAAAAACCATCCTTATCTTCTTTATCGTAGGATTTTTTTTCCCCTTTTTCTTTACATTGATATTTTTCACAAGAAGCATTTATTTCTAGACCGCATAACAAAGGGAAGAAAAAGAGGAAGAAAAGTGGCCTAAAGAGAGAGACAAAAAACTCCACTTGGCCAATTCTAGGTCATTTGGATATGTTAAAATAGCCCAAATTTATGTTTAAAAAAAAGACTCCAAGTGTTTTTATCACTCAAAGCCATGTGTGCAACAGCACATACGTCTTAAAACCTCAGACTAGGCTATTTGTTGTCTCAAATAAGTAACTTGAACTTTGTCTTGTCCAAGAGAACTTAACTTTGAGATGGATATTGTTACCAGTCTCTGTAATGGTGGAAAATATGTAGAGCCTCTTGAGCTGCTTTATCATGAAAAAAGAAATGGATGGCAGGCAATTTGAACATACCCTGAATGTTTCTTGGTTCCTTCATACCTGGAACAGGGTAGGCACTGCTATGTAGGTTTGGACTTCCTCCCCATCCTGTTCCCTTCAGCTGGTGGCACTGCACTGTCTCAGTGAGATGCTTGCACCCCAACATAAACAGAGAAGGAAGGATGCAAGGACATTCACAAACGGTTGCAACTGATCAAGTCTATGCCTGGAGACTTCATATCAATATTTTGATCAACTTCAGGTAAACAGTACCTGGAAGATCCACTCTGATGTTGCCACTGAAGTTATATATATGAACATCCATGTTGACACATAAAATGTGTTTTCTCACATTCTCTCTTCTGTTCAGGTTTCACAGCAACTGGAAAGGCTGTAGAGATGTCTACCACTAGCATACATTCTCAGTGTACTAGGATAAAAAGAAATCAAGTGTTTGTTAAAAGACATGAGGCTATATGCATTGATATGACCTTATCATACATCTTTACATTTCATTCTCCTTATGCACATACACTTATGATAAAACTTAATTTTAGACTACGTATATTGTTATACATATATCTTCATCTACTGTAATGCCACATGATAGAAAATATTGTTTTATTACTCAAAGATTCTCTGTTCCCCATTATGCGATTACAATTTTTTTTTCAGTGCAAGAGTTTACAGTACAATACTTAGCAACATATGTAGTCATATTAATGAAATTGTTTTAAAATTATAGTTAATTTTAAAAATTACAAAGTATTATTGCATGTATAAAATATGTATAATTTTTAATATGTATATAATATCTATGAATAGAAAAAGTTCTCTGAGGAACTGTACATGGTGTCCTGGTTTAGGAATGGTATTCTCCAATTTAGTGCTCCCACTGGAACATTCCAAACCACTCACTGTTTGCTCACTGCCCCCTTTCCCTCCCCCTCCATCAGCAGTGGGCTGGAGAGGATAACTGGAGGCACAGAAGGTAAAGATCACAGGTTGAGATAAGAACAATTTTTACTGGAAACTGCAATGAGATAAGAAACAGACAGTACAGTAACACCATTAGCAAAAGGGCAAGAAAGGCAAAACAATTGACATGAGAAAAAATCTCACCATGTGGGAACTGGTGTCCCCTGACCAGACTCCCTTCCCCCCACCCCCGCAATGATGCGAGGCACAATAACCACCCCTTCTGACTGCTGCCAAAAATAAACCCTGTCCTGGCTGGAACTAGAACACCCAGTTATACATATCTCTGTAAACCCTGTAGGCTTTCCAGCATTGCTGCAATTTCTCAATGATCTCACACTGTATCATTTCTTTGAAAGAAAACAAACAAACAAATAAACAAGCAAAAGTTAAAAATAAATTACAGTATTAGTTGTACTTCATACATATGACGCACATTTTTAAAAAGGATTTTCACAGACTTTGACAGAGAAAGTTTGCTTGACTGTTCCATATATGTAAATGTAATATATAACCAAAGCATTTTTCAGTGCTATCTACAAGAAAGAGCGAGAAAAGAATTAGCAAAGTAGAGATTACTTTTGCTCACCAGCTTGGACAGTGTAGATTTTATTGGCAATTAGAGAAATAGGCCCTTGGAATGCAGCTTCTCCCCTGTTCTGGCTTATCTCTACATTGCAACAAAGCATGAACAAAGCTGTTCAATTAAAGGAATGTACATTAAAAAATACAATAACTGATTTGCATCATCCCAGTGATTTGGGATTGGTGTCTTGTACCTTTTAATAGCACAGCTTGATTATTCAGTCCTCATTGGGTCCCTTGCCAGTCATCAGGCTTTTCCAGCTGCACACTGTGGTCATTTACAGAGTTTTAGAGACACTGAAGAGGTCTGTCTGAAGGATAAGAAAACACAAATTAGCTTTTGCAGATTGGCCTCAGTCAATGCTGGCTTTGTGCTACAATATCCTCATTCAAACAGTTGGATATATCACTTTGGGCATGTTGTGTCAAAGAATTATACAGAAAATGACTAGAAGGATGGTTTCCCTTTGTGTGTTATTGTGGTTTTGAAGCTTTTGAGGACTTCCGAACACCTTTGAAAAGCAACACTATATGTTGCAAAAGGGAGTGGTAGCCAAGTTGAGAATTTTAGGTCAGATATTTTGCAAAGAAACAAGAAAATGCAAATAATCTCTTCATTACCTGACAAAGCAGAAAGAGAAAGGCTCCTTTTTACGATTTGTCTGGCTCTAAATGAAATTGTGATAATGCAGAAGATATGTTTCCAATACTCAGATATTTTATTTGATTTCCCAAATTTTTTGATTTATATATGTATATATATAAAAAATTAACGTAATGGTGAAAAAAAAATGTGATGGTTTGGACTTGGCTCCCTGCCAAATGCCCAAACTCACAGTAACAACTCCTTCCCCTTCCCTTCTTTTCTTAGGACAAAGGAAAAAAAGTATAAAAATTGAAGAACCTGAAAACAATTTAATTATATAAAAATATATATATTTACATATATTGCAGTTATATACAATTAAAATGCTACGTACACAATGAAGGGGATCCAAACAACCCTGAAGGGAAAGGGGAAAAAAAAGGACAAAAAGGGACAAAAAGGGACAAAAACAGAGCAGATATACACAATCAAACCCAAGAAATAACAAAATAACTAGCAAGAAAAATCTCACCACATCCTTCAGAAAAGCAAGATCTCCAGACATGGCCAGCACTCTCCAAACCCCCCACATGGCAGACCAGGGGGCGCTGCAGCCTCAGCCTCTAGATAAGCGAATCCAACGCAGGGACCCACTGTCCTGAACCTCACCAGAAGAGAAGAGAGTGAAATCTCTAATCTCCAACTTATTTATACCCTTGTTTACATAAAAATCGTATGGAATACTGGGTACATGGGCACTTCCTTGGTTACGAGCTGTTTACTGGGAAGGCCTAGACCAAAAGCATCACATATGTTCACAACTTCAATATTTAACACATTCAGTGAGAACTGAGTCCACTTTTGGTGTCTTTTTAATTTAAGATCTCGTGATTTGAAGTCCATTCTTTGTTCGTTAGTCACACCTATTATTTGAAGAAGCCAAAGGGCTATTTCTTGATCTCTGAATAATCACAAAAAAGTGAACCCTACTCTGTGCATGGTGTGTAGAGCAAGAACATTTCACGGAATACAGCACCTTTTTAATTCAGCATGAATAGCTTGAGAATTTCAAACTTTTTCTCAGGAAATTTACCCAAACATGGCATTCATTAACTAAATAATTCATTACAACCTATTCACTCAGCTTTATTATTAATAAAATTTCTTTGAAATAGTTGAAAATCCTATGGATTTTAAATTAGTTAGAATCTGAAATTTTCAGAAGTGACTGCATTTCTCTTCATATTTGACAGTGTTGATACTGTTTCTTTCTAGTGGAATCAAAGAAATTATTCTTCCCTCTAAAACTAGTCACAATCATAGCAAACCCCCAAAACATTTGTTCTTCTATAGTATTAGCCTGAATGTTCAACATATTTTGCAGACTGGCTCTGGCAATCTGTTCTGCTTTCTTTGAAACATCTCCCTTTTCCTGTCTCATAATAAAACGGGAACATTTGGTGGGGCAGAATGTTCTTTTGACATGGTCTGGTTCATTTTATCTGTAATGTATTAGGTCAGTCAAGATAGTTTCTAGAAAACATTATTTGCAAACATATAGTTGCATCTACTTAATTAGCTTTAAAATATGTTCATTTTATGGAGTGTAATCAAGATGACATTTCTGTTACCAGCATATTTCTCTGCTTATAAAAACCTTTACAGAGAAGCATAAAGTCAAATGCTGCTCTTAGGGATGTTTTTCTCTATTGGGGCATAATAACAGACATGGCCCAGATTTTGCTTCATTTGTCCAGCTCCTGACTGCGTATGAAAACCATACATCTCCTTGGAACAGGGCCTGGCAAAAGCGTTTTTTTCATATGTGGTTTTGGATTCTGATGGAAAGTCAGAGACCTGAATTTTTAGCTCCACAAAAGGTTCCTACCACTCCGACATGTTTTGTGCTAACATATAGGTATAAAGCCAAAATTAATTGTAATTACAATCATTCACCCTTTGCTTGTATAAAAGGATTGAATGTCCAGTGGTTTCAGTACCAAAGCCCTTTAGAATTATGTCTGCAAGGGGGAAATCCTCTTCTTCTCCAGAGAGTTTTTATTTCCTTATCTGGATTTTTCCCTTTGTATGAAGTGAAATCCCATAATTCTGCGGAGTTATGTCCGTTGTCCAACGGAGTGGCTTCCTGGCATCAGAGGTTAGAATGTGCTGTCAAATGAGGAGGGCAGGAACCTTAATAAGAAGAAAATATGAAAGCAGAGGATAAAGTGGCGATATTAAAGAGATGTTTAACATTCCTATAAGTTGCAGCAGATTGAATATACAATCAGTGTGGTCATTCAAGAAAATTAGTATGACAGAAAATCATAAGCTGCTTTGTGAAACTTTTTTTTTCAGTAACTTCAAAACCTCTAGTATTAATTATGTAATCCGATATGGGATTTGGATATGTGTAGGTATAAGCACATCTCTATAGTTACTTTTTAATGTATATTTAAATACAAATATGTATGTATGTATGTATTCTGACTGCTAGCATATTCCCTTACTTGACTTTAAGACAAATATAATTTCAGCAAAAGTTGGGCTCAGTGAAATGTGAGTAACAATACCTTGAGTGAGAAAGAAAGAAAGAAAGAAAGAGAGAAAGAAAGAAAGAAAGAAAGAAAGAAAGAAAGAAAGAAAGAAAGAAAGAA
>JAYRBT010000082.1:88882435-88907326 GCA_036023395.1 Myiotriccus ornatus | reverse complement strand
CACAAACACCATCTTGGAAGCATGGTTACTTTAACAAGTTCAACATACCTTTATATACCACAAATATATTGCAACAATGCTCCACCAGGTAGATTAATCTGGTGATGGTATAAGTTTTCAAGATATCACCTTTCTGTAGTGGTTTTAGTGGTGCCTTATACATCTCCTGTAACCAATCTCCCAGTTTTCCAGATAGCTCTGGTTTAGATATACCAGTCCAAGGGTCAATCTGCAGGCCCAGATATTTCTCAGAATTACCGAGGTCAGTCACACTGAGAGCTGTGCCACTAACAGTCCATGCTGGACAGTCATTCAGGGTGTACCACTGTTCTGTTGGCTTGACGTAGAAGCCATTGCACTTTTTTCCCTGTGTCTTGATACCAGTAAGCTCAAAAAAGGTTTCTAAGATATTGATGTTGCTTTCCATTCCTTTTCAGGATCCACTTAATAATACCAGTTCATCAGCAAAGGCCGTAGCTGTTACTGTTCTTCCACCATATTTGTAACCTTTTCCACACTACTCCGAGTTTTGCAGTAGAGGGTCTACAGCCAAACTGAATACAATCATTGACACTGGATCACCATGTTTCACACCCATTTGTATCTGAATGTGATCTGTCTGTTCATATTTCATGTCAATATATGTACAGATGCTTTCATACATGTTCTTAATAGGAGTGATAATATGAAGGTCTACACTTGACTGTTTAAGACCTGTTGGGTTGTGTTGATTGCTCTCTTTCTCAAAGTCCTTCACAATATCAACAAATACTACTCCCAATTCTCAGTGTTCCCTCTTCACATTGAAAATTAGCAGTTGTAACAGGTTCAAATTTTTGGAGCATCCTGCTGATTTTATAAACCCTCTCTGCCTAGGATTAATGGGGCATGCCTTGATCAACCTTGTTGCTATTACTCTGTAAAACAGTCTTAAGAAGGTTGATCTAATAGTGGTAGGTCTCCAGTTGTTGATGTCCCTCAGGCTTTCTTGTTTTGTTGGTTTTGGCATTAAAACAGTCCAGAATCCCTTCACCATATCTGGTATCATTCTTGATCCTAGCCATAGATTGAAAATTTTCATATTCTAAGAGTATTTGGGGTCCATTTTACTAAGGTCCCACAGAGTAATCCCATCTGACCCTGGAGAAGAGCTCTTATTCATCTCTTTGATGTTTTTGGAAATTTCCTTAGCTGTGATCATGATTTAGAAGGTGGTGTTGTCAGCTGGGCCAATCAATTGAAATCCACCAAGGACTGTAAACATTCTGGGTGATTCCCACCTTGATTTGAATGTGGGATGTATTTCATCAGGTGGTATTTCACATTTCAGGGATTCTAGATATTCACAGGATTTCATAGGATTCTATGTAGAATATCCAGGTAGAATAACCTCCGGCATCATAGATATTGTCCCTTTTTGATGGCACTCTTCTTCATCCACTCTGTCTATACACCATACCAAAAGTGACTTTGCAAGGATCTGCTTATACAAGCTATGATCTGGAAATAAATTATTTTCATAGAGTGTTTTTCATTATTTTCATGTTATCTTGTATCAACAGCTGAAGTACAACATCATAAAATTTACCTTAATAAAATTATTCTTTCATGATTTATTATGTGGTTCTAAGTATGTATATTCAAAGATAATATCTGATTGATTCCTGAACTTCTTAGAAATGCCTTCTGATGTCATAATTCCAATATAACATTTTATTTTAAATTTAACTTCAACCTGGAAAATAATGTTGATATGAAGGTGTGGTTCTAGAAATCAGAACTAACAAAACAAGAACACCATATACAAATTGTAACTACGAAATGCCTAGACAGAGCTAAGACTGTGAAAGAATTTTCCTTATAAACATTACAAAATTCCTCATATTAAATTATCAGGGACACGATAACAAAAATTCAGACATTAAATAATCTTACACCTGCAATGATACTTCAGGATTTCTGAAAAACTCTTAAAGTTATTATACATGAGGTATTCAGGAAAAATGAGGGGGGTTTTTTATACTAACTAGATAAATATTCAAAATATAATACAATTGAAACAGGAATTAGTTGTTTGAGCAGTAGGCATGTAAGTCCTAATTAAGTATCTTTGCATAAGTCACTTTCAAGATTTCAATATGAAAAAAGTTTAAGTATCAATTTATAGGCATTCAAATACTGAAAGTTTTATCTCCAGTACAGAAAAGCTATGATGTTGAAAGCTTTTTAATAAAGGTTAAAAAATATTACTAAATTAAAGATGCTTCAAATTAAGCATAAAATTTGATGTTCAACTCAACAATGTTTAATCACATGTCTAAAGATTGTGTGAACCCCTAAGTCTGTTGCTACGAAAATGCACAAATTTGTCATTTCTATAAGCATCTGCAAGATTTTTTCAAACAGTTTTTTTCATAAAACACAATAAACAGGTTTAGATATGTACTACATGAAAATTGCCTTAGATATTTGAAAAATTACAGTCCAGATTCATGATTTGAGATACTCATATTCTAATCTTTTCAAGATTGATTTCATATATGGTTCTAAAATTTCTTTCTAGATTAGTTATAGATATATACTAGCTGAAGATATAAAAGTCTTCAGTTTCTGCAACTGTAACCTGGTAACTATATTCAGTAATATAGATTAGTTGGAAAAGAAAACTGTTTTCAGTAGAGGAAAGTGAGGTAATAATATGTATAGTATAAGGTTCATATTTTAAAGCTATAGGTTTATTTTTAAGCTGGCAACAGCTGCTGTAATTCTAACACATTTAAATGAAAGGCTGAAGACTGAAATATTGTAAACTAAACTAAATAAAAGAGAAGGGATATAGACACACAAATCAAAAAAAAAAAAACAATGTCCACATTTTTGTCAGATAAAATCCTCTCTGAATTCAGACACGGTCCCAGACTGCTGTCTGTGTTGTTCTGGGTTATCCAGAATTAGAAGATGTAAATACCATCTGCAGATTTTACTGCCTGGACCTCTTGAACTTCTGCAGTTCCATAGCCAAAAAGCAGATCTAAAAATATTAAGAATCATCCAAAATGATCAGAGGAATGTTTAAGCTGGAAAAAAAAAAAAAAAGGGGGGGAAATAAGTCATAAGATCAGTAAATTTTACACTTTTATCTCTTTTGCTATACTTTTGCAAGGAAATGAAAGAAAGTCAGTAGCAATTAATTACACTAGGTAGATTTTTGCTCTCAATTTTGCTCTCAATTACACGGATTGTAAAATAAGCACAACTACACTGATAGCAGAAATGCTCGTTAAACCTTCATGGGCTTCACTGTGAGCACTTGGACTCATTTTCTTTACTATACTGTCATTAAAGGCAAACATACAGTGTCTTGAATGTGGACACTGACAAACATTTATCGTGAGTTGATTTACCTCCTATTTGGCAGGACTGATTTGCAGAATTGTATGTGTATTGAGAGAGTTTTGTATTTACAGTGTCTCTGAGATAATAGATTTCAATTTATTAATATTTTTTAGGAAAAGGACCTGCAAGTTTGCTTTCAAAATAGTTTTACTTCCTTTTATACAGTTTAATGGATTTTATAGAACTATTTTTTAATTTTTAAAGCAGCAATATTCAAGGTGGCATGTGCACCCTTCAGAATGAACGACTAGGAACTTGAACAGGTGTTTATGCATAAAATGCTCAAACAATCCTCTCTAAACACTTTGCATCTATTCACACAATATAAGGAAAGAATTGTCATCAGTGGTTTTCAGACCACCTATAAGTTGAAAAATGATTGCATGAAGAATCCACTGGATCACTGGAAATAACAAAGTTGTTAAAAATAATAATGTAAATTATGAATAAAATATATTAATCTGATCGAATACATTACAGTCAAATAAATTGCCCAATCTTTTTCCAGGAATGCCGATAACATCCAAGTTCCTGTCCATATTCTTCTGCGGTTTCAAGTACAAAAGAATGAAATGAGTGCAGCTGACTGGAAAAACATATTGAATGAGGAAAAACTCTAAGCTGCTGAATAAAGATATTGGAAAGTAAAGAGGCTAGGAAGCTAACCTGAGAGACAAAATAACCTCATTTTAAGACTAAGTCATTCAGAAAGGCAATCCAAGCAAGGCTCAGAAGCTACAGGGTTGTTTTTATATCTCAGTTATTTCCACATACCTGAAAGTGGCTGATCAGGTTGATGGAATGTCAGGCACCACATATGAATACACCAAATGGCACAGCTCATTCTCTGGAGGCCCATGAGGCAGCTATGCTCAGGGGACTAACATTTGGCATACAGGAATAGTACGACTTTGCTTGCATTTGTCATTTACACTCTAATGGAAAAAATTAGCTTCGAAGTACGGAAGATACCAAATAAAGAGGAATCATTATCAAGGAACTGTAGCAGACAATTCTGAAAAAAACTTTGCGGACAGGAGAATTCAATGAAAATATGGAACAAAAAATTTGTTCAAACAAATTTTGCTGCCTTATTCAAGATCAAGTTCTTTGACCCAGGAAAATTTCTGCACCGTACAAAAGAGGCAGACACTATCTTAAAGAGCCAATACCTTAATTCACTCCAAGCAGTGCTGTAATTTCAGTGAAACAGCACAAAAACACATCCATGCCAGTCAGAGTATTTGATCTTTGTAAGTGAACTGTCTGCTTAGTCTTCTCACAAGTATTGGACTATCTTCATCCATATGAAAACCAATGAATGACAAAGAATATGAAAGGATATTATTTGTTAAAGCTAATGGGATTGGTGGTAGATCATTGCCTGTGAGTCCAAGATCTAAGCACACAAGAGAAGATATTCTGAGTCCCTAAGCAGTATGACCTCATATTAATGTGAACTATTCATGCATATTTTTTTTTTTGTTATTACCCCTGACAAAGAGCACATGCACACCAAAGTTGCACCTACATTTTGTTGGGTAGTCCTCCAAAGCCCATATGCAGGGCATTTGTAAATATACCTTCTTTACAAGGTGGGAGTCCTACTAATGTTGGGTTAAATGACATAACTTTTCTTGCACAGTCTCTCTGTTGACATACTGTCTCAGCTTGAATTCTCCTTATTTCTATTAACAAATTTTGAGCAAGGGGATATTGAAGGAGTAGAGTGTGAATCCTCTGCAGATGATGGTCATAACATAACATTTCATTCCAGATCTTCTCAGAGTACTTCCACTGAAAAAGTAGCAAAGAAAAATATGCAGTTTTGATAAAACCAAAATGATTTTTGGAAACATACAGGATTTACATAAAGATTTCAAGACATGAGCCCTTGGGCTGAAAGAGAAGAACATTAAAATACATATTTGTCATTTGCTTTTCAGCATATTCAGAACTTTTAATACAAGGTCATACTCTGATATACTCAGAGAAGCATTAAAAGTGGATCACTAATGCTTGCTGTACTAACATTATGAAATGTTAGTTTCAGGTGTGTGGAGACTGTAAGAGTCAGGAAGGACAAAGTGGTATATCTACAAGAGCTCGCTCTTTGTCAGGATGATTGCAATTCCTCTTCATATCTCATTCAGTTCCAAATCCTCGCCCCTAAGAATTAAAATTCTGTAGCTACTTCACTGTGACTCCTCTAGAGTGGTAGGTTAGACAAGTTCTCTCAGTAGCTCAGCAGGAAGGAACCATTTTTGCAAAACCAGTTTGGGCAAAATATATATACAAAATATATTTGGACAAAATAAACACAATACTGAGATGTCCACTGCACAGTCTGACAAGAGGAAAGCATTAGATTTCTTTGAGAATAGAGAATCTGATCAGTTGTCTTCTCAGGAGGAACAAGAATAGTTTTAGTTGTTCATGTGCTGGATGTTTCTCCCTGCTGGGAGCTAGCTACCAAATCCCCATGACCCCAGAAATATTAATAGCTCCATGTATCTGTATTATTGAGTAGGCCTGCTTGCATGTGTAAGAGAACGCCAGTTCCCCACCAGGGGCTTTAAAAATATTAAGGATATAATTACAGCCAACCCAATAAGAGAGGGTTTTTTATTTTTGCTTTTGCAAAAATAATCTCCACATCTGGATTAAAAGTTTCACTATTACTGATAAGATCATGAATTAGAAGTAAGTTATAAAAATTTAGTGGTCTGTTAAATTTTCTTAGACAGTTTCTGAACCACAGAAAGGCTCCCTGCAAAGGGAGAAGTATCCAGACCTCAGACCTCCCACATGACAGCCCTCATCACGAGGCAGCAGAGCCAGGCTCCCTTTTTCTCTCTGCCCTAAATGGATATTGGATTCTCATCTGTACAGTGATATTATTTTAATCTCTTGGTGTAAGAAAACGCAAAGGATTTTGCTGTGACTCTATTACTTTCTCTGAAACAAAATTTGGAAAAGGGGAAGGTTTTCACAAGCAAAGGTCCTCAGTCTGGGAATCCAGAACAACAGGCCGAATTTTAGCTTTTCATTAAAAGTATGAAAAAAAAAAAAAGAAAAAAAGGAAGGTTGAAACACAGACTTTTAAATAAAACCTTTAAAATATTTCTTCTTTTACTTTTAGTTATGCAATTTCTAATATGGGGAAAAGTAACTTCTTCAATGGCATAAATCAGGAGTTTAAGAGCTAATTCTCCTGGAGATGCTTGAGAATCCAAATAATACCTAGCAGATTGTACTGCAGAATTTTAGGCTGGAACTCTCTGGTTGTTTCAATTATTTTTGCAAGCATTGGTTGGAAGCCAGTGATTTTTAGTCCCTCTTGCAGCAGGAGGTGAAAATCTTATGGAAGAAACTAAGAATGCCTTAATGAGATCCACAAAAGTGTGTTTCTTGCTGAAACTACGTAAGTGAGACATTATCTACCCGGATACATAATGTAATAGGTGTGGTGCTGAAGTGCAAGACTAGGATTTGGCATTTAAAAGATTAAGGTGAACATACATCACATTTTTCAGGATTTACAGAATAATTTGTGACTCTTTAAAGAGTTTTGCAAGGTTACACAAAAGCTGTACAGTATATTATTGCCTCAAACAATTGTATCACTCCTTTAGAAGCGTTTATACTCCATGCACTTTATGGTGTCATTGTCAAAAGAAGTGGAAGAAAGCTATCAATACTTGTTAGAAAATACATGACATAAAAGCCTGAGGAAAACAAAGTTCACAGGTGCTTTGACTGCAACACTGTTGCAGTAACAATGTGGTTTTTAGTCAGTGCTGAAGACTTTCAAAAGAGCATTTTGGGAAATAAAATTCACATTTTCTACTAGATGTGACATTTTAAAAAGACTTTCCTCATACACTGGCCCGGGACACTTTTAAGACCTTTTATGAATTTCATTTACTACAACTTCACATACATTTCCTTCAAGTACAGTCTCTTTTAATGACATAAAATTCTTCCATAATTACAGTGGAATGTCTAGGATACTTTTTTATTTTGTTATTTTTACCTGTTTGGGGCCAAGTACCCTATGAGCTATTAGATGTGTAGCTTTGATAAGATTAGATGAGATTATATCTTCAGGAGTTTCTGATGGGGTTGTGTTTTTCCAGCTCCTTCTTCTCATGTGGAAGACAATCAGTATTTCACATAGTAGAAGGTAAGAATCCTTTTATGTGAATAGTGGACATTACTACTCTTGTGCCTGTCTCTGACATGTCATCACAACGGGTTCCATGGATGTGTCAGTTTTATTGCAGAATGAAAAACTAACCTGGCTACTGGAAAATTCTTCTCCTAGAGCCCTTATGGATCACAGGTTTAGTTGCATCCTAGGATAGAGATGCCTTTGCCTTGTATTTTTATTCTGGTGTCTGTACCTCTTGATGTTCCAGTGCACCAGGAACAAAAATTGATACCTAAACCCACTGAGATTACTGACACCCAGAGGTATCTAACCAGGGGACAGAATAAAATATACTGATTCTCTCTGCTACTGACTGCAAATTATCAGCCATGCCAGTGCTGCACAGCATGCTGAAAGAAGGTAGATAAGTACAGTATTAATTACATCTGGAATATGTCAGGAATTTTCAGTCCTTTGTCCAAAGACCAGTGTTGAAAAGGGAGTTAAAAACTACTGTCTTACTGTTAATGAAAAAAATGTAATAAAAAAAGGAAAGGAACATAAAATTTCTATGTTTATTTGTGATAATATTATCCACCTTTTGCTGTTTTGTTTTCTTCTTCCCAGTGCCATTGCTGTTGATTATTTGTACAGGAGCTTCTGTAGAGAATAGCTTAAGGAATCAGAAAATCAAAATTCTATTTGGAGAGAAATAAATGTTTACAGATTTTTAGGGGATGCAAAACATCTTTTTACCAGCTAGGGTGGCACAATGTAGATGTGCTTAGGACACCAGATATCTACGTCCCACCTTGGCTGAGACTCAGCTCACACTGGTAAAGAATTTGTAAGCACTGACTCACTACCAACCCTCTAGAATCCAAACCTAGTGTTCTATGGTAACATATACTTATTGTAACCAGAATAGCCTTCGGAAAAGCATGTGTATATTCCATGAATATGCAGGTTTACTGGGTTGAATATGGGTTTTCTTGGCAAGTTACTAGTAAAATCCTCAATCGTGCCAAAGGATCCTATTTCTGGAGAGAAACAAGGAGACTCTAATCTTGTCTCCATATATTCCTAGGATGAAAACATTTCATACGATGATAATGTATTTTTTTGATGATGCTCAATTTCAACACACTGTTTGGATAACAAAAAAGTCTAATTCTTATTAAAGTGCTGCATGACATTTCTCCTCCTTAAAATAAAAAGATGGTGAGGCCTAAATCAAGGTTTAGAAACAAGTATTTAAATATTCCAGCTCTAACCACACTGCTTATAAAAGGGGTTTTGAATAAACCTCCCTCCTCCCAGGAGCTGCTTTTAACTTTCAAATGAAGCATGACTAATTTCTAGCAAAGCAGATATGATGTTTCCAATTAGCTCAGAGAGCTGAAAATAGTTGTGATGTTATCAGACAGTGGGTGCTGTGAATAGGAGCCACATCCTGACATAGCCTGTATCCTGGTTAAAATTTGAGAAGAAACATAAAAATTACTTAATAACATAATTGTGCATTCTGACTTTTTGTATTTTTATAAATTTTCCAAAGAATTTCTGGTCATAACCAAGCATCAGCATTTTATTGCTTGGTCATTTCTTTGCCAGCCAATTTGTAGGTTATGAATACTAATCTGTCTTAAAACAGTAACCCTCCACAACATATTTCACCCAGGGCCTGAGCCAGATTCCTCTGGAAAAAAATGCCTTTCCCAGTTTTGTGACTTTTTGTTAGTTTGCTGTAACGTGATTGCAAGCAATAATACCAGCTTAGGCCACTATCTTCTAAAGCCTGATCTTTACACTAATCACAATTGCTCCTATTGGAGACAAGTGGGACAAGCCTGAGTCTTGCACATTTCCTAACACTGGAAAATGTAAACAGAAAATATTATGCTGATGATGAGTTATTCTCTCTTTAAATTGCGTTTAATAAAATAAAAGACCACAATGCGAGCTGTAATGTAAGATTCCTTGGTTCACATGCTGTATTATTATTACAGTATTATCATTGGCTCCAGCCTATGGGGTTTTTTGTAATTATTATTATTTCCTTGTATTCTCTGTTTATTTTTACAGCTAGTAAAAAACAGGCTCATCCAGGACATATAGTATGGATTAAAATGAACAAAGCCTTTTTAGAGGCAATAAACTGGTTGTCTAGTGGTTGGAGTTTGGTCAATTAAAAGGGTTCTTAATGAGTGCAAAATGACTAGGCAGCATCAAATATTTTTGTGAATATTTTTTACTTGATTTTGATGTAAATATAGAAGACAAAATACAGAACACAGCTTTTGAACAAAACACATACATTTTCCTGGGTTACCTTACCTGTATAAAATGCTACAGTGTTGTCATTTTCATATTTGATTAAATGCTACCGCATTTCTGACTTCTGCCATAAGAAATCAAGTGGTGGCACATTTTTTTCAAGCCTACACTATATATAATAAGATTGCATAATGCAGGAAAAAAAGTAAAATACTAATTTGATAGAACCTTTGTTTGACTCAAGCGGTCAAATCAGCATCTGCCGTAAGTGTCCATATCTTTGAATACACAGAACTCCATAAAATATTCCTTCTTCCAAAGAGAAATTGCTACAGAAACAGTACCCATACCATAAGAAAGAAAATAGCTTTTCAGAAATGCTGCTACGCTTTTCAGTTAATTTCAGAAGTCAATATCAGTTTTTGAAAGGAAAAGCATCCCTTATTTTCTGTGAAGAAATGATATTTAAATTGATAGTAAACTCTGTGGGCCTTCAGGGATTTGAAGATTTCACCACTAGTTTTTAATCTTCAAGTATCTCTGTTATTTGTGATCTAATTGACCTTATTTTGCCAGGAAAGTTTTCACAAAATATTTTAGAAAATGAGAGTACCTTTTCAAGGACTGAATATGATATGGAAATTGGCATGTCATGGAATACATTTTTACTAGAGTCTTTTTTTCCAACATCGGTTTAGAGGAATACTGATATTTTTCTGTCTTATTTTGGCTTTATGGAAAAAAAACACCCTGTGTTTTCTGCTAAGAAAATGTCAGTGTCTTCTAAATGTGAAACCAGTTTCAGCCAACAATTTAAAAAGAAATAGCCAGGTTGGATGGAACTCTGAACAACCTGGTCCAGTGGGTGGAATCCCTGTCCACAGTGCAGGAGGGGTTGGAACCAGATAATCTTCATGGCCCCTTCCAACCCAAAACATTCTATTATTCTATGAAATTATATGCAAGTTTTCTCGCCTGTTATACTCTATAAAAAGAGCTGCTACAGTCCTCACTAGTTTGTGAGGTTTCTTCCTGTGAACTTGATAGAAAACTTCTCCTACTCTCCGAGAAATCCTATGGAGAAGATGAGGAAGTCCAGCCTCTTCGAGCTGAGGCACTTCTTGTAATAAAGTAGATCTCTCTGCATCTATTACACTACAGCTGTGTACAAACATCTTCCTTATACCAGCTAGAAGGACAGAAAAGCAAAGTGTCAGCAATGGATAAACAGGCTGTATGAGGAAAATGGAACTTAGCTTTACTTGGAAGGTGGCTTTTTTGCTTGGAAGGTGGAAAGTTGAGGAGTCTGAAAGGGGAATATAAAAAGATAATCAAGGAGCCATCATTCTCCATTCCTGATGCACATACCACCATCAATACTTCCAGGTCTGAGACTTTTTCTGCTCAAGAAGGAAATACATATCAGACTGTTCATGCACTGATTAACAATAAAGCAACCCTGAACCCCGTGCTGTAACTGTTGGACCCCCAGGTATAGCCACACACTTATTCTGAAAATGGAGACAATCACACTTAATTGCTTCCATGCGTACTTAGATCACAGATGTGACAGGCACTGTGCCTGACCACAAATTATTAGAGAAAAACATTAGCTGGTATAAGTCTCGCTTATGAAAGTGTGCCAGTGGAAAAAGTCACAGGATCATGCTCACCAGCTACTACACAGATGCCAAGGGAAAGCATATCAACAAGAGCTGAAGTTTATAAAAAGTACATTGTGCTTCTTGGAATAAAGAGGTTTCTGACTGCGTTAACTTATACTGCTGTTGTTTTAAGAGTAAATAACATGCAGACATCCAGCTAGCTAATTGGCTGCTGCAGTTTTCATTTGGAATAATTTACAAAACCACAACATAAGTTATTATGCAATGACTGGGCTTCCATCAACATAATTTCCCATTACAGCTCTATCTAAACCAAATACTATTTGGGGATTGTCCATCTTTCACTCATTTGGCACCAGGTTAAAGATGTTAATTGCTGAGCATTGGACTGGGCCTGATAGGCACTTACCCAACCCAGGCTCCGCAGGTTCATGTCACCCCAGGGGGAGCCTTCAGTAATGAGTCCTGGAGAAGAGCAATCCAGCTCCAACAGGTAGCTAGGACACCACCTCAGGTACATTGCTGAGGGGTACCGCAGTGCACCTTCTTGAGGACTGGGAAAAGGCATCTGGTTACCACGTATATTGGGTTTGCATAGCAAGATTTTGGTAGCAGGAGGCTTACAGGTGTGGCTTCTGTGAGAAGCTGCCAGAAGCTTCCTCCATCTCCGACAGAGACAACATCAGCCAGCTTCAAGATAGGCCTGCCACTAGCCAAGGCTGAACCCATCAGTGATTGCAGTAGCACCTCTGGGATAACATGGTGTCCCAGTTTAATGACAAATTTAGGGGTGGGAACTCCTATTTTTATTCCCCACCAATATAGAAAGGCAAAATGTGAGGAAATATAAGTGAAAAAATAACCGTTTACTGACAAAGGGAAAAAAATATCAGCAACCACAAAGATACAAAGGAAGTAGTTTACAAGGCAGGAATAATTTTCTAGCGTCCAGCCCCACCCTCCCCGGGGCAAAAACAGGAGGCAAAATAGTGGGGGCCCCAGCGGCTAGGAGAGCAAAGGAAACAATATGGCAAATGAGTTTCCGCGGTCCTACATCTTCTCCCCAGCCAGAACACAACGGAAAAATGGGGCAAAGCAAAACCTGGAAAACTATTTCATCTGAGGTGAGTTATGCTGCCGGAAAAACGCTGACTGGAGGTGGCAGCAACTGCCACAGTCCCTGCAGCTCGCTGTGGTCCCAGCAGCAAGAGGCAGCGCCAAAGAGGTGCTCCCGGCTCTGCTGCAGCTTCAGGGGCAAAGAAGTGGGTAACTAGTGGTGCCTGGGATTCCTGGTGCAACTCTGACCCACAGCAAAACCGTCCCCACACCAGGTGGAAGAATGGCCCCTTGTGATGATGTGATGGTATTCATCATTGTAGCTCCACCTCCTGACTTGTAACCACAACACATAGTTAAGAAGAGGGCAGGGGGAAGAGAAGAGAGGAGTCAGAATATGTGAAAAAAACAGCCCTGAAGACACCGAATTAAGTGAAGGAGGGGCATGAAGTGCTCAAGGTACCAGAGCAGAGATTTCCCTGATGCCCATAGTGAAGACCCTAGTAAGGCAGACTGTCCCCCTGCAGCCCCTGGAGCAGATATCCACATGCAGTCCCACACAACAGAGTCTGTGGATGCCCAAAGGAAGTTGTGACTCTGTGGGAGGCCAAACAGTGGAGCAGGCTCCTGACAGGACCTGAACCTGACAGGCAAGATGGAGAGAGGATCCCATACTGGAGCAGGTTTTCTGGCAGGACATATGACCCCACAGGGGACCCACACCGGAGCAACCTCTTCCTGAAGGACTGTACCCCATAGAAGGGACACACATTGGAGCAGTTCATTAAGAACTGCAGCCCAAAGGACTCACGTTGGAGAAATTTGTGGAGAACTGGTCCTCCCATGGAAGGGACCCCACACCATAACAAGGAAAGAGTGTGAGAAGTTGTCCCTCCGAGGACAAGTAAGCATGATGAATTGACTGTAACCCCCATTCCCCATCCTCCTGCACTGCTGGGATGAGAGGAGGTAGAGAAAATTAGGGGTGAAATTAACTCCAGGAGGAATGGAGGAGTGGGAAAGAAGATACTTTAAGGTTTGGGTTTATTGCTCATTACCCTACTCTGATTTGATTGGTAATAAATTAAAATTACTTCCTCAGGTTAGGTCTGTTTTGCCCATGACAGTAACTGATGAGTGATCTCTCCCTTTCCTTATCTCAACCCACAAGCCTTTCATTGTATTTTCTGTGCCCTGTCCAGCTGAGGAGGGGAGTGATAAGAGTTGCTTTGGTGGGGATCTGGCATCCAGCCGTGGTCAACCCACCACACCAGGACTCTTTACAGCTTGTGGCATGACAGGAGGCAGGAGGTGCAATGGCAAAGAAGTTCCCATTGCTCCCAAAGGACTTCTACTTAAAGCTAGGGCCTGGAAAAGAGACAAGAAAAGACCTTTTCTTCATTCTCCTGATATCCCTATTTTCTGCAGATTCTTCTTTAAAAAACAAACAAACAAACAAACAATTTAAATCTACTCTTATTTCCTTGGGTCTAAGTTCCAAAAGAAATGAGAAAACTACATGGCTGTATCCATAGGTCCCCCCATGTTGGTTTCGAAGATGTGCAGAGATTTAACACATGATCTGCAGAGGGTATATTTGTAATAGGATTTGTTGCTCCTCAGATGCCAAAACACAACTTTCTCTAGCTGTGGAAATAAATGTCTTAAATCCATTAAGCACTTACACTTCATCCTAAATTCACTGGTACTATGAAATAGCTGAACTTATGTCCCCAGGTATGGGCAAAAGAATCTCCACAGACCTTCTGAACACTTGTATAAACTCGACCATGAACAAAAGGCCTAAATTTTGAGTGTATTTTTGAGTGCTACAGAGACAGCAGCCCAAAACCTCCGTTCATTTGAGTATGTGGGTACTGTATAAGTTGTTACATGAAAGACCATTCATTGAGAAAGTAGGAATCTTATATTAAAGTCTTTTCCTACCCCTCATTTCCCACAGGATGCCCTTACCACCAGCCTATAAAATGACTGATGTGGAGGTACCCTCTGTAACTGGCTAATCCTACAGCTCCCAGCACTTAATGCGAAGAACTTTATTTTCTTCCTTTAGAAGACCTGGTTAAAAGAGTCAAGTTAGCCCTTATTCTTAGGCGGGTGGAGGGGGGGCAAATCCAGTCATCCAGTCTCACCTGCAATGCTACAAGTATTTGCCCCATGGAGTGCCAAGTAAATGTAGAGCAGCTTACATTTGCAATCCTTATAGCCAGCTACACTGACACTGCATAGTGCTTTGTCTCATGTGGCATTCCTCTGACATGAGGAATTCTTAAGACATGATTATTTCACTAGTGTGCATTCTTTTTTGCATCAAAATTCTTCATCTATCATGAGGCCTGTGTTTCCTCTGGTAAAGTGGTGGTGTTACAGAATGAATGTGGAAGACGCATGTTGTGGGCTCAGAGCAATTTTGTGAGAGAGTATTTGCTTATCCCAGAATCACAGAATCAATCAATGAGACACGCTCTGATAATGATAGTGATAGGATAAGGGGGAATGACTTTAAACAGAGAATAGGGTTAGATTAGATATTAGGAAAAAAATCTTTGCTATGAGGGTGGTGAGACTGGAACAGGTTGCCCAGAGAAGTTGTGGATGCCCCATCCCTGAAAATGTTCAAGGCCAGGCCGAGAGTGGCTCTTGGAAACCTGTTCAAGTAGAGGGTGTCCCTACCTGCATCAGGGGAGTGGGAATTAGATATCTTTAAACTCCCTTCCAAGCCAAGCCATTCTATGATTCTATGATTCTTTGAATGCTGAAAACCTCCATGCAGCAGGTGGAGTAAAGTAAAGATGGACTATAGTAAAAAGTTTCTGACTTGGACTGCATCTTAACTCTATCTTGGAAGGGACTAGTCGATCTGTAAAAAAATCACACCAGGAAAAGAGCAAACACAGCAGTGAAGTGGTCAGGGAAGGATGCTGTTGTGAACCATAGACTAATTATTAGATGGCTGAATCCTTTGAGTCCTAATGGAGAAAATCTAGTACACAGCCCTGTGAGACATTGCTAAACAAAGGAATACACTTGGTCTCCTGTTTTCCTCTTCAGTTTATCCTTTCTGCTAGCTTTGTCTGCTTCTGAATTGCCCCCTGTTAGGTGCACAAGGACTGTAGTGGCTTACATACATGTATACTTTCTCCATCTCTATTTCTTTTAACCATCCAGAAGGCTAAAAATTATGAGTTTAATCTTTTTAGACTTTCGTGGATTTAAATGCAAAAATTTGTGTTTATGCCTATTATTTTTCTTGAATGTTACTGACTGAGAAGAAGGTAGACAGTAAGAGCTTCCTTTTGTCTCTCTCCCCCATTGTCTGCACTAAATCTTGATGGAACTTGATGGAACTGTGCCCCTCTCACAGCAGCAGTGCTGTTGTGAGAGGGGCACAGACAGGGATATTCAACCCCCCCAAAAAACAATGTACAGTCTCTACCTGTCATTTCTACATCTTTTTACAAAGACCTTAATTTGCAGCCTAAAACTGAAGACAAAAATTCTTCAGCCGTGAGCCTGCCATTGATTCTGTCAACATGCTGCTCTGTTTGAGAGACTTAAAAAAATACTTTTCTTTCCATAACATATGCCCTTTACTAAGCCATTAGGAGAATACATCTCAGTAAGGTAAAGAACACTTCCAGCTTCCAAAGACTTCCATCTATATTTGCTCCTTGTACACCTAGAAGTAGCTGGCAAAGGAAACGACCTGTCAGATTACTGAGTCCATTTCCTTGCAAGGATAGGATAGACTCCCATGGGAGATAACATATCAGATATTAAAGTGATTTCACACTTATCTTAGCTAAGAGGTCAGACTTAATGTTTATTGTACACGGCAGCTCTATGAGTTTGTCTGCTTAGCCACATTGCAGTAAATAGACAACACCTGTGCAGTGAGCACACATTCCTTGTCTTATTGGGGGAAACGAATCCTGCAAACTGAGTCCTGTTGTAGCAGCTTTGATTTTCAGGTAACTCAGGATCCAGGGAACTCAAACAAGGACTCGCATAGAGGTATGGTTTCAAAAAGCTCCCAAAAGCATCAGTAGAGTCCCAGAGTTAAAATGTCATGTGTGCATTGGAAAAAGCAGCTTATAGTAGGTCAGACATCATTACCCACATACACAGGAACTTAATACCAGGCAAGGGGCATCCTCTATTTAATCCTGACAGAGCATATTCAATAAAAAGCCTATTTAGAAATAAATTAACAACAAAACATAGTGAATTAAAAGCCACAATGGAGGAAAATAATTTAAGGAATGGAATAACGAGAACAATTTTCAGCCATGAAATGTTTTTATCTTCTGATAACTTGCAAACGGTAAAGCCATGAATTTATGCATAAGATACAATACACAACAAAGAGATAATTCATATTCAAATCTCATGGTCCTCCATCACACATCCCTCTGTTTATATGTAGATAGTCTTATGAGAAAATGACACCAGGCACAACCAAAATTATGAGACAGCAAGTCAAGCCTGAAGATAATAATTACTTAGTTCACACAGGCACAGTGAAATTCTTCAGCTCACTGTCTTGGTGGCCTACAGTGGCAAATCTATCATGTGAAAGCAGTAAATTAGAAGGATATTCTTTACTTCCCTTCTTCTTTATTTTTTTTTCCCCCCCTGAAACACTTAGTGAACTAATAACTGTTTGACAGTTGCATGGCTAGTATTTCAGAGGAAAGGGGCTCACTGACAGCACCAAGAGCCCAAGCCCATTCCCATTTATACGAGTGCAAATCTTGAGCAAGTCCATTGGTTTTAGCTGCATTACTCTGAATATCAATGGTACAAGGCAGTAGAAAAATGGAAAAAGGAATCCCATTTTACTATGGGAAGGCAGTTGCTTCCAAAAGAAATGCACACTATATAAACTACAAGGAATACTCAGTGTCCTAGTTAAAGGTAATGTGGTAAAATAAAGCAATGAAAAATTAATCTAATCTCATAAAATAAAAGCATTAGAAAAACTTATTTACAACATTTTCCCCTTGATAAAAGGGACTATTTATCATTTTGTCAAGATGCTTAGCTATTCAAGGACTTCGTTAGACTAGCCTATTGAGATATATTTAGCAGTTTACACAAGAAATGCCTTAGTTGTCTCTTCTTCCTGAGAAAAGTTTGACTATTTACAGTTTCATCAAAACTCAGATTCTCCTTTTTTCCCTCTCAAAACAGTCAACGGAGCAATTAATTATGACATTTCTCTCAAGACAACTACAGGCTGGAAAGTGTGCAAAGCGTCTGTTTAATATAATGATACATTTAAACTTCCTAATTGCTAGAATCATGATATACAATAGTCTTTTCTCAGAGAAATTGTGATTAAATAGTCATAGGGTGTCTAAGAATAAAGTACTTCTGGCACTTCTGTAAGAAAAATTTAACATCAAGACGATTTTGTTCTAATGAGTCTTAAAGCAGCAACATGATACTGTTAAGAAATGCCAATACATAATTCTGCCTCAGGATTTTTTAACGTGGATGTTTGCATTCCTTCTCCAGATTTTTTTTTTCCTTAAAAGTGCCTTCCAGTCTCCTAAGTCACTTATAAAATTATAATAATACATTTTCATTGTTTCTAGAGATGTAGCAATACTTGTAACAGTTTGCTCGCTGTACTGGTCAAGCTCATTGTAAGTTACTAGCTAGGATATACTGTATTTTAGCTCCTAAGTGTGATTTTACAATTTGTGCCATGTAAACCAAATGCCACATATTCACTGACTTTTTTAACAGCTGAGGCTCTCACAAGCAATGTAGGAGGACACTGATAAGAAACACTTCTTTTTGAAAGAATATAAAGTGCAGCCTGTAAAATGGAGTGCTTCTTCCAGGATTTCTGGATCGGCTCATGAACTAGAGAGGACTAAATGTAGCAGATGAATACAAGTAAGTGAATGCTAAGACTGTCAGCTGAGACGGGTTACAACAATAAAAGGAAATATTATAAGACATTAGCATGTATAAGATATAAACTATGATCATAGGAACATACAAAATCACAGACAATTAAAGGAAATTTGTCAACATGAAGTCAAGACAATTATCTTAACTCACAAATCTTTCAGCAGAACTTGTCTAACATAAAATCCAGATTTGGAGAGATTGGTTGTTCTGAAAAAAATTAACTTGAACTGATTATTTTCTTCTTTAAGATGTTGTGCAGGAAATTTGAATCTGATTTTACAAATCTATATTCATGAAGATGTAAAGCTGGGGAAAAAATACTTATGGGGAAAAATACATTAAAATAATACATTCAGTATAGTATTTATATAGTTTTTCTAGCCCATAAAGTTAGTGTTGCATTTTTGGGTATCTATGGAAATTGTAGTAGAAGAGGAGTTATTACAGAATCTCAACTCAGTTTTCAATGAGAATTTCATAAACCTCATGGAATAATAAAAGACAGTTCAAATTAGTACTATCTACTTAAAACCTTAATACAAATGTTACATCCTGTTTCATGAAAAGCATTAATTCACTACCATTCTGTCAATTACAGGCTTTTTACTTTTTCTATTTTATTGCATGCTTCCTGACAAATACCTATCGTATAGCTTTAATATATGACTAATATCTTTTACGGACTCATATTTACAGAATAATTTAAAGATATCAAGCCTACCATTTAGTAACATGTCATAATGAAGACAACCTTCCCAAAACACCTCAAGAAACCCAGTTCAACTCTTTAATTCATATTCTAATAAATACTTAATAAATCTGATCAGGTAATGCAAAAAATAATATTTGATTTATTTGATTTCTTTTTTCTGTTCACAAATTATCTGCAAACAGAACACATTATTCTTCAGTTATTGAATTATTTGAATTACAGATTTTTTCCTAAAAAATATACTGATAATTTATTAGATATCTGACAACTCTGAGGTAGTTTATTTTGGATATTTAATTTAAAAAATAGGTTATTTATATTAGCTGCACAGCTCATTTTTGTTCTTAAACTAGATAAGCTCGACTATTAAATCTCAGGTGTCTGATGCAAATTATTTTGATTACAATTCAGTGAGTTTTCTTCAAAAACGATTCTTCACTAGAATATTTTACGGGACATGAAAAAAAATTAGTTGTGTCAAAGCCTAAAATTTCCATAAGATTCCACGTCTCCTAAGTCCTTAGTTAATACTTGCTGCATAGGAAGGGATATAAGTATTTCTTTAGTGTCAAAGTTAACTCTACATATCTAGCTAACATGCAGTACCAATACACCTGGCAGTGCTCAGATCCACTGCAAAGGTGTGTGTTACAGCAGTCAGGCTCTGCCAGGAACTGTAAGTACTGGATAAAAGACTGCTCAAGCAGACGTGCACACAGCACAGTCTCAAATCAGAACCCAGGTGACATTAACTCATTATTTTGTCTAAATGAATAAGAAAATAGAAGAAGTAGAAAGCGTAATTTTTTCTCTCCCCTTACATTCTCTCTCTCAGTCAATGCAGAAGAGTTTAATAGGCTTTTTTTCTCCTGGAAATAGACTACTCATTTTGAAGGAAAAATTCTCAGACTGCAATGCACTTTCTTATCTGCTGTGAGGATCTCCTCTGCACTCCTGCTCTCTCTGGAATCCCAATGATGTCAACACCAGATCTGCATGCAGAGCAAATACGGAGTAAGCATCTGGGACCTGTCTTGCGGGTAATTAAAAGAAATCCTAGTTCCTTACAGGACAGCAAATTCAAAAGACTTATCAATTTCAGTCATTTAACTGTTCACAGCCACTACTGTAGAGAATAATTTATTAACGAAGGTTAATACAGGAAAATATCAAAGCTAACTTAAGTAATATTATTGCTTTAATACTTGGAATTCATGAAAGCCCTATGATAATAATTTCTAAAACCTAACCAAACAATATATCAGAGGACTCCAATTCAAATTTCTGTATGCTTTTTATAAATTACTGGCATCACAGGAAGAATTAAAAAGGCCAAGGGAAGAAATTCTGTAGTCATCCTTTGAGACCATTTTATGGAAACCACCTAATTCCCTTAAGTTGCACAGAATTTAATTTATTTTTGGTGCTGTATTATTTTTGTTTTGTTACTGTACATCCAAGATTTATTAAAAATTAACTTTCAAGACCCTTATAAGTAGAATTGTTAAGGTTTTGTGAAATGGTATGACAAAGGTAATGAAAGATTATTGTAGCTTCATAGTGATGAATCCTCTGGAAGACATTTTCATGTCACAGAGTTTTCTGGTCTATGTAATTTTCTTAATACGTTTTTCCACCGGAAAGAATGTTTCTATTATTTTCAATTTCATTTGAATTTGAGTCAATATGAATTTTTTAAATGTTTTGATAAACAAGCTTTAGTAGCAGAAAGAGCACACAGACAAATCATTTTTCTGCAACATAAATTAATGCAGCTGAACATTTCAAATGTAAGTGTTGCTTACTTGAGAAGCAAAACAGTGTTAACGTGAAGATTTTCTGAAACACCACAGGGGGATATATTGTTTGTTATGTTCTGGTAGTTTCCGTACCAAGTGTGATGACAGCAAAGTGTTGGGGCTCTGATGGTGTCCTCCGGTCTGATATTCATTAACTATACTTGAATCTCAATCATCTGCATTCTTTTCTAATTTTGGGCCCAAGTCTTTTTCCCTCTAGCACACTGTATATATATTGTGTGGTACTTTAACACTAAAGGCCTCCTATTTTCTTGTTTCTAACCTTAACCTTCTACCTTCTTTCCATACTTTTCAGCAGTCTACAATCAAAGTACCACCTAATTTATTTATCTTTCTTTTTTTTTTTTTTTAATTGTTGTGGAATACAGATTGACAAGTCACATAAAACTCACACTATTAGGAAATTAAATAAATATATTGGAAACACAGATAACAGAAATATATATGCATCTATGTAGATATCTATGTAGATACGCATCTATGTAGAAATATATATGCATCTATGTAGATAAAATATATATGCATCTATGTAGATAAAGGTGGTTCATCTATATGTTCTCTGCCTTATTTTCTTTTCCCTTCTGAACTTCAAAATTCGGGTATTTGTCTTCTAAGGGGTCCTACTGCACATAGATTCTCTTTGAGCAGAGAGTTCCATCAGGATGTATCTACTGCATTTGAAGTAGTTAACAAGAAAAAACTATTGTTTTCTAGCCAGTGCTGATATGTTCAACAGAGCAGTATGACTATTCCTATTAGAAAAATACAGTCCTTTAGTCAAAATATAGTTACAATTACATTGATTTTGCACTTCAACTCCATGCGACAAAGAGAAACAAAACGAAATAGAGAGAAACATGTAGTACACATCTCTTTCTGTCAATCTATTTGCTCTATGGAACCAGAAGTGTGACTCATCAGAGAGGTAAGTAGTCACAGTGATGCTGGCTGAGTAGAACTTTTAAACGAATGATTTATTAGATGATATGAGACAAAAGTAAATTAAAATAACCAAGTTGAATCCAGTCAGTGTGTTTCAATTTTCCTGCAGGTACTGATGAAAGTGCTATCCTTCACTGTTATTATCAATAACAATGATAAAATCCCAAGTCATATCAAGGCCATATTGTGCTATAAAATACATGTCTATGCATAATTAACAACTCTCAATTCTTGTCCAAAACTTGCTATAAAATAAATAAAATAAAATAGACAAAATCTGAGTAGTCAAAAAATTATTTGCAGTAGTTTATATACTTGATGCAGTACTGAGAAGTTGTATCTCAAATAATGCAATTCACTACCTGTTCTCATCCATAACAGGAAATACTGTCAGCATCAGAACGACAGTATTCATGACAAAAACTTTCAAAAGCCTTTGAAAGGAAAAGGCAACAGGAAAAGTCTGGGGAATTGGGTAGAAGGCAATGGCCATGAGAATCCGAGAAGGCAAAAAGCTCTCTCATCTAGAGGATAATTTTCCAATGGGAATCCTGGGGGAGGAGAAGAAGATTTATTTAGTGGTAAAATTGTGTTGATTCTCATGGCAGAGTAACAGCTTAGATGCAAGTCTATAACACAGCAAAACACTTTTTGTGATGATAGTAGTTGAAGATGGTGATCTCAGATGTAGAATTTGGGGTAAAAAGAAAGCTAGAGAAGTTATATGAGTGGAAACCAGAATAGGATAAGTGTTACAACTACAGGCTCAGAGGAGATAGAAGTAAACACTACCAATTCTGAAGCAGGAATGCAAATATCACAGTTTCAGTAGTAGGATTCCAAGGGAAACATGATTTTAATTCTAGTTTCTTCATGTGACAAAAGAAGCTCCTACATTAATTGCAAGGGTTTTTAAAGTTGCTGAGAACACATTGAGTTCCATTTATATCAGTGAGAGTATCTGCATATTAAGAACTTCAAAGAATCAAGACTCTTTTAATTTGTGCTGTTGACACTCAGAAAATAACCGTTGACATCTCTTACCAGAAAATCTTGCCCACAAATTTCACGTTATCATCTGATTAAAAGAAGAAGTGAAAAACTTACAGACAGAAAGGATACGAGTGATGCAGCATTATTCAGTACAATTCTTATGTATGTTAGTTCTAGGTTTCATTTTTCTTAATATGTTTTTTCTCAAAATCCAATTGAATATTTGAAATCTTTTATATAGGGAAAACGGTTTTTACAGCCCAATAAGGTGGTCAGAGATAATAAAAATATTCTATGAGTTCCAAGCCTGCCAACGTTCCAACATTTGAACAAGTATTAACTGTCAAAAAATCAGCAATATCAATAGCATATTAGCTAGTTAAGCAATTTATACTAGTAAAGCAAAATGGTATTACAACTACTTATAGTTGTCTTGTGCCTAAAATATGCTAAATGAGTTGGTAACCTGTATTCAGATCATAATATAAAGCAAGCATATGTACTTATGCTTCATTGTTAAAAACCTCACCAAAGAGGCCGTGAGTACTAAGAAAATAATGCTTCAATTCTGAAGGATTATCTCCTGGTAAAATTTGGTTTGTTTTAGTTTCTCACTATACTTACTCTGAGGATAAAGAACTGTCACTCTTTCCATGAATTACAGTTCACTTAATTTTTCCTCAGTTAATTCTACCTTACAGAAACAAGTTTACCATAGAATCTGTTTTACAAAGTGTGGATCTTTGATTTAATGGCAAATAGCAGCTTGATCGCAGCTTCATATAGCAGTGAGGTTTACTTGGCATCATGCTGGTGTCTTATCCATGTTTCTATGAAGAAGTAAGAAAAGAAAGGAAGAGAAATTTAATTGGAAACATTGTTGACATCCCAACCTTTTTGCTTATAAAAGGCTAGTTTTGGTTGACCCTCCACTCTGTCAGGGAACCATTCAGTTTCTGTGTATTTTTCATTTCTCCTGCTGGTTCTGAGAGCAAAGAAGAGATTTAACTGCACACTATAAATGTGTAACATGAAAACTATGTAAGCTGTCAGAGAATAGTCCAGTATTTAATGACAGTTTTCAGAATGTAAGTCTTGGAGATCTCAGATAGCATGCATACCTTGGCCAGTGAAATATATACATACTTGCGCTGTATCTATTTGAATATTTCAGTATTTTAAACTATTCCCATCTACCCAAGGCTAACCATAGCTTGAAATCTCAGAGTAAGTGCTACTCACAAATCTTGTTTTGGAGTCATAAAGGAATAAAGCCAGAAAAAGAGCCTGTGTGGGAAGCCTATCCTGAATATCAACCTTATTCTACTGAGAATGATAATGCTGTCAAAGCCAAAAACTGCCCTACTTTTCAAAATGATTTGGAAAAACAGCACACTAAATATACTTACTAAATAAAACACTCCTATAAGGTGCAAAATTAAAGCAGGTCAACAAGGCCTTTACTTGGATGTACAAGATTACGATGAAATTCACATCTTCTTATTGGTTTATCAGATCAGATCGAGGTGTTTAGACAATAAGGGCTAAGAAAGACTAATTGTGCCTACTGTCAAAACTCTTCTGCATCAAATACAAGGGATTCGTATTAAGACTGAGTGTGGACTGAAGTTTTCTTCATTCTTTAACTCCAATTTAACAAAAATTAGGAAAATATTTTAAGTTAGTTTCTCAGGAATGGCAGAGATTAGTAGAAACATACAGCATGATTTTGATGCTGAAAAGTAGTCTCTTGAATCAGACCTGTAGAGCTCTGTTATGCATTTAGTTACCATATGCTCAAAATGGTTTTCAGGTGTTAAACACCTGAAGAGAAGTACAGAGAAGTACAAAGATCTGCGTTTACAAAGCCGTTGTACTGTCTACTCTTTTATATGGATCTGAATCCTGGGTCATTTACCGGCACCACTTGCGTCTCTTAGAACGCTTCCATCAGCGCTGCCTCCGTTCAAT
>JAYRBT010000082.1:88871970-88882335 GCA_036023395.1 Myiotriccus ornatus | reverse complement strand
TAGCAAGCGTGGGTAGAGCCCAAGCGTGGGTAGAGCCCTCCTAGAATCTTCGTTCGCGAAGCCTAGCCATGATGATGCTCAAAATGGTTGATGAGATGCTGGAACAAGCTGCCCAGAGAAGTTGTGGATGCCCTGTCCATGGAAGTGTTGAGGGCCAGATTGGACTGAGCTTTGAGCAACCTGGTCTAGTGGAAGGTGGCTCTGCCTATGGCAGAGGGTGGGAACCTGATGGTCTCTAAGGCCCCCTCCAACTTAAAACATTCTGTGTTTCTATGATACTGTGAAAATTTTTTAAGTATACTTTGCTGATAAATAGTGTAACTTCTGTGACTTCTTTTTTTTCAAGGAGAAATGTGCACACTTCTTTATTCTGACTAGTGTTAAGATTAAATGGTTGAGTTGTTGTAGATTTCAAAGCCTAAATCCTCACCTCAGTGTCAGTAGTATGAAATGGAAAAAAAATAGCAGAAAAGGAATAGAAGATGGTAATTTCATTTTGGTCATTGTCAAGAGGGAAATAGTCATTGTACAACCACTGCAACAACATAGAAATTAGGGTGCCTCAGTGCCACCTTTACATGGAGGAAAGTTTCAAGGACACTTTCATGGTTTGGTATGTTGCTCCACTCCACCTCATTTCTGCCCACTCTGAAAAGCAAGACAGCAGATGGTTTTCTTTGAGTTAGGGTAAGGAAAGGACATGAGGTAAACTTGTTTGGACTCTGTCTGTCTTTCTATTGCAAAGGCATGATGGTATTTATTTGAGATAAACCTTGCATTCCTCTGAGAAATGAGGAAGGACTAGTATGTACTTTTAACATTGGAAGAGACCTGACCAAATGCAGTCCATTAATTTCAATACATTTTAGCCATTATGGAAATTTGAAGAACAGTTCAGTTTCTAAAACTAAGATCATGAAGATGGGAGAGATATTCATTTCATCAAGGATTATTTATTGAACTCAAAGGTGAACTAATTAAGAAAATTGTTGTAAATCATCTGGTTAAATAATTTTGCATTTAGAAGGTACCTACCATTATCTTTAATCTATTACAGTCTATTTTGTTAATAGACAATGAACCAGAAATTCTACTAATCTCCTAAGCTAAAATATATGAGCACATCATTTTGCCTTAAGAACACAAATGACTGATATAAACACCTGACTTCATAGCTTATCATTTTTACATTTCCAGGGTATGAGTGAAAATAATAGGGAAGTCACAGTAAAATCACCAGATCAGTAAACTTAGGGTTAATTGAATGCTATGTCACAAAAATAACGCATTTATCATTGAACAACATATATATCTATTTACATTTCTAAATATCATTTCACATATATTTATATCATAAATATAGGATTTAAATATCTGTTTAAATATTAGATATTTATATGTTTATTGGGTATTATATTTTATAAAATACTTCAAAATGTGCAATACTTTGAAAAAAACCTCCAAAGTAATCAGAATATAAAAAATATTTACAATTATATAAATTATTTAATTATATAAAATATATTTATGTCAAAATGAAGGAAAGAGATCAGATAGAAAGCAATAAATCCTAATGTGCAAGGATTTAAATTTTTTATATCTATATATATTTTTTATTTTTTTTTTTTATATTTTTCCCTTTAACATCACCACAGACAGAGACACTTATGGAGAGCTGAAGAGAGGCAGACAGAAGGAATGCTGCAGATTTGTACACACTCATGGTGTACGAATTACACACGGAAACCAAATACAAAGCAACTGAATTTTTTAGTAAATCAGTGGATTATGGGGAAGCAGTTTGATAGCTTTTTGTAATTATGGTCTAATTGGCAAATAATTTGAAATAATGTCTTAAAAACTATTTCAGATGAACAAAAACAAAAACAGCTTTGGAAAATACTGTGTTGAATGTATCTCTAGAAAAATAACTCAGTAGGAGGTATGCATTTAGAAACAGTCTGTTTTCAGAAGCTGTAAATAATCATTTTAATAATGTATCATATCACATTGTTTATTTCACAGTTTTTCTTTGCAACTTCTTAACAGCATAAATTATTATGGCATAAAAAGAATATAAGGTTTAGGCTTAACCCATCATCTGATATTAAACTATTACAAAATTCCATCCAAAAACTTCTCTGAATTTTGGGCCCCAGAAATTAATCTTTTCATAAAGCTATTGTGATTTCATTACAGGAAGTTCCTTGTATTTTTTTATTCATGCACAAAGCATAAGTGATCTCACATCTCATGAGGTTCATGACATGTTGTGGATACTGAAGACGGTGACAGACTGCAGGAGAAACAGTACTTAAAATCTGCGTCCTTTCTTCTGATCTTTCCTTACTTGCAGTCAGGGATGTTCAGAAGAACTTATTATTCTGAACACTTCTTCTGAACAGACTTTATAAGCAACTTCTTAATGGAAGAGTAGTGGAAAACAGGGAGGAACATTTTCACAGGAATCTATAGCCATTGCAAAAAAGATTTGAATGTCTTCTGGAGTAAGCAAATAAAAAAAATTGAAATACTAGTTAGTGAGGAAACACTAAAAAATCCTATGCTATATTATTTGTAGTTTGACAAAAGCAAATATGAATAAATAATTTGTTACATATATTTGTTATATGTTTGGTTTGAATATTACTTTGTTTTCAATAGCATACTGTCTGAAAAAGATTATAAACAGTTAAGAAGCAGATTTTATTTATTGACATATAGAGCCTTCAATTTAAGACTGTCATATGACTGAGTTTGAGAAAACCACTGCTAGGGACAAGAGGATATCAAGAGGCTGTGTACCCAAGACGCCTCACAGTGCCTCTCCTCAAGGCTCAGAGAAGCAGGGAACCACAGAGCTGAGGACTGAGGGACTGACCTCCCCTCTGCCCCCCTCCTGTGTGCACCCATGCAGCTTCTCCACTGCCCAGTGAGCTGATGGCACACAGATTTACAGAGTTCAGAGCAGGTCTAGACTCAGTTCATCCCTACGTTCTTAACTTTACTTATTGCTATCTAGCTTTCACGCTGATGATTTACTTGCATATAGACATTTGGTTTAAGAATCTACATAATCCTGAGTACAGGTGCTCTCACAGCCTACACTAACCTCTGTAAAGTCTTCAAGGACAATCTTGAATCACAGCTCCTTACTTTCACAAGTGAGAAAGTTTTGCCAGCCTCTGCTCACCTTAATGCAGGATATTGGGTACAAAATGATTAAAGAGGTAAGCATTCTCACCACCATTTTATAGATAGGAAAACTAAGGCACGAGAGTGAAGCCCTCCAGGGACACTCAAGAGACCAGAACTTAAATGGCAATATATGTCTTAAAATGCAAAGATCCCTGCTTTTGTATTTTGAGTATCCAAAACTATAATTTAGACATGAAGAGGTCTGATACAATACTTTAACTTTGTAATATAGTTAATCTTTCATTACTTGAATAAGAGGTACGCTATAAAAAAATAAGGAAAAAAATTCCTATTAATTCCTAAGCCTATGAATTTCAATTTCATATATATTTATTCACTGCTGTTTAAGAATGAATAATAAGTAAACAATTCTCTCTCTTTTTTTCTGTTTTTAAGTACAGCTTCATTTTATAAGCATCTGAGATAATACTAGTGAAAGATAAAAGCTTCCATATAATCATTAGTTAATAGAAGTGGAGCATGCTGAAAATCACTAAAGTGAAATGGAGACATATGGAAAGCTCATTTCTTTAACCACTGATTGCCTGACTGTCAATTCCTTGTCCACACATTGTCACAGAACATATTCCTAAATTATATCAGACACCCTTCTCTTCATTCTGAAGTTATGTTATGAGAAATGTTATTAGCAGCACAATATCAGACACCGGATTTTTCTCAAAGAAAACTAACTTTTGTGCCTCCTTTCTTATCAGTTTTATCTCAGATAACACATCACAGAAAGAAATCTACATTTGAATTCCAGGTATCATCCTAAGCAGTAAAAGGCAAGTTGTTGTGATCAAATTTTTTTAATAGAATGGAGAACTGAAACAAAAGCTGGACTTTCTGAGAACAGCACACTTAAAAATATCTGTTGCTGGCTTTTGAGATTTGAGGAGATTAAGGGTGCTAAATCAGTGCCAAATCAAAACCATCAGCAATTTCTGTTAGAAAGTAAAGTCTTAAAAATAACTAGAAGTGAAGATTGCATGCATGATGTTAAGAGATGATGAAAAGTAATCTTCAGTCAACTGGAAAGCCAAATCTCTTACTTGTTTTAACATAATTCACCATTAAAACCAGGCTATAGAAAGAACTGGGATATAAATAAATTGGGTTTTGGACAGACATAAGGTATAATTCCAGTAAACTGATGTTTTACAATCGACTAGCTGTTTTTAATCTCTGTAAAGCACAGTGCTTCATGCCATATCTGTGTTCTTCTTTGTTCTCAAACAATTAATTTATTTTTTTTAACTTTAATTACATTTCCTTTGTGATATGACCTTCTCTAGAGAATATGATGGAAATTGTTGGTATTTGGGTGAAAACTACTGATGTTGAAACAAGCCTTGAAAAAGCTGGCTCCCTTTTGGTGTCACCAAGTGTCTAGGCATTGATACTCTCCTAAAAAGCTTCTTTCTCTATTCCTTACTTGTGGCTGTTTTCGAGTATCAAGAACCAGTCACTCCTTTCTTTAATGATGTTCAGTCTTATCCTACACCAGGCTAACTAGATGGGTGTAAAATGCTTTACATAAAGTGGATTTTATTCAGCATATCTTTGTTTCTTGCTTCTAAGGTCCCTGAAGACCCAATAACTACAAAGCAGCCCTGAATAACAGGAATGTAGGAACAGATGTTATTTGGGCACTCTCACATAATAAAGACTTCTAAGAATCCCTGATGCCCAATTATCTAAACACTTATTCTTAAGTCTCCATTCAGTGCATGATGAATTTAGTCTATTTTAGCTGAATACAAAAAGAAAGTAGTTAGTGTGAAAGTGATGTCAATCAAAATGGACACATAAATGGACTGGGTAACACTATCTCACAAAGCATACATAACATAATCAAATAGGTAATTTAAATGAGATCAGTTTAGCCTGTAATAATTACATAAGTACCATGTGTAAAGAGGGTAATTATTATCTCATTATTTTCAAATTATTTTGGATTATTTTGAATGCTAGACCATTATCATATATACTCTATCGCTATAATAAAAATCCATAGTCACAGAGTCCTTTTAAACTATAATATTGGAATAAAAATAAAACCACAGTGACTCAGAATACAAATACACTCTATTTTATTTGGAAGATCTTCAGTTTCACCATCATTAGGTCCTGTGAGGGACTTTGACAGTCTAGGTTTGCAGTGTGTCAGAAGGGGTACATTCACCTTCAGTGACCCCCAACAGCCAGAATTGTGACAGGAAATAAAACTACCTTCCTCTTCTCATCCCAGCTACTTCCAGACACTAACTTCTTCATCTGTTCAAGGATGGGCAGATTATTCCAAGTGAGAGAAACAACACAGGTTTATATTATATACAAGACAAGGGGCTACTTTGTTCCACACTTTTCTTTGTAATGTCACCTTCCCCTACGTAATTCTCAAAGATAGAGAGAAAAGGAAAAAAAAAAACCCAAATGTAGTTGAAACATCTGAAATTCTTATTCTAAAATTAGAGTTATGTCTTTATTTTTTGAGAGAGAAAACACAGAAGGATCTCCATAAATGGATCGTAATTAAGCAGAACTCAATGATTGCTAAATAGGGACAATGGTTATATTTTAAAAAACAATATTAAAAGTGATAGTCATGCTGCCTGCACAAAGGATTGAGAAGGCCTAGGTAAGTTTAAGTTACTGTAAACTTGCAGAACTGCTTCCTTAGCTAATTAAAACAAGCTTCAATTTTTGAAGAAAAAAAATTAAATGTGGTGTTATGAATCAATTTCCATTTTCCCTTTCACTACTCAGTGTTGCTCCATATTTAAAAAATGGAAGAGTGATGGAAAGAATTGTAAAATTCATTATTTTGGGGCCAATAAATTCTCTCTCTGTTTTTTGAATTTCCTCTGATGTTTGTGAATGACAAATTATACCAATAGGTCGTGCCATGACTATAACATATCAAAAAGCAAGATGGAATACTTATCTGTGTCTTCTTCATTAACATCCTCTTTCTTTAATCAAGATCATTAGAACCCAAACTGTCTTGGAGGAATTCGAACCATTCTAATGTTAAAATTCATCTTCTGTCTTAGCTTCTTAATATGCTGCTCTCACTAAGGGTCCACTTCTCAGAGGAATTTATGCACACAAAATCCTAATGCTATGGGGATTTTCCTTTGTAATATACATGAATCCAATACAAACCAATATGGATTATTTTCTATACATTTGTATCTGCCAGGCATGTGAAGTCCAAATAAGGACAAAGAGAAGGAGGATAAAATCAAATATGAATAAATGATCTTTCATGAATGGAAAACAAAGAAGTTTTCAAACACTGAGCATGTACATTCAAATCACCTTGAAAAAAGTCTAATATATTCAACAAACACTGTTGAGACAGGGGAGGCACAAAGAAGGTAACGTTTTTATCTAAAGAAACTTTGAAGAATTTGGCCAAGAGTATCTTACTGTTCACTTTTTTGCACATAATAACATTCATTTCCAGGCAGTTTGGATTTCCTTGTGTATTAACAGACAATGGAATTTTTTTTTGTATAAGATTTGGATTTCTTAGGATACTTGCCTCCAGAATACATTATAAATATTATTTTAATGATGTCGGCCAGCAGGTCTGCCTTAGAGAGATTAAACTCAATTTTCTTCATTAGTGGCATCTTTCACCTTTCACTTCAGATTGGGCAACACTGCAGCAAAGCAGAGTGCTAAATCCTGATTTTAGAATATGAGTAGAGGAATCTTTTATAGCAATGCAAATCAAATTAATAAGCTGTTCAATATGCACTGCTTAGATTTATTTATTGCAAATCTATACAGAAAGTGATCCAATTAATCAAGCTGGACTTAGGGAAGCAAGTCAAGAAGAGTGAGCCAGAATGCTTATGTCCAAGTACCAGCAAAACCTTAAAGCAAGTAGTCAGCTCCTTCCTGTGGACTAAAATGTTTATTCAGTTACACAGAAGAGCCTGGCTCATAAGGCTGTGCAAGTCCCAGTCAGGCATGAGAAACAGGATTCAGGGAACTGCTTTGTCATCCAGAGGTAGGCAGAACATTTTTGCTTTCTTTATGAAGGTCATGGTAGACCCCTGACAGATTATCTTGATAGACCTTTGTTCAGAAAAGACTCCAGACACAAGACACTGAGTCCATTTTCCAGACAGAGCATATCTAGAATTGGGGTCCAGCTGTTCGTTCATTCAGACAGGCCTGAGCGATCACCTCAGGAAGGTGCAGTAATCATCACCCTATAGGGTATCACGGGGGTGAAAGACAGAGGACTTTGCGTCTCATGAAGCTGAATGTTTATACAGCAAAATTAAGGCACCGATTCAGATTGTTTTCAGATACATTTTTTCACCTTTACAAAACAAATATCCCTATGTTAAGTTCTGTGGCTGTCTTTTACTTACAATACTATAAAGGTAATGAAAGATTTGTGTTACTGATGCACCAGATACCAATCAAATCAGGTTTCCCTTTTGACAACAGTGAAGACTTAAAGTATATAAGTGCTACCTATAAAAATAGGAAATAAAACTGCATAAAAGATTATGAGACTGGCTTTAACTAAGTATGTTTTTGCAGTATGTTTTCTTCATGAGACTAGTCTGTGATTTTATATATTTATATGAATGATGATATATTTATGTGAATGATGCCAGAATTATCAAAATATTAACTTTTACTGAGTATTACATTTCTATAGGAAGTACCAGAATATAATTACAATGCGTACATATACAGCACTATCAGGACTTAGTGTATACAATCAGTACAACTTAGGTATGCTAATTATGATTACAAACATGCAAAACAGGAAGGTAAATGATACGAGGATCTTCCACATTCTTCTAGGCTTCTAGGGAAACCCGCCAATTTAAAGTACTTCATTTAAATTACAATTATGCTTATTTCCAATCCTCACATTCTTGCATATGAGAATAGAAGTTTACTACGTTGACAGATAGACCTACTGCACACCTCAGGAAGAGTCAAGTTCAGCAAGTGAACTTTTTGAAACTGGTGGATGGCAGGAGACCAAACTGGTTCTGCAGACAAAGAGACTAAGAAAGGTGCTATCAGTGTTCCATAAGAGGCCGCACCCAGGCCACCCCATTAACAGGGCTGTGCTGAGCTTGCTTCAGCTGTGAGCCTCTGCACAAGCAGCAGCACTGACGAGAACAGAAACTGTGAAAATAGGGAGCTGAGGCAAGTTATCCACAGTATGGTGTGAAGATTGTGGCATACAAATCAGCACAAATAGTCTTACCACTAGCATTGACCTTTCTGGATTGTACAGCAGGACAAGGGTAATAAAACACCATCTGAATAACATCTACCACTCCAGACCGCTTTAACCCACACAAGGGCAAGAAGTTCAAGTCCACAAGGGACGTAGCAGTAATGAAAAGCACAGACCATTTTAGGAGCAAGAGGTATGTTTTCTTAAAAGCTAAAAAAATCCTACTCAGTTGAACACTTTGAATCAAAATCCATTTGGCTACACACAAAGCACTGTTCTTTAACATATGATCCACTTTTTCTCATCCTTGTTACCAAGGGTCCAAGCACATGGAAGCAGCTCCACACAGCTCATTTGTGAGATACTACACAACAAAAATGGTGTAGTTTTCTAGGACAAATGAGCTATTTGCTTAACTGAAAAAAATGTTTACTGTTCAGACAGGCAGGAAGAGAGAATAGAAAATGTGCAACATACAGGCTAAGGTACAAATGCAGTAGGACTTCAGAGCATGCGTTCCTTGAGAGTACTTTCTCAACTTGTTGTCTGTCAGTTGTGTAATGTGTTTCCTTATTCATGCTTTAGTTAATCTGGAGCCTCCTGGGTTTTTTCAAAGTCTTTTTTTTTTTACAAACATATGGGCAACTATGTGATGACATTGATGGCAGAGGGTGAGAAGACAGGAAGAACAGTCAGACATCAGGAAATTCTGCATCAAGGTCAATAAAATTTGTTTTACGGTCTTGCGTTGATACTCAGCCATAGGACAGAATAACATAGTATCCAACTTACTTTTTTTTTTCATAAGATGAAGGATTTTGAAGGGCTTTTTAGGAGATTCTGCCCATCACAGCCCTCTGACAGCTGTAATGAGAGTGAACAAAGCCAATTAAAAGTGGTTTTGACAACCCTTCCCATGTCATGAAGTTGGGCTTGTGGCCAAATGTAGTAGATTATCCTCAAAACAACTCAGAAAACTTAGTAAAATCCTTTGTTTAATTCTGGGAATATTTATCGACTTCTGCAACCCCTGGACAAAAATAAACTTTGAATATATTTTTCATTTACTACTCATGTTTTCTTGACATTCTTTTCTCAAGAAAAATGCCCAGGAAAAGGGAAGCACAATTGAATTGTTAATGTTATGGCTAGAGTTCAGCAATTTATACTTAAGATCTTTCTAGATTATTACATGTTTCACAGTGTTTGGGTCGTCAACTTCACTGATATTATGCTCCATAATGATGGAGGAGCTTATTTTTTGCTTGTTGCTTTCCTTGCTAAAACACATAATACAAGAAGACAAACATCACGACAATCCCAAAGTGATCAAGTGTGATCTGCCTGAAGCAAAGACTTTTTATTTCCATATTAATGAAGACAAACCCAAAACAAGAGAATAACAAATTGTCTGAATTTCTGTGATTTTTTTAAATGTTTCATAAATTTGTATGCAAATTCTAGCTTTAAATAAGTTCCATATTCTGAAACTTTGAATAAGATTTCTCTTAAAACATTATGAATTAAAGATAGGAAAGAAAGTCAGAATTTAAAACATTATGAATTAAAGATAGGAAAGAAAGTCAGAATTTAAAAAAAAGAAATCGTAAACTGATGTGATTTGATAGGATGCTTGCTTTCACCAAAAAAAAAAAGTCACAGCGTAAAATATGATTTCTGGTGTGACCTCTGCCTCTTATTTTTTTCAGGAACAATCTAACACAGCTATAGTACATCTGTTGTGGATATTATTTTTTTTTCATTTTACCTTCTCCTTTTCTGCTTTGTAAAGGAAACAGAGACCAGCAAGCTGAAAGAGAGAAAGAGAAGGAAAGAAGGAAGAAAGGCAGGGAGAAAGAGAGAAAGAGAAAGAAAGAAAGAAAGAAAGAAAGAAAGAAAGAAAGAAAGAAAGAAAGAAAGAAAGAAAGAAAGAAAGA
>JAYRBT010000082.1:88856914-88871870 GCA_036023395.1 Myiotriccus ornatus | reverse complement strand
AAGAAAGAAAGAAAGAAAGAAAGAAAGAAAGAAAGAAAGAAAGAAAGAAAGAAAGAAAGAAGGAAAGAAAGAAAGAAGGAAAGAAGGAAAGAAAAGAAATAAAGCAAATGTTGCTTTAATCCTTCCCTGATTGGCAGACTGGAAAACTCTGAATTATTTAACAAAAGACATAACTTCTAACAGCATAGAAGTGACATATAGAGAGGAAACCTTCAAACAGGTGAGAAAGAACACAATGAAAAATGAAAAACACACTCAGATGTATCCCCTTCGTCCCAAACAGCACTTCATTTCCTCACTATTGAGCTCCTTCTGTCACAAAGCTTCACCATTTTGTGGCAATTGTTACAAATGCTGAAGTTTGTTTTTCTTTTCCATGGTTTCCAGTGTTAAGAGTGAAAGAGTTTGAAGAAGGTTGAGTAGGATCAAATCTGAAAGAAGCTAATTCTCAGTGAGTTCTTCCAGACTTAAAATTCAGGCAACTGAAAGTAACCAAGGCATGAAAGACAATACCTCTTTAGAAAACAAAACCCTGCATTTCTGGCTAAAAAAAGAGAGGAAAAATAATAATCATTAACTGTAAATCTTTGAAAAATTTCTGTCATCCTGATTTTTAACTAATAATTGGATTTCTTCTGAACTTTTCCTTCACCCCCAATTAGAAACATCTGGAAACTTTTCAACTTTCCATTGAAGAATTCCTAAAACATTAAAAAACAACAACAACAGCAACAAAAAAATACTTTCTGGAGTTAGTGTTCTCCAGGTTTGGTTCTTGAACAAAGTCACAATTTTCTAAGAAAATTAGTTATGAAAATATCTTTTCTTGGCCATTTTGCCATGATTTACCACAGCAAAAACTAAGGTCAGCCAGAAAAGTCTTCCCCCTGTGCAAAGAGAGACTAGCAGGAGGTTTTCAGAAATTCCCTGATTCGAGTTCACAAATGCATCTGGTCAGCTATACCATCGAAACATTTCTCAAGCTGACAATTCTGTTAAAATTTTCATTTTGCTTTGGGCTTGCTATAGCAAAATCCCAAACTATAATCGTCGAAGTTCCCAAACCCTCTTTTTAGGAATTTCATCTCAGTGTAACAAAGTCTGTGGGAGCTTTAGCCATGCTCCCACAGACTTTGTTACACTGAGATGAAATTCCTGAAAAGTGAATGCTCCAGTGAATGTCATATGCTCCACTACATAAACCAGCTAGACAGAACACAATCAGAGTTGCCGCTGGTACCGAGACCTCGGTCTCATGTTTCACATGTAACATTAAACACTGTGTTTGTACCCTCAAGAGTGACAAACAGCCAAAGACAGCAGAGCACAGGCTATGCAGAGCTGTGATCTATCACCCCCCAGAGTTACCTCCTTTGGGTCCTTATGGGAGCCTGCTAACCTCATCAGCTGCAGTTACAGAAACACACATGGGCACGCAGCAAGTGTGCTGTGTGACTAAATGGCTGCATCACAGACAGAATCAGACAGGTCTGAAAGCCCAGGGGAATAAAGAGAAGCTTCAGTAACACAGACGTTAAAATCAAATTTATGCATGATCTAATCCACAGGTTTACTGAAGTTATTGTTGGATTTTAAGCAGGTATAACAGACTGAAATCCTTACCATTGCACTTGGCACCATATTTGAAATGCCTCCTATTGCACTCACAGTCTAGCCTATCTCATCTGTAGAGGGGATACCTTATGCACATACAATGATGACACAAGTCAACTTTTCCCTTCCAGATCTTTACCTACCTCTCTGCTAGAGCATGCACTCATGCATGACAGTAATGACCACATGCAAGGCTGGACTTCAAGATAACAGTGAACTGATGACTAAGACATGATGCAGACATACATGTACATGCTCCTGTACAGGGTGAGGGTAGGACAAGTCTGCTTTTCTGAGGCTTCTTCCACAAGCCATTCTCCATGAATTCACACGGTGGATTCTGACCGAAAGCAGCAGCATTCACTTAACTAACTGCCTTTGAGGAAAAGGAAAACCCTGAAGGACTGCGATGAGCATTAAAGCCACATTTAGGTGGCTTTTACAACCAAAATACGTATAGGTGGAAATGTAGGTAGCCTGAAATTCATACAACAAATTGTTTTTCTTTATTGTTCCATCTGTTAAAATGACGGAATGGCTCCCCCAGAATGTATTGTAACTCATATCCTGAGTACTGTTTGGGTTTATTGCCTGACTAATTCAAATTACATGGTGACCCTAGTCATTGTAGATCTTTAATAAAAATTAAGTAGCGCTATTAGCCTTAGGTATAATTGTTTATTATTTCTCAAATATTAACCAATTATCTAGAAGTCTTAAAGTGCAGACAGATAGTTCTGCCACACAAACACCTTGGGAGGTAATTACTTTTTCATTTTATCAGTTTCTTTCACCTAAATGTGTCATCTCTTTTTCCAGTTTAGACTTAATGAAAAAACACCACCAACAGAGACAGTGGTCAAAGAACTGCACGAGTTTCCAGGAAGGGGAACATTTATCAAAACATACTGTATGGTTAATGATAGTATGCATGGATAAAGAGGCCTGTAATATATAACAACAATAAAGTTGGATTAGTGTATCGAAGGTTGTTTGAACAAGATTCAGTTCCATTTTCAAGAGACTTCAATTTCCTTTCACATAAACTCTGTGAAATACTTTATATGACATGTTTATGACTAGCTGATTTTATGAATGTTATAATTGCAGACCCTTATGAAGGTTGAGAACAGCATTGCCCCTTCAGCAATCTAAAAAGCAAACAGATGAACATGACAATTAATAGTTTTAGTGGAAGAAAGAAAACTCCCATATCTCAATTACATTGCACCAGATTACAGTACTATATGGTATATCCTGTATTACTTAGGATTTTTGCAGCTCCTAATGACTAACACAGAAGGTATAGTTAAGTTCAAGTGTAGGCAATAAGCATTAAAATTTAGATTTTCTCTCTGATTTATTAGGTTTACTTTATCAGCACATAACACAGTCACACTTTAAAAATCAGCCATCAAATTTACAGTTCATATGTTGTTTATTTCTGCTTAAATTTCCTCTTAGGAAGAGCTCATAATATGCATTAGAGAAATGTTATTTTGTTTCTCCTTAAAAGTGTCTTTTTACTTTCTTATTGACATAGTTTGAGATATTTAAACACTGTAGGCTGTAACCTTGCCCTAAACAGACACTTTCATTGAACAATCATTGCAAAAATGGAGTCCAGCACTACATGAGTATTTGAAGTCAGTACATAAATTGGAATCATCATCTAATATGAAGGTAATACAAGAAAGTTATGTCATCTCACATCCTAGATACAAGTAAATATAGGATCAGCAGAGTTTATTGCTTTATATCCATAAATTTAACTAAAGCACATCTATTAAGTTTACAGGTAAAAAGCCAGACAATTACTTAAACAAGTATGATGAAATGAAACTGGAAGGCTCTATAAGTTTTTACAGACCTCCACAGCTCCATATCCAGGAAAATTACACAGGTTTCATGTCTCAGCCCATCAGGACTGAGTTCTTATTCATAAAACCACAAAATAGGTTGGTTGGAAGGGACCATCAGATGTCATCTAATCCAGTCTTCTGGCTAAATCAGAATGAGCATCAAAACTAATTTAGTTGTTCAGGACCTTATTGCAACTTATGACTGTTGTACCCTGGCCTTCCACTGTGCATTACTTTCACCTGACCAGAGAATGTTCTTGAGATTTTCTGACTTAGAACCTGTACACACATTTCATGACTCCTGTATACGTCACAGATTCAACATTACTTCAGATGGACCTTCTAAACACTTTGTGGAGTTTTTCTCCAGTGAACTTTGGTCCTTTGTACTGTAGACACAAAATTAATCCAAAATAAACAAAAAGTATAAACCTTAACAGTATTCTATTGCTGTCTTCATTTGAAGTTCTTCAAAGTGTTTCCCAGATACAATGGGACATTTTTAAGTCTAGAAGTCATAGATCTTCAATTAGACTCTTGAGTGGTTATATCCTCCATATCTCTCCATCTAGCCCTCCAATAATAAGTAAGAAAATCAGACTTTTTTTCATCTGATTGCTTATATAATTCAGATTTTTCTTTTAAAAAGAAAAGAAAAATAATTCAAACTAGAAAAAGGCTGAACACATATAAAGATAAATTTTCTGTGATAGAATTTAACTTCTCTCTCAGTTGCTCATTCACATTTCATGTAGCATTCATTCCTTGAGTAAATATACCTTCCTATCACTTTTTATATCTTCTGTTTATATTTAATAGTTAAAAATAGCCACAATTCACATCCCTCATTCCACCAAACTCTCCCTCAAAAAGATCTAGAAAGAAAGAAATGCCTCAACTGAGGTAGACAGACATTTATATTTATGGTTCAAGTGGAATAATTACATTTTGTTTACACATGCATTTTTAAATAACTTATCTCTGGATCACAAATATCTAGATGAATTTAGCATACTGAAAAATCTCTTTCCCTGGCACTTTATCAAGCAGTTTCATCCTTCTAATGAAGACCAGGATGTAAATTATTACATTTAAATTCCATTGAAAGATTCCCCTTCAAGTAAAATGCTTGCAACTGTAGATGGTAATTAAAACAAAACAAAACAAAACAAAACAAACAAACAAACAAACAAAACACCTATCTAAATTCCTGAGACTGCATTATGGGGAAAGAATAATTACTGTTACTAATCACAGAACAAATATTGCAGTGCATTTTTTCAGTAATTTTACACTTACCTGTAACATGCCTACTAATTCATCACCTCTACATCTACTTCTAACTAACAGCACTCTCCACATATTAGAATTTTCCTTGAAAAACGAAAACAAAATATGACAGTGTGTCCCTTTCACCTTATCTGCATTTCATACTAAAAGATCTTGGATGAGTACTATTGACTATCAGCTTTTAAACGAAAACCTGTCGTACTTATCCATTTAGAACCCTTGAGAAAGGTTTTTCCTGGTCCTGCTGCACAAATGGACTTATTGTAGTAAATCAGTGCTCTGTTGCAAGATTTAAAAAAAAAGCAACAACCTCTTAAACATTTAGTTATAAGTCTCTACATCACACCATAACGTATATATAAAAACATCTAGGAAAAACAATGTAGAATAACATAAAATTTACAAAGAAAATCAATGAAATTTTGAGGTGTCCGTATTAACAGTAACATTTTAGTTCAGGGCACTTGCATATGTGACTTTTTTTAAATAGTGTGGAGTTAGTTAATCACAGGCCATTCTCCATGAAAGTTTTCTATTTCATTCCACATGCAGAATGGCTGACATTGGGATCCTGAGATAATGTTTAATACCAGGTTTTCTTCAGTGTGTGCCTCTCACGACTTTTACTTTAGCTCACTCTTCAAATCCCAGTCTGAACACAGAGTCTACTTTTCCCGTGGGTGTTTTTCTATATTACTGTAATATAAGAATTTATTTTCAAAATAGCAATGTGAAGCATGGAGATGTAACTATCTTCACTTTACAAAGTGCTGATGCACATAGACACTGAAGTCAAAAGTTTCCAATTATATTAAATATCCAGCCTGAGATTCCTTACCCAACTAGTTTTTGAAAACACACTAGAATTATTCTTCAAAGTGCAGCCTCGGCTGTCTCCGCTCATCAGTGCAACTTCTCCGAGTACCATGGCATGAGGTCAGCCCAGGTACACAGAAAATAAGGCACATACAATTAGAGATCTCTTGTGGAAAGCCTCGTGTAAGGAGCTTGCTGAACATCATTACAGGGCAGTAAAGAATTTGGTTCTCCAGAGTGAAACAAGGCAATAGCAAGACAGTATAACCTCTCATCATCAGCTGTAATTACAAGATACATTCACTAATACCTTCTCATTTTTGCACTAACGTGGGAATGAAGGAGACAACAGCTTTATTAATGGCATCGTTGGTTCATACCTGTTTTGTGTCACAAGCAAAGATGTGCACTGGAAAAACAGCAAATAATCACACAATGAAGGAATGCACCTAAATCTGCCGCACTACTCCTGCACTGAATTCCAGACTAACATTTTAGGGTCCTGTCTCTAAAATTACAAAGCCGGGGAGCTGACTGTCAGCTGCCAGATAATCCTAGAGGTACTTAAATTTTCATTGGCACCTTGTCTTTCATAATTTTTAACTTCAGGGAACCTAGACCAAAGCACACCAAATCCTCACAGTTTTGGCAACTCAGCAATCAAGTTTGTGCCGAGGACCTTGTCTAGTACCTAGCAGCCATGCATTTGTCTGCTTTTGTCCTCAAAGACTTTCCCTCAGCCAGTGTTCTCAAAATCCATTTAATATGCTCCAGAATTATTGCCACTCACAAAAAACAATGCTATGGTCAGAAGCTAGCTGATTGTAAAAAGCATCAACTCCTTTTTTCTTTGAAAATAGTATAAAGTCACCTGTCTCCGTGAGGTGGCTCTGAGTTGAGCAACCTAAATATATAAAGATACCTCATTTTGCACATAAGTGCAGTTAAACTGCAAGAATTAGGATGCATCCCTGTTCCAACCCATTCCTACTTCTTAGCTCCAGGCAGCAAGATGCTAATTGGGTTGTTCAGCATGCAAACATTTGGAATCTCATTCCAAAGTACATGATGTTTGTATTTGGTGATTAATGAGAGGCCAGTGTCTCTGCTTCTCAGATTAATTCTTTATGTACATTCTCACTACCAGTGTAACATTCTTTTAATTCCTGTAGCACTGTCTGATAATTGACTTCTTCTTGATCATTTTAATGGAAGACTTTTTAGCAAATCTAATGTCATGGGCTTAATAAGAATAATAAAAGAAAAATCCAATTTTCCTCAGTTTTCTCCGTAGCTCCATTTACTTTAATAAAAAGTTCAAATTCTTGTATTAATGTCTTTCAGATGGCTGCTGCATGTTTGGAGAGTTCAATTTGCAATAGGGTCCTATGTTGTTTCTGCACTTTTTTATCAACTGTATATTTCTTTCAAGATTTTTCTTCCCATGCCTTGTACTTCTAGCATCGAGTAAGCTTTACAATTGGTGGTGAGGAATTGTTACTCTGTCACAATTAAGTCTTTTGTACATTCAAAATAAATTTTAAATATTTATTAAATCTAAAAAAAATAGCAAGAGGTTTGTATGAACTGGTTATTTAATGTCAGAGTATGTACAAGAACAAGGTAACCTGAGGCCAGTACAGTCAGTGACAACATCTACATACACAGAGTTAGGTATATATATCCAGCTTCCCCTGTGCTCTTAATGGATATTGCTGTCTTGATGCTAAATGCCATCGCAGTGTTCAAATAGTAAAATATGAGGCCACTTTAACTTTTTAGTTGTTCTAACTGCCTTGTTAGTTCTGTGTCATAACGTATATGGATAGGAGCTGAATTAAGGTCACTCCAGAAGCTCCAAGTGTGGCAATACCTAATTGGTCAGTGTTAGGCTTCACAGCCTTGATAATGCTTTTCCGAGTAGTATTGACTGCACTTTTTTAGTTTTTCAGTATGTGAAAAACCGCTCCGTCATTATTCCATGGCGTTATTCTAAGGCTTGTGTTGTGTCCCCATCTGGCTGATGAGCTGGGCTGGACTATGTATAGAACACTATCAAGGGAGCCTACAGGTATTCATGAAGACTCTTGTACCCGCCATACTGAAATAAGAATGCGATGCTTTTCACAGATAAAAACTCATTCTGCTCTCTGCCAGTAGCAGAGAGCAGAAAATTTTAATTTTAAAAGAAGTTTAGAAGCATGGCCAAAACTGAGCAGATTTTAGTGGGATAGGCAAAGCATGCATCTACACAAATACCTTGTCTTGCTAAACCTCAAGTCTTTTCTCCAAAGAAAATGGATTCTAGATGAAGAAATGACCACAGAAAGGTCACATTCGGTTTTAACACAACAACAAAAAATAATTTCTTTTTTAATAAGGGAAAAGCATAGCTTCACTTTCAGGGGTGGCTGAATTTTCACTTCCGTACCACCATTGCTCCAACTTCTTATCTCACCTTGCTTTTCTCCTGCCCATACCAAAATATCAGACAAATCTGGACACCTTGAATGTAAAGGTGTCTGACAAGAAATTAAAGATGTGGAGACTGGAAAGCAAGACCTTACTTAAAGTGCCAAGAAATCTGTTTAATTATGAAAAATTCTGTTATAGAGCAGTAAGATCTCCTGTAATTTAATCTTGGCACTAAAAGAGATACAAAATTTCCTAATTTTTGATTCTTATTTATTGATACCTCAATATGCAACAAATAACTGGAGCTCAGATAAGGCTGACTAAACAAAACCTATGAAGCTAAACATTAACACAGTAAGAACTATGTAGCATTTCTTCCATATATAGTAGCACAAAGCTGACTATAAATGGCTATCATAATTTTCAGTGATAATAGCTTATTTCTTTTTGTATTTGGAATATTTTTTCTGGCTCAAATAAACATATATATTAGCATATTTATACATATATAAAAATTATTAATCAGATTACATATAAAATTTAAAAATCAGATGACTTAGTATCAGATTATTAACACAGAGGGTTAGTCAAATAGCATGAGATGGATTCCAGTGTTTTTCATTAGGTCCTTTGCAATCCAATACTTTTTGTCATCTTTTTTGAAACTGAAACGTTGTCTCTGAAAAGACTTATGCATAGTAACATGTGAATTTTATCCAGAAAAGATATTATTTGGGAGTCTTATTACAACTGGTATCTAGTTTACTACTCCCTAAGAGTTTCTTTTTTTTCACCACAGAGAAATACTGCGTGTATGAGGCTGAACGCTTTTTTGACTGCTCTTTCATCTTGACAGATGCAATGCAGAGACACATAAGTGGCACCTACTGAGAACAGTAATAGACTTATTTCCTGAATTTTAAATCTTGACAGAGCATTTGGAATGTGGAATCTGGATTCAGATGAAGACCATGAAAAATGCACACATCCAGACATCTCAGTCAGTAAGGTAATACTAATAATAAACAAATCACTTTCCAACTGTCTTTTGAATCATCTGCCTGCATTTCTCACTCTAACGAATTAAGAACTTATTTTAATAATTCTAACTGACCAGAAAAGGAACCCTCTTATTATTGCAGGCTGTACTTGTTAGGCTAACGTCTTGAAGCTGGTTTTGGCCAATGTGTAATCACTAAATATATTGAAATTGGCCAATATATAATCACAAAGGCAATGATATGCACTTGTCCTGTACTGGAATATCTGCAGTATTAAACTGATGCCAACAATTTTGCAGTGCAGGTTTGGGCCTATATGGGTGACTTTAATGAAAGAAAATTCACATTCAATTGACTGACTTGTTAGCAAAGTTCCCAGTGAAAAGCATTCTGCTCAGTTCTGGGAAGATTGCCTGGACAGGAAATGAGACAGGGGGAGGATGACTTCTAGCATCAGAGTTGGTGGACAATTTGTGTAAAGATGACACTATAGACAATCTTGTATGTCCCTGCACTGATGTTTTGATGTAACTCTTTTGGTAGCTCCCTCAAGAAGAGTGACAGGAATGAAAGCAGCTTTTGTGGAGATAGGAATAGGAAATGGGGTTCAAGTCTTCATCCTGAATGCAGTTATGAACAATGGGCACACCTATATTTAGGGTCAGATGGTAAATCCAGATCTACAACTGGCAAAAGACTTTTAGATCACACATTAATATTTACCCCTATTTCTCCACCACTGGATCCGCTATTCAGATTTCTAAGCTAGCCCTCCAAGGACACTAAATCCGCTTCACAAGTCAAGGAATCAGAAAAGCACTGTGATACTGGTTAGGAACACAATCAGTGATGGTACCATAACAGAAGGTCAAGGGAACGTGAGTCAGCTGTTCAGAACCAAGTTGGCAGAGCAGAATTATGTACCTGGAATATATTTGGCTCAGTCCTGAGGCTATCATCTCTACAGTTCCTCAGTGTCCTGGAAGGGGCCAGGCAGGAATTAAAATAAGGTCCAGATCATTTAATTTCATTTCATTAAGCTGTGCTCACCTATGATTAATTTTTAACATAACAGATGTCATGATCTTTTTCCTGCATTAAATCTGACCAAAAGAGAAATTTTAGGTCTGTGCAGAGTCTCTAATTCATAATCTAATTTATACGTTGTACATAAGCAGGAATGCATCAATAAAGCCTGGGTCACGTAAAATAGTCAGGACTGTTTAGGTGCTACTGTCTAGTGAAATACTGGATGAAATTTTCCTTCCTCTGAGTTTCCAGTGATAGCACCTTGGTGTATTTAACATCCCTGCAAATTACAGCTATTATTCCATCAACTTTTAAGATTTCTTTAATAACTATGAAATTTTTCCATGTCATTCAGCTGAATTCAAGTGAGTAAAGTAGTCTGGAACTGGTGTGGACAGAGACTGAAGTGAAAAAGAATTGAGGCTATTCCTTTGTCATGGTCACAGATGAAATTTAGTCAGCTGAACTTTTGAAAGATGGCAGATACACTGGCTGAAATTTCAGATGATATATTAGATTGAAAAACCTTAAATTTTCCGATTTCTAGCTTCAGTGATTTTATTAAAACTGAACAACAAACAAAACAAAAAAGCATATGAATAATGGATGTTCAGAGTACCAGTGACTCATGTAGAGCTAGGAGAATTACACATAAGAAATATAATATAAGATTTTTTCCCCCTTTTTCTGTTGGTAAATTATCTATGAACAGTTGATAATTTTCTTAGGTTTATTTATTTGAAATTAATCAATTAATTTTTCATTTAGTTAATTCATGACTGTATCTTATTGTAAAAGAATTAATTAGAAATCTGTAATAATAAAGAATTATAGGGCCATGATTACACAATATTTAACTGAATTTATTTTTGCTTTAGGTCATCTGTGTGAAATTTCAGCTCCAGTTTCCTGATATTCATGCCTCTGAATTTCAAAATCCTTTTACAATAATACCCTTCAATATTTGCTTATAAGTTCTATATCAGTGAGCATTTCCATTATTAAATCTCTCTATTAAAACTATCTATAGAAATCAAACAAAATTACTGAAATAAAAAGACTAAGTATTGAAGGAATATTTTCCAGGAAATAATGCTGAGCTGGATTTTTAGTCACAGTGAATTTTTTATTAAGCTTTGCTTATTCCTGATATCCACACAAGCTCGCACTCACTAAACGGTATTAACATTTGGCAAGGCAGCAAATGTGCTGGTTATGCTGTGACTCCTGGAAAAAGAATATTGCAGAGCTGAGGGATCAACAGGATGAGACTTTAATTCATTAGTTCATTGGTGATCATTTCAGATGCTTAGTACTAGACTGACATTCAACATTCATTGAAAGACAAGTTGAAGTCAGAAAAGGTACAAGAAAGGGCAACAAAAATGGTTACAGGAATAAAGCAGTTGCCTTGAGAGGAAAAAAAAAAGGTAACACTTTTGGAGAGCAGAGCTAACCCTTATATCTGCATATGTCCCTTAAATTTAGAGATTTAGTGGGACATATTCATTCCACATCCTCCTCCATATACGAACACAGTTTCACAGTCTCACAAGACTGAATCTCTAGATATTAAGTCTGCTGTTTATGAAAGAAAAAAATATTAGTTTTGTTCTGTGAGAAATTGCTTTCTTTAGGGATTGCCTCGTCCAGTGCTTTATTTGCTGGACATGGTAAATGCACATGAACAAGTCCTAACTGGTGTTGGTGCACTGATATAGTCCTGTCTGAGCTCTATGATGGCAAGTTAGAGGAATTCTGAATGAACCACGTTCTGACAGGGAATATGGTTCTGAAATGTATATCATATTGAAATGTACCTTAAAAAAAATGGTCAGCTCACCTGGAAGTTCCTTACGAAAAAAACGTGTGGGCAAAATTAATGGTACAAACATTTTTATAAGATCACAAGGGTCAGACCAGATGTGTTTCAAAAAAAACTCCTTCCAAACTCCATAGCTGTCATTCTCTTCCATGGCTGACAGAGAGAGGGGAAAAGTGACAATTTTTCTTTCATGCCCTGTACTTTCTTCCTCTTGACATAAACAGGAAAAACAGAGAATAACTGACAATTTTCTACCACCCATTACTCTTGTGGCAGCAGAGGAAAATAAAAGTGAATCTTAAAGTCTCACCCATCCCCAAAATCTCATAATTTATGAAAGCAACACAGATTTCACAAAATCACATACTTCTGAACAAAACAGATAAAACACGTTCCACTTTACATAACTGTGACTACACTGTTTTGTTTATTTGCCTGTAAAATTGTATTAATGAATAAGTATTCAGGCTGCAAGAAAAACAAATCTCCCTTCCCTCTTTAGCTGTGTGCAATAGCATTTTGTCTTTGGACCTTCTTCACTTGTGATGAAGCCCTGAATGCAAACCTGCAACAGCAACACTTCAACACAATTCATGAGGTTACATAAATTTACTTTCTTGTCAGAGAGATGTTTTCAGTTTAAGGCATACATTTCGGCTATGAAGCAACTGAGATGATCTCTCTGTGTTTATATTTCTTCAGAGTGACATTGTAACAAACTTTCAATACAGAGGTCAAGCATCAAAGGCAGTTACAGGTTGTTGGCATTCACTTGTCTTCTGGGTACAAAAGAGAACAGTTATTCACTTTGAACATGGAAGAGCTGAAACAAGACTTTAAATCACCTTATGTTAGAGGCTAGTTCAAAGAGCATGGAGCATAACATTTTATTGGTCTTTAAAAGGAGGAAAATACATAGGGGCAGAAAAAAGCTTCAGACAAGCAAACAAAACAAAAATTTTAAAAAAATCACTGTCTGCAGAATTGCTGCTATAAGTGAGAGAAAAAAATTTTACAGGATAAAGATTTTTACTGAAATTGCAAATAAACATAAAAAGTGCAAATTAAACTGCATCTTTGCGTAAAATACTAGCTGATTTAACACCAAATCTTTCTATAATCATACTAACAGCAATAAAAAAATGACTGAAGCTGTTCCTTGCCATGCTGCTTCCTCTCTGGGAACTTTGCCTACTTATCACCATCAAGAAGGCTCCAGGAAGAACAATAGAAGTAGGACTGTAGCTACATGGAAAAGTAGTACCAAAATCTGAATACTTTCTAGAATTTGGATGATTTTAAGATTCAGTGAAAACTGAAGATGCTTTTCAGCTTGGCTGGACTTAAATCTACAATTAGAATTCTAAACTCTGATTTATTTCTCTTCTAATTAGATGCCTAAAATCCATTTATGTCTAAGACAAAATTATTTCGGATGCTTCTTTTGTTTCTCTAGTGTTCTCTGTTCTTCATGAATTGACATACAAAGTACTTCTAGAATGAGAAGTAATGTATTTTGTTTGGGGATAAACAAAGCACTTGAATCTTTATTTCAATTAAATTTAGATAAATATGTTCTTCTGACCTTAAAGTCTGGTACTATTTGCTTATTGTGGCTCTATAGTTGTGTCTGTAGATATTTATCCTTTCAAAGTCCTAATCAAGTTCTTCTTTCAAAAATATTGCAATTTGTTACAGAAATGCTAAAGTCTAAGCTTCAACAAGAAAATCCCACTGTTAACAATTATTTGCTAAAAACATACTGAGCCCCAGGTAAGGTCTCGTGTAGTATCTGCAGTTCAATTACACCTATTTTGAGAACTAGGTCATTACTTTGAAGCAATACATCATCTGTGAATATACGCGTTACTCATGTTTGAATTTGTCTTTGAAGAAAATGAAAACTTTTGTTATTAGACCAAGCAGAAACATAGAATATGTTGTGTTGGAAAGGATCTCTAAAGGTCACTCAGTAAATCTCCTTGCAGTGAGCAAGGACTCCTTTAATAAGATGCAAACCTTATTTTTCCTGGTATATTTTTACCTACATATTTATTTGCTAACTAAGTAATACGTATAAATTTTGAGTGTCCTTGTATGGGACTTCCACATAATGCAACAGGCATTTTGTGTGTTAAAAAGAAAATAAACTTCAAAATTACTTTTTATTCTCTGTAGACTGCGGTGCTTTAATTTAACCAGCTCAGCTGCCATGACTGAAGCTACTATACTTGAATTTGTTAACTAGAGTAAAACGGGTCTTCTTAGGTTAGCTAATTGACGTGGGTTGACTTTGGCTGGATTCCAGCTGCTCTGTAGCTCCCCTTCCCAGCTGGACAAGGGAGAGAAAATAATATGAAAAAGAACTCATAGGCTGAGATAAGGCAGTTTACTGAAGCAAAAGCTAAAGTTTGTACATGCATGAGCAAAGAGAAAAAAAAACAGGTTTATTCTCCACTTCCCATCAGCAAGCAGTATTCAGCCACTTTCCGGAAAGCAGGGCTTTGCTCTGGAAGAGCTGATATCATATGGTATGGAATATCCTTTTGGTTAATTTGTGTCAGCTGGCCTAGTTGTGTCCTCTCCAAGGATCTTGTCCCCCCCAGCCTACTGATATGGAGAATGCTGGGGAGACAGCACTGATGCTGTGACAGTGCTGCTCAGCAGTAGCCAAAACAGTGGTGTATTATCAGTACCTTTTTAGCACTGAGAAGGCTGCTGTGGGAAAGTTAACTCCATCTCAGCAGACCCAATAGACCAATGGACCAAAATATGAAACAATGTGCCTAAGCCAGAAAGTTTTCAACTGATCAAAGCTGAAGGTCTGAAATCAAAAAAGCAATGTCTTTTTTAAAGTTCAGCCCTATGACTTTTGAAGGTTGTCATTCAGCTCCAGGACTGGAATTTACAAGGACAAAAAAAGTAGTTGAAACTACAAAACATATAAATTAATTAGGCAAAGTGAAGTTAATAGATTGGGATTCATAGCAAATAGCACATTGAGCACAAATGTATTTAAACTATTTAATAAGAAACAACAAAAAAGGTCTGTCTAAAACTCTGACTGGTTCATGGAAGCCTATATCACTGACTTATCATCCAGA
>JAYRBT010000082.1:88824684-88856814 GCA_036023395.1 Myiotriccus ornatus | reverse complement strand
ATAAGAAACAACAAAAAAGGTCTGTCTAAAACTCTGACTGGTTCATGGAAGCCTATATCACTGACTTATCATCCAGATAGTTTTTGCACAGCAGATCACTCTTGCATAAGAAACAGGTATAACATCATTGCCAGCTAATCTGGTGTTATGGATAATAATTTTCTCTAGTAAGAGAAATACTCGGCGACTCTTAATGCAAAATTCGTAAGAGAAGCGAAACTGTGAGACAAAATAAGCATGACCTTGCTTAGTAAGTCATAACTTGGTTTGAAAAGCAAATTTTGAAGTGTTGTGAAACATAAAACAAAATCAATTGCCTGCAATTAGAAATGTTAGGTAGTGACATGCACTTGTACATTGGTTCACCTGGTCCTGAAGTCATTTGAATAGTGAGACAGTTTCTTCGCAAGGTTGCCATCTGCACTCAGCTTCAAAGCAAATGGAGAACTTCCCAGTGCTAAAGAGGACAGTTCAGCAGCCAACATAGTAGCAGAAACCACAATATAAACACTAAAAGAAAAGCCACAAGCAGGAGGACATTTGTATTTGTGCCTACGGTGGAGAACTTGTTTGCACAAAGAGAATATGCAAAGTGTTTAGGTGAATAGAATTGAAAAGGATTAGTTGGCCAGCATGTCAAGGGAAGAATGTTAGTTTGTGAAACATCTCAAGTACTATAGGGCTAGGATTATAAGAACTAAGGAAGATTTTAATGCCATGCTTTGAGGAATAAAGACGTTAGACCACGATACATGCATCTCAGAGGAAAAATCATTCCACCCTATGAGAGAGGGTGCAAATGAAGCTTAATAGGCTCACAGCTCCTGAAATTATTGCATGAGGAGAGAAACAAAGGGAATAATTATATAAACTGGTCACTGTAGGTGAAAAAAACAGATCTCATATTTACACAAAGATCTGAATTAAAGAAAAAAATATATGTTATAGTCCTAAAGTAGGAAGGGAAAGGGAAATTAGGGGAAAAATGGTTGACATCACTATCTTTCTAAATTTTAATCAGGGAGGTTCAACTGGAGTACATATAAAGGGGGACATCTGTTCAACACTGATGTGAAAAACACCATTGCTCTCAGTTGATTTCTGTACAACACCAATGACATTTCACAGGAAAATACAACGTTTGCTGCTCTAGAACTTATATTAAGGTCTAAAGAAATGACATCTTGTTTTGTGAAAAGTGGTAGAAGGCTACGACTGGTGGCTTAAGACAGCTTTGCAAGGAGCAACAGCAGCCAAGAAGTGTGATTAATAGAAGTAACATTTCAGAAAGAAAAGTGAATAAAGTAAACTGTATGTGTAGTTCACAACATAGTCTGAGCCAACCTCCAAATCTGTCCTGTAACAATTATGAAAGGGTCATGCAGACTCATTGGAATAATGAAATACATAGAAAAATATATGTTTAACCTCTTTGAACCAGCAGCCAGAAATATAAAGTACAATGATGCTGGATAGTTTAAAATTCTTAACGTAGTGTTAGAGGACCTGGAGGGATAATGATACACTCTAACATAGAGGTAATATAATAGTAAATGAAAATCAAAGCAGCACATATGTAAAGAGAATACAGACACAGCACAAATAAGTTTTCACTATCTTACAATATGGTACTGGATCAAAAGAAGAAACCTAGAGACCCCTGGGCTAGCTCAGGACAACTATAATCCAAATATTTAATTCCTTTGTTTAACAGACTGGTTATATATATTTGAAACATTCCAGAATCTTAATATGGCTTGTAAACTGTTGTTATTTTTGTACTTGATTAGGAATAGAAGATGTGAAAGACTGGACCTATAAGAGATTTTAGCAAGAAGCTGGAGCTACTGTCTCATGCTGAGACTCCTGCTATATAACGTTGATTACTTAGAAAAAAAGCCCCTCTCAGGCTAAGAATGATTTCTGAACAAACATAGCTATCCCCATAGAGGCGATGGTTTAAAAATAAGAATACATATTTACCACGTAGAGTTTTCTACAAGTGAAACAGTGACATCAAACACAGTAGTTTTTGGCTTATTTAAAGTTGACTTCTTAACATGGAATCTCCACTCAGTATGACAGGGCACAGTTAAGAACTGAGCTGTAAAATTCAAAAAATTGCCATGTACACAGGAAAGAAAAAAAAAAAAGTAGGCTGAATCATTCTCAAAATGAAACTCATAATAATTCTGAGCAAATGACTGCTTTTAACAGTTATTTACTGTATTTTATAGCACAATGTTAACCTAAACCATAAAACATAATGACTTGGACTGCAGAAGTGGCAGCACGTTTTAATTTTCATTCCAAAAGTACTAATACATACTGTTTGTAACTTTTGTTTTAGTGCTTTGTATTTAATGTGCAGGAATTTGTTGTAAATTGCTATAAAAAATGGAATTAATTTCTAAAGCAAAATAAAAGCAAATTATTTCCTTCTGAACTCCTCAACCGTCTCCTGGACCCATAAAATAGTTTCTTTTATTGAACTATTCATGAAAAATGTAGTGTTTTTCCAAAGGAAAGTTCTCTTCAGCGATGTGCCAAGTGATCTGATCATAATGAGGGAGTTGGGTAACCATGGAGCTTGTTTTCCTCTACTTCATAATTACATTGCTTATGGTTCATGTTTTCAGCCTGCAGCTACCATGAAAACATTTTGAGCATGTCTGACAGCCAAATTTGTCCTTGGTCTCCACAGCAGCCATGGTTGGTTGTAGTCTTTCTGATAGGTATCTAAGTGGTCTCAGGCATAACACCTTGTGCCTAATTGAAGCTAAAGTACTGTACAAGGTGAAAATCAATGTGTGGAGGTGAGAGAGAGTGATAGAAGCTGCCAAATACCATTTCTGACAAGCACTTTTGGCAGTAAAGGAAATACAGGCCTCTAATAAGATGGAAAAATGTGGTCCCAAGTCTTTGTTTACTAGGTGTTCTCATTCTCAAAGCCCTAAGAAAACAAGTAATTGAGCCAATGTGTTTATTTTTTAAAATGAGCAGCATCACATGAAAATTTGAGAGTGTCAAAGGCCTTTATTCAGAGATCTGCTGAGAAAGGAATAAAGCGACTAAATGTCTCACAGCTTTTTGGTGTACAAACACTGAAGAGAACAAGAAGCAGGGAAAGACAACTTTCTAGATTCGCTTCTAACCAACAGGAGAGAACTGGATAAAATCTTGAGGGTGAAAGGCAGCTCTGATAGACTGCCAACAAAATGACAAAATTCATTACTTTTTAGGAGAAAGGAAAACAGAATATTAAGACAAAAAATGTGTGAAAGCAGACTCCAATAAGCTCAGAGTATTATAAGCATACTTTTAAGGAAAATAAACCTAATGAGGAAAAAACTGAGTTCTGAAAGTGTAGCTATTGTTTTTAAAATGATATCAAGGACACAAGTATAAATTACAGTGGCAGGCAGAAGACAGAAAGTGCGATTAATGATCATGAGTTTTTCAATCACTTAAAATTTAAGAATAAAAAATAGAGATGCAAAAATTAGGTTATTTATGAAGTAGCTTAAAAAAATAGTTGGAGCATGAGGAAAAGAATAAAAAAGACAGGGCTCAAAACAATCACTGCTGACAAGAGACATAAGTAGCAAGAAGAACACCAACAAAAGTGCTGGCCACTTCCTAAGGGAGCAAGAAGATATCAACATGTGACATCAAGAAACTGAAAGTAAATCTAATGTCTTTTTTGCTCCAGTCTTCACTGAAAGGTCAAGTTCAGTCAAGCAGGCCATGCAGTTAATGCTGATGACAAATGGATAAGGAGTCAAGCTGTAGAAGGATAAAAAGCCTGTAGAAGCCTGATATTGCTAAAATTATTTATACACTTTTAAGACAGTTGGACATGCCCATTTCCACTCCAAGGCACGTAAAGAAGTAATTTCACTAATGCCAGAGGCATTAGAAGTCCTTCTGGAAAACTTGTGATAATAAGCAAAGTTCCAGAAGACTTATATAGCAAAAATAACATTGACTTTTGAAAGTACAGGAGAAAAATGGGAACCACAAGCAGCCAGTTTAACTTCAGTTATACAAACAAATTACAAGTTATGTAGAAAGAGGGAAGATAATATGAACACAAACAAAAGCCAACACCATAGTCAAGCGTGTCTAACTTTCTTCTACAAGACGAGGAGCCTTTGTGTGTGGAGATATGGTGTCTTCAAGTCAATAAAATGCACACACTTTTAAGACAACAAACCAAATACCAGAGTGTGCTGAAATGTTTTGGACAATTGTACTTTCACTAGTGAATCGGAAGTCAGATACTGTCAATTTCCAATAGGCAAGAAGCACTCTGTGAGAGGAAAATAGGTGTCCTATCCCAGAACATGATGCCACCAGCCAACGTGGTCCGTTGTCTCCAGTAAGGGGCACTGGCTACACAAGGTTCATAAGTAGAAGGCAATGAAAAACAATGGCAGCTCTGAGCTTTGTATTTACAAAGAACATTTGAAACATAGGGGTTATTTAGTTTGAAGATATACAGAGTAGTGAATATCTGAGGTGTAAATGTGACTTAAAAGAGCAAATAAGTTGTTCTCCACACTCAGGGTGAGTAGGGAAGAAGTGAAGGCTTTAAACCAGGAGATGAAATTTAGCTCCAGACTAGGTATAAAACTTCCTAGTGGGAAGACCAGATAAGAGCAAGAAACAAGTTCCCAGAGAGGCATTGGAAATCTTAGTTTTACCTCACTTTCCTTATACATGTACCTGCCCTACTGCTGAGGGGAAGGCAGGAGGGAAAGGCAAAACACAGTTCAAGGTGCAATAACTTCCAGAATGAGAAGACTGGACATAATTCATCACTCTACAAAAAGTAAATACCAGGTCTGTCTAACACAAAGGTCTCACATAAAACTACCAGATTAAGTGATACTTAAGTACTCTACTGGAATTACACTGATATCACTGATCTTCTGAGTAGGAACTTTCCTGCCTCTTCCAAAACCAAGTGAACCAAAACCTCCAAATTGCTCTTGGTATTTTAATTTAATATTGCTTACTATATTATTACCAGAATTAAACAAAGCCAAAACCCCACTGTCCTAAATATTACATCAGAACAGAAGAGCAGATAGTTCTTGCACCAGAGGGCTCACAGTTCAAAAGTATAAGCAACTTGTTCTTTCTGCTTTCCTAATGATAATTCTCATATACATGAAGGTGATTTTTTTTAATCTTTGAGATGTCTGGAGATATGTAAATATGTGTTTTCAGTAAAGATACATTATATCTGAAATTTCAAGGAAAATAGTTTTGTTATCACTCTAATTTTCAGTTTTCTACAATAAGCATTGTAAAAATTGAACTGTTTGAGGAGCATTTTAAATAGGTCATGGTTTGAATGTTTTGAGGTTTGGGGGTATTACTGTTTTAAGCATTTTTATTATTTTTAACATTACTTTTAAACATTATTATTATTTTCTAACATTTTCTCTATATAAGATTTTTTTTTTGTACTTCAAAAAATCTGCTACTAATTTACAGTTACCAGTTCTTCAGAACAACAGCTGTATCACACCAGAAGTCGCTGACAGTTATTTCTGAATTACATAACCTGTATCTTTTCTTTCCATTTTGTAAGCCAATACATTTTTAATCTGGTCTTAATGTCATTCATGTCTATTGTCAAACATTCTATATCTGGAATTTGAGCTAAAGAAAACAACCATTCACACGAAGAACATATTGCACGAAATGACTGTATGGGTTTTGACTATCTTAAGCTTAATTATTTTATCTTAATGTTTTTCAAAACTGTCCACATACTTTCAAATTATTGCAGTGTTTTTGCTAAATTATTAGCACTTTAAAGTATATTCTCTCAACATAGTTTTGCTGGAGCACAGAGGAAATGAAAGCAACACCACCGCATTAAAGAAATGATAGAATGTATTTGCATTGCGAATGAAACAAATATGCAAATGTTGTGTGCCCTTTTCCAGAGAATTCATCATAAAAAACTATTCTGTACGTGACTTTTATTTCATAATATGTGATAAAATGTCTTTTAAAAGAAAAAATAAGTAACTGTTGCTAAATATTATATATTTATGCTATAAATGCCATTGTATTAATCCCAAGGGGTTTTTCTCACTGTGTACACTGTCTGTTTGAATAACCATGATGTGATCCTGTTTCTTCAAAGAAATAGCAACTCATGACATCTAAAGTCAGTGTTTATCTAATATCCAAACTATATATTTTTTTAGATAATTCTTAGCATTTTCCCATTACAGACAGTGAACAACTTAAGCTAACACCAATCAACAAAGATCATAGGTTTTTGTGTTTCACTTACAATTTGATTTTCTTAGAGTGTGTTGCAGCAGCATTTACTGTATCTATTGAGGTGTGAACTTTATGTTGTTTTTCTCTTACTATTTTCTCCATCCCCTTTGTAATCAGCAGTCTGAATTTCTGCAGTACTGTAAATGGCTACTTTCTGTTCGTCAGACTTGGTTTGTAACTCTTTTTCTCTCAGTCTTAACATTTACCTTGAGATCTTATCTTCTTATAAGTGAGGTTAAATGATCAATATATTTATTCTGGGTCCAGTTATCTGGCTTTATGCATATACATACTCACTTTTAGAGGGGTAATTAATGAACCTAACCCACCACACTGCTTACCACTGTGCTTGTTTTAAATCACTTTGTTGAGTAAGAATGGACTGAAACATTTATATAAAGTTTGACTGTGTGCTTTAGTGACTTATTGAAGCAGGCTACGTGTGCAAATTTAAATAAATGTGTAACTGTTTGTAAGATAAAACTTAGTTTTCCATAGTTACATCTATGCAACTAAATTCATAATAACACTAAAAACACAGTGAGAATGATCTGGATTCATGCAGAGCTTGAATTAAACTCAGTTATACATCAGGGTCATGGAAGCTCCTCCTTGTCTTGTTTAAAACTATTAGTAATAATATGGACATAAAAATATGAAATGTATTGAACATGAAGTTATGTGTTGGATAGAGTATGAAATAGGCAGTAACAATATAGTTGCAATAAAAATATAATCTGAAGAAAAAGTTTAGCATTTTTTAAAAATTATTTCAAGTTGAATTTCAAATTATATTTTATTCTGGTTTATTTCCATGTTTAACACTGCAAAAACCAGAAAATATTTTTAAAATTTTCATTGCATCTGACTGACAGCTTAATTTTAAGGAATGCAACTTAGTGGGTTCATTACCTTACAATGAACCCATTAATCCATGTAATTAATTTACAAGGCTGAAAGTCTGACCAAAGCTTATTGTAATAAAAAGAAGGTAGTTATTTTCCCTCATTTGACTTAGTAATTTTTAATATCATTAAAAAGATCCCACATATTTTGTATTATATAGTAGAATATATAATTTTAGGGTTTGCAATAGTTGTAAGTTTAAATGTCTATTTTATTAATTTTCAAGATTTACATTTTATTTTGAAATTAGGAAAACATATTTGTGCACTGTTTCCCCTATGTTTAAATATTCTTCAAAGACACTACAACAAAGTGACATGGCCCAAAAACTGTTAGGACATTATCACAATTAAAAATAATACAATATTCTTGCTTCCTTTATGCAAATGAGAAATTAAATAACCTTGAGATGATTTAGATGCACCCATAAATTAGACAGGCTAAACAAAGTAAGCTTTGCTTTGTACAGATGTGACAGCCAGATGTGGCTCTGCTTTTTATTTCATGGTTGTAATCTGTACTGGATTTAAGTTATTTCCTGAAAAACAAGGCATGCACCCAAAGCTGAAACATCACTAGTTGCTCAGACCAGTACTTGCTTTTAGCAGAAATCATTTCCCTGTTCAGACTCTTTTTCCCTGAGGAATAGAAATCGTTGGTTCAGGGCATTTTCTTAAGAGTTCTTAAGAAAGGCCAGCAGATTTCATGGCATCCAGATAGTGGGATCATTCTTTAGTTTTCTGTTTGTCTAAAACATTCATTCAAATTACTAAATACTTTTTGTAAGAGGTTGAAAATGTTTTCACTGTAACAACTTTGTTTTTATACCACATTAAGTTATCACCTTTAAGAGGAAATTAATATATATCCCAGGATGATTATGATTTATTGTAGAAAAAGTATATTATTAGCAGGGTCCATTGGTGAAGCAGGACACTTTCATGGGTTTTAACTTTCATGATTTTTTGCTCTATACAGTTGCTAATGCCTTCCCTAGCATTAGGACACCAAGCTTTTTCCTTGGCATGCACATTCTTCCAATTAAAGATAATGGGTGAAATGTTGTCTGGAGTTATGTGATCATAATCTCCAACAACTTTGTGACAATTTTATTGGAAATGATTAACAGAAAATCTAAAATTGCAGCTACAATTGCCTGTATGAGGTTCAGGAAAAGCGCTATCATGTCTCTGTACTATACAGTCCTTACTCCTGTCACCTTGTTAATGAATACTCCATATTTAATCCCTTGTTAAAGAATGCTACAAATTTAGCTTCTGCCTGCCCCAAATTAGTCAAAAACACTTGAATGCTTGTTAGTGAGAATCCAAGACACTGATGCTTTCACGGAAAAAAACGCAGACACCCTCCATTTGCGGACGGATGAAGCAGAAAGATGACTTTAAGATATACAGTGAATCAATTTTGTTTAGGCTTTTCTATTAATCTGCTTTCTGCGGGCTTTTCCTCTATTCAGACACTGCTTTCCCTGGATTGCCTGGCAGCTACTAGTCAGTCCTCGGACCTCTGAACCTCTCAGCTCTGTCTTGCTGTAAAGTTGTGTGTTCTAAGACGATGGCTAAACAGCTATATCAAACTGGATTATGTTCATCAGGGGTTAGGCACTCCGGAGATCCTTTTTCTCTTCTGATAGCAGCACTACCAGCTTTGTGGAGTTGACAGAAAAATATTTGTTCTAGTCCTTTTTCCCATATATGGTATGTTCTAAACAAAACGTCTGCTTGGCACTGTGTTTGTAGACTTTCAAGGCTTTCTTTACCTGTAGCTAACGCAAGTTATATGGGCCTGTAAATTTTGATTCTTTTTAGGGGTTTATGGCTCCTAGTAATTTATGTGGAAACATTTTGGTAAGTAGGAATAGAATCAGTTCTCTTAGCTCCTTTATGAAGACATGTTCTTGAAAAAACACATATTAATTCTATCAGCCAGAACAAGTATACAAGCATCTGGTTTGATGTCAGTCCATTAGCAAGTAACATGAGCATGAAGTATGATTGTCCAGCTGTCTTGGAGTTTTCTGTGCTCAGATTATCTGATTGTAATTTTATACATGGTCATAGATTAAAAATTGATAGCTATATTTCAGCTTCTTCAGTTGCAGTATTCAGCACATCAAACTGGCTTTAAGGGCCAAGGTCTTTCCAGAGCAGACCTCTTTCCTTTTTTCTCTTTTTTGCTTTTTATTTCATAACTTGAAGGACCTTGAGGCTGGTCAGCTATTTACATCATCTATATTTCATATTTACTTTTTGTTAGGTATTATTATCTTGAGTAATATGGTTAGTTCCTGCTGATCTGGAAAAGAGAATAAAAATAGGCAGATGTAATTTGCTTATTTGGGCAGGCAGATTAGTGAGTAAAGCAGTGTTGGCATGGGACAGTTCTCAAGTGTAATGACTCAGTGTTAATTTAAAACCAGACTTAGAGAGTGGTCAGTTTACAATTTATAATCTGTCTAAATAGATTGGTTTGGAAGGCTATACTGCTTTTGCTGTGTTTTTCCAAAAAGTGGTTTATCCTGGAAGAGGTAAAAGGGCAGTTCCTGGCTGTACCCCATCTAGAATCGTTCCCTGGTAAACAAGCATCTGTTATTTTGTCAGGACAAGTTACATGACTCTTTTTTTTAATCCTGTTTTTTGAACTTATAATATTAGGTTTGCTTTTAAAAGTCAGTTTAGGTCTCACATAAACAAGGTAGCAGCAATGCATCTGGAGACCCCAGTAAAATAGCCCTGCTTAGTACTAGTGCTTTCTACTTCAGTCCATCACTTACCTTCATGTCCACCATGGGAACTAACCTCCTTAATTCATCATACCATAAATGAAAAATTGAAAACTTTTTTATACATTTCAACACCAAAAATTCAGGTTGGCTTACAAATGGCAAGCCTGGAGTATTTTGCTCTTGGGTTTATGATCAAAATTCAGAAATTCAAAATGCAGACTTCACAGAAAAATCTGCCTAGCTAGAAAAAGGTGTACTTTAAATAGAGAATGTGGTTGTTTTAAGTCACAGTATTTTTTGAGAAGGACTACATGAGCCCTCTGTAGATGTCTCTATAATGAGCTTCCACATTAATTTTAAGAAATCAGTATGATGTGCTGCTTGCAGATTATAATGTAATTCTGTAATACAAATTAGATCAGCTTTGAATGTCTTTGAAATGTAGTGTGTTAAAAATGGTATGTACAGGTTAAAAGATACAGATTCAGAACACCAGGATTTACATGAAATTATCACACATGCTTTGATAGAGTCCTAGACTGATTCAAAAGAGCAAGTTTCATATGAAGCTGTCTCATTTTCTTTGATAGCCACCTTGATCTTTATGCAGTCATCTATTAATTATATTACAGATAAGGTAAATAAAAGTGTTGAAATATTGAGATCACAGCCTCCTTTTTTCTTGTGAAGACTAAAGGTATGCTTCTATGAAGTCAGTGAGCAACGGGGGATGATAAAGGTATTCTTCAGCTGTCAGACAGTATTTATTTTGACACGTGACTGAAAGATCTAGAGTTCAACAGCTAAGAGCATAACTGCAAGGGTAAAACTTATATGTGATCTAGACCAAAGGTGCTATAAGACAGTCTACGGATTTTCCTGGGTCAGTGCACTGGATAACACTATGGAGGTTTTCTTGGTGGAATTATGTTTCATTTAGTTCTCAAAAGACTATGTTATAAGCCCCATCTTGCAATGTGCTTATCACACCATACAACTACCACTAGCATCACTCTGCATTCCAGCTTGTTACCTCTCAGGTTTGGCCCCTCTGATTGCCTCACACAAACAGCTTGGAGGCTTTAACCCTGTTAGTTCTAGAGGAGCCCATCGTACTTTTTGCAGACTAAACATAGGAAATTTGCTTATTGTGTCAGCATTCAGAATTTAGCAGTGTGGATTTTGAATGTAGCTGTTTTTCAACTTTTTTTTTTAAAGGCAGCAACATTTAGCTAATATAGTAAGCCTAATAGAAGTGTCTAAACCATAAAAGGTATTTATCTCTGTAGCAATGGAATACTCAGCTGAACTTAATGCATGTTTTCACTTTAATATTAAATTTCAGTGTCCTGCCTTCTTTAGCTACAGATAACAAAACCTGCCACAAAAAAAAAAAAAAAAAAAAAAAGGACAATCAAATTATGGGTATATCTTCTAGAACAATAGTTTGATTTAAACAGGCCTATACAAAGCTACCTCTCAGTGCAATAGGTTAATAGGTTTAATACAATTCATTGCCTATACTGATATTGGTATTGCGAGAAGATGACTCAAGAGGTCTTCTTTATTGTTCTTTTTTTCTTTAGGAGATATCCACGTATATTTAAATTTGAAACTGATATCAATATTGCATTATTTGGTTCACTGTGAGATTGTCAAAAGTTAGTAACGCTACACCTCTGTCTCCACTGATGTGCTAAAAATGCAAACTAGCAATACACTCACAAAATACTCTAGATCCTTGTTTTTGTTATTGGTGCATTTCTTATTTAAGGGATTATTTTACTAGCTCTTTATGTTTCAGTCACAGTCTTTAAAGGGTTTATTGTCCAAACATGCACATCATTCCTACCACCACTGATGATATTTGTGCTATAAATGTATGAAGAGGGAAAGCAGTCCTTACGCTTTTAAAAGCAGTTTACATAAATATTGCAATAATAAAACTATTCAGAACCCTGTCCAGTATTTTTCTGTACTAAAGTTCTTTTGTAAACTCACTTTGTAGTCAAGACAGATGAGTTTTTTGTAAGTTTATTTTTCTCAAACCAAGGAATGCAATTAGGTGACTTTTATCTAAAACATAAATCTGCTGACTTGTTGCTAAAGTTATATAAAATGAGGAAATAGACAATGTTTACAGCAAGAATTTCCTAGACTGCAATTTTAAAGGTGCTCATTCCTAATTTTGTTTTTTGTTCTATGGAATCATTATATAAGAAAACTGTGTAAAGCATACAGTGACTACAGGCAAGCTGAAGAGAGCATGGAGAATTAAAGAAAAGAAAGATGGACACAAATCCCCTGAAAAGAAATTATAGAAAGCTATAAAAACATTATTATTCTTATAGGATGACCAAGTAGTATCCTCTGCTAGATAGGTTTTCATCAAAGCCAATGTGATGCTATGTATGTTAAGATCATCTTTGGTAAGACAAGGAGTAGTAACATCTGTGCTTGAAAAAACTGATTTAACGTGGCAGTGTACTAATAGAGAAGGGAGCTTATTAGATGAGTATGTAGGTTTTCCACAAAACAGGACTGGAGTATTGCCAACAAATTATGAGCACTTTGGCCTGTAAGAACATGGCTTCAATGGGTTTCCACTCATTAGCTCAATTTATTGTAAAATACATCTTCTATTGACGTATGAACGTCCTTTACTGTTTTGGCATTTGGGTGATTTCTGCAAAATTGTCAAAACTGAAAATTGATGTGTGATTATAAGTTATGTGCATACTTGACATTTCTGAAAACTGCACCCTGAGTTACTTATCAGACCACACAAGGTATGCTTACATGGAAAACTTAAAAATATCCAGGACTTTGCTATGGAGATTTACCTTTTTTGGTTGTTGGCAATTTTTAAACTTTCTCAGGGTTGGGGGATTGGGAAAAGGGGGAAAAAAACCCACAAAAAATTATAATAAATCCTACAGTATGCCAGTAGAAATACTTTAATTTTCAGGCACTTTACTGTAGTAAAAAAGTAACACATTCTGTCTTTTTATTGAATATGTCTATTGAAAAATTCTTTAAATTCTTAGTTTATTTTTCCCTCCAAATTGATTCACATATACATTAATTCATATATACATTTTACCTGTTGTTTGGGTGCTTGGATTTTTTTTCATTTTGGTGGTGGTGGTGGTGGCTTTGTTTGATTGGGGGTTTAATTGTTTAAAATTGTTGTGTTTGATTGAGCTTTTAATTATTTAAAAAAAAAAAATCTCCAAGTTATTCACTGAAGTTTCAAATTTAGAAGGAAAGACTACAGATTATCTCCAAATGGTTCTGGATTGTCTGACATAGGCCACCATCTCATACTACAATGGCCGTGTTATGTCTATGAAAAACACAGTGCACAGACTAGCTAGGGACACTGGAGTTGTAGTCACAAATCTATTTTGATGTTCTAAACCTATCCTTGTCCTCCTTGCAGCTGTGAGAGCTGGCACTGGCATGTTACTTGTTGATGTGGACAGACATGAAACTTGTGATAACACCACGAGAGTCATTAGAGAGGGGCTGACATCAGGTGACCTCTTCTAAGTGGCAAAGCAATTTTCAAGTAGAGCATTGGCCTCTGACAGCAAGTAGCAGATGAGAAGGAGTGAGATTTCTTTCTTTCTGGTTAATTTTTTTTTTTTTACTTCAGTGTTTTTTTTAATCTTTTACAACCAGTTCTTTCATCTCCAAAGGCCTATAATGAATAATAAGCAAAACCCACTGACTTTGTTTGTATTGACAATGGCTGAGCCTTTAAAAGTGGAATGCTGAAGTATTTGTTAGTGTTTATATTGAGTTTTTATCTTTAGTATAGTCTTCATGCAGTATGGGTAGTTTCTATGTTAAATGTAGGTATATCACACCTTAATATATTACAGAAAGTATTTTTAGAGATAACACTTTTTTCCCCTTGGTTAAAAACTGTGTGCCTTTTTTTGACAATCAAAATAGATGTTTGCTTCCAGGAAAAAGCCATATCCATAGGACTAAAAGACACAGCAAGAAATAATATCTGAGATCAGCTGGAGAATTCTGAGACAATGTTGCATTGATAAATTATTAGAAGACCTTGATTAATCATACATTTTGAAAGGTCACTTACCCTGTGATAACAAAGGCTGACCCTTCAGACTCCAGCTTCCTCTTTCAGATACTAAGTGTCTGAGAAAACCCAGCAGTGTAACATGCAGCAACTACTCAACAGATGTCTGTAACTGTTGTCCTCAGATCAAGCTTCGTCTACTACTGCTTAGCATACCCTACTCCAAAGCAGTAGTGTATGTACTTATTTATGGTGTGTACCATTTTGGTACATTTTTTTCAATGTAAAAGTAAACTTCAAAAGGAAGTTTAAATCATCTCACAATGGGTATATATGTCTGTAATGCACAAATAAGAAATAGTTGTTAACACCTTTTCTGCTAAATCTATAGAATACCCATCTAACACACACACACAAAAAAAAAAAGGAACATTTTTGCAGCAAGTATGGGTTCATGTAGAGTTGATTAGAAGGTAGAAATTATATACAGAACCATCCATAATAATTATGCCATTTTTGCAGTATTTCACTTTTGTTCTAATTCTCCTTCAAGCTAGTCATGGGATACCCCTGTAACTCCCATTGATACATTAACATAAGGAGTTCTGAAAGTTTGTCTTTCTCTAAAAATACACTTGCACTATCTGAACTTCCTGATCTACCTCTCTCCCCAAAATAAACAATGAGTGTGATCTGTTTATACTTGAGAAGAAGCTGGTCTAAAGAAGCACTCCTTTAAGTGCTTTTGTAGAAACGCATTTAACTGCACATACTATTCTAAGTTTTGTATTATGTTATATTTCCAATATAAAAAATCCAAAGGATTTAATTGGAACATAAAAAAAGCAATATCCTTCATCTGATACGTTAAGATCTAGTAATTGTATTTAATATTTAAAATTTATGAAAATCATGAATTACAATAGATTATTTTGGAAAAGGTCCCATGTTATTTGTTCCCTAATAGTCCCAGGGACATTTTATTTTTTCCAAAAGAAATATAAATCTTATTAAAAAACTTGAAAAAGTTGGTGTGTATATGTCTAGAGAGAGGTTACTTTTCTTTTCATCTTTTTTCATCCAAATTCTGATTTCTTCACCTTTGTCAGCTTAAATTAGGCTTTTAATGTTATTTTAACATTTTTTATTTAATATGTACTGAAAACGGTCTGGGCCTAATGTTAGCACAGCTGTGAAATTTGATTTTTATCCTCTTTGCTAAAAGACTTGCGGGAATATAAAGATTTTTATAACAGTGCTTCCTAAGGAGGTAAAAATAATCAATATAATTCCACTTAGGAAAAAAAAAAAAGGTAGATAATTTGTGCAGTACTCCTGACCATAGTAGTGATTAAATAAACACTAGGTAGGGTCACCCACTGCTTGTAAGCTGGTAAGCATAATTTAGCCATTACCATCCAGTCCTGGTTTTTGTGTATTGAATTCTGGCACTGTGACAAGAGTTCCAACACACTTCATAGAGTCATATGATAGACTACATTCTACTCTCTCTACATGGAGTAGACAAAACCTCTGGAGGTGATCTGATCCAGCAAGGCCACCTGAAATTGGGCTGCTCAGAGATGTGTCCAGTGTAGTTTTGGATATGTCCACAAACAGAAAATTTGAAAAACCCCTGCACATTCTTGAAAAGATTCTTTATAATATCTAGAAGTTTCACCTTCTATACATCACTTTCAATCCTGTCACTGTGCAGCTCTGGCTAAAGCCTGGATCTGGCTTTTGACGTCCTCCAGGGTAGATGGACACAGCAGTAACATCTCCCTTTCACATTCTCTTCGTACTGATGAACACAGAAAGATCTAAATCTCCCTGCTCAGCCTGGTGGCCTTCTGATGGTCTTCCCCTGGTGTGACTTACCTTAACTGGGGAGAACAAAATGGACACAGTGCTCCAGGTATCTCACCTCCTCAGTGCTGAGCAGAGGGGGACAAACAGTTCCCTTCATCCTTACCTCCCCTGGTCAGCTCACCAATACCCTTTGTCTGGAAATTATCTCTAATTTCCTTCAGAAAATGTTTTGGTTGCAGCAAAGAGTTGCCCACAGTTGGAAGTATGCTACTTGCTCCTGAACAGGACAGAAATGATCAAGAAGGGGCTGTGTTATTGTGGGGCTAGGTTGATTTCCCTCCAGTTTCTCTTTCCGCCACACTCCTGCCTGCAAAAGTGTCCTCATTTGGCCTAGCCAAGACAGGCACTCTGAGCTCTCATCTTCTTCAAGACAATGGCTACCATTTGTTAGCCCTCTTTGGAAACATAAGCCTTCAGGTTGGAAACAAACCACCTGCTGTCTCATGGCAGAGACAAAGGAGAACATGGGAGTGCTAGCCCATGGCCCAGTTGCTCCTTGCCATCTTTACTTTTTGCAGCTTTCCATGGACCACTTGGTGCACAATCAACTCTTCTGCCTTTGCCTGTGCTCCCAGAGCTTGCATCCAAGCTTTTACATACCACAGTGATTTCTCTGAGGGCCTGGTCACAGCCTGCTCTCTCCAGAAACAGCCTCTGGGTAGTCTGGGAAAACACCAGATCCTTATATGTTGCAGCACTTATCACCCTCAGATCAAGTTTGACTGGTAACACCCTATTTTGGTCAGAAGATCTTCTGGCTCTGTGTCACCCAAAGAAGATGGGGACAAGCATTGAGGGGGCTGGAGACCTGCACCTGCTGAAGCCAAAGTAATTTTGCAACATTTCAGAGAATGTCAAGTCCTCTCCAGACAGTTTCTTCAACAGTTGTTATAGAAGAGAACTCTCTTCTTCACTGTACAAAGGAGGGCAGAAGCACTGCAGGTCAAAAAGAAGGTATACATGAATCTTATTTTTGACCACCAGGAGATGACGCCTAGCCTGGCAAGGCTGATTCCTATTTCCTGCCTTCAGGATTGGATTAGGGCTACCCTTCACCCCAGCTACTCACTGGCAGGTGTTTAAGCCACCTTGCATTGCTTACAGGCACTGCGCTCAGGCTAAACAAGGTTGTGGACTGCAGATGTTTCCCATGCCTGCAGAAGAATGGAAGCAATCAATTTGGCCCTTCTGCAGGAAGGTTTTTGTCTCTTTCTGGAGGGAATATCAGCCAGAGTCATGTATATAGGCAGCAGCTTCACCTCCTGTTGGTCCCTCACCATCTCTTCTTCAGTGTCATCTCAATCTCCAGGGGCTCTGGGCCCCCAGTGACCTCAGAGCAAAACTGTTTTGTCACACATGTTCTCCTCATGTGTTAATTTCTTGCCCTGCCTCTCCATATCTTTTCTCCTCTAGGTTTTCTCCCTTTAGTTTATTGAGGTTTGGCAGTCAAAGGAGCTGGAACCACTTTTTCAGAAAGGAGTGGATTGCCTACTCCAGAATCCCAGGGTTGCAGTTGGTATGGCCACTTCTCATCAGGTCTTTGTGAAAAGATTTAGTTAAAGGGACAGGCTTGTGCCAATCTCTCCCAAGATGGACTAGGCCCTGGGGAACTGTTCTTTCATCAAGAGGTTGATGTACAGTCCTTCGTGCTCCAATCAAAGAGCTGGCAACAACTCCCCTTTTCTTCCTTACACCCCTGACTGCTCCAGGATCCCTCGGTATTCACAGTTATGACACACTCATCAGCTTGAGCTGCTTGGTCATGTGGGTGGACTTCTTTTAAGGGCTTTTAAGGTACAACAACCCAGTATGGGCTGTCAGTGGCTGGTAACAGCAAGGGGCTACTGGGAGATATGTACCTCTGTTTTCTGACTCCAGGATTTGAAGTCTTCCATCAAAGCCACTCACTGGGTAGCTTCTCCAGGAACATCTGGAAATCTCTCACTATGACAAAACAACTTTCATCCCAGTTGAACTGGAAAGCTTGCACATACATTTCTTGTTCATCATTCTCTTAAACTTGATGAGTTCACAGAGACAAAATAGAAAATGTAGGTAAAGATAACTTTCTTCTTAACATTCAGAATTTTTCAGAAAGGCTACTTTTTCCATGTGTATTCCAAGATCTCTGTGCAAGGGTGAAAATAGAACACTAAAGTAAAATATATCTTTCGCAATTACATTTTCAATAGTTCTACTTACAACTTTTATGATGTTCTTTTTTTATTATTTTTTTACTGTCTACTTTATAAGCATTTTCTCGATAAGACAAGTATTGATCACTCATGATCAAGTCTTCTGTCATTTTTGGATGGGTAATTTAGAAAACCCTCAACGTAACAAAATTATAAACCATTTTTCTTATATTATGGTGTACTCTATTTACCTAATACTATTATTTAAATCAATAATCTCCAAAATGTACTCTGGCATCTAAACTATTTTAGATCAATGCAATCAAAATAATGTTGAATAGCTGTTTCATGAAAACTGAATTGTCTGTTTAATGTACAGTTAAAGGTAATGATAGCCGTTAATCCTAATAAATTGCAATAAATTTAATAAATTAATATGCCATAGTGTTTACCTAACCACTGAAAAGCTGTTATCTACCAAGGCTGGGACTGCAGAAAAGATAACTCCACAAAATCGTGTTCAAAATTATGTAGAGGAGTGTAACACTGTAGTTTCCATCATTACTAAGAATCAGAAGATTGAAAAATCACTTTCACATAAACTCACAATGAAACCCTGATGATATATTTGTCACACTAGCAATAGCAGAACTATAATAACACCTTAGTTATTATAGCTGCACTTTGACTTATAGCCATAGAGGTTAATTACAGGGATTTGAAAGGAGTTCAAATAAGAGGGTATTACTGTAACTTTTGGCAAGTGAAACTGTCATTCTATTATGTGACCCTTAGTTAATCAGGTGGTTGTCACTATCATTCCATCTTGGTTTTTGGTAGAATTAAGATCTATTTTTTTGCTAACACCATCTTGATAAGCTTACATCAGGAAGTAGCTTTCCTACGTTTTGTAAAATCAAGGTATTTCCTGTCTAGATCAAATTAGTTACACGTCATGTATTCAACATTGTTAAATGTGTTGCAGCTAGAAAATAAAATTGTGTAGATACGATTTTTATATTTGCTGGTTTTGGTTGTATAGAAAAAGAGATCTCTGCGTGTGTGAGCTATCCACCAGTATGCAAAGCAGATAAAAAGTACTTGAGGGGAAAAAACACACACAAACACACCAATTTTGAAAATATTTTGGTCCATTTCTTTTAATAAATTTTATTTATTTATTTATTTATTATTTATTAAGGATTAAAAATAGCCCTTATTAGGAGTGATTGTCCTCTATGAGGCATGTATTTTTTGTGACTGCCTGTGCAGATGTATAGAAAATTAAGTGAAGGGCCAGAAGAACTGGAGGTACAACACAAAAATTTGCCCAAAGAAGATATGGTAAAAGACCTGACAAAAAGACAAAATTTAATTCAATGAGCAAAAAAGACTCAATGAGAGAGTTACATTTTTTACTCTCTGAGAATTTCCACAGCTTTTTATAATTATTCCAGCTGATACTACAGTGATCGTGGAGGTAGACCTACTAAAAAGTGTACCATTAACAAAACCATAATATGCATAGCCTTTTTTCATTATAATCCACCCTTACTCTTGAGAAAATGTTGACCCGTATGCTAGATGACTTCCTTCTCTGCTCTGAAAAGCAGTACAAGGTTGTTAGATTCCACCTAAGGAACTTCTTCCGGGGCCAGAAGAGACATATGCTTAATATTGCATTGGGATATCTGGGAGGATTTCTTTATCATATAAAGAAATAAAGTATTCTCTATTCTTCCACTTCATTATCAGCACTAAGTTGGTTCAGCTTTAAAATGAGAATTTATTCCAGTCTAAAGATGAGTGATATGTTGGCAAGCAAAGAAAAATCTATGAACACATACTCTTGTTTTATGTGCTCAGAAATCTCTGAATAGCCCCACCACAATTTTCTCTTCTCTATTTAGGTAGCTGCTGTAAATTCCCATTTGTAACAGCTTTGAGAATACAAGAAGTCTTTAAAGGGACACTGAAATGTGTTTGTGGAAGCATTTTCTCCCCATTTAAACACCTTGAAGGTAAGAGGGAAAAGTCTGAAGTTTATCCACTCAACAAAAGCAAGAAATACCTAACATTAGGGACATAGATAAAAAGTAATAGTTACAAAATATCAAACACGTTTATGTGATTTTGCCTTCAACACATATTTAGCCAGATATATGTTGTTGGGAAAGATATTACCTTTAGGGAAGGTTAAAATTCAGGCTTTCATAGAGTCGAGAATCAGTGCTTGAAACCCTGTGGATTAAAAGTGTATGGAGTATGAGTACCCTACTCCAGTTTTACAGAGATGAAATTTCACTGATTTATGACGTGAAAGTAGAATATTGTAGTGTTATATTAGACCTCTGCATTTCCTACAGGTCTAACACAAAGTTTTCTAAGGCAAATTAAAAACAAACAAACAAACAAACAAACAAAACCCAAAACAAATCACAACAACAACCACCCTGCCCTCCCCACCAAAAAAAAACCAAACAAACTCCTAAATCCTCAAAGAGCTTTGCAAAAAAGAAAAAATATTGACATATATTTCATACTCTGTACTGATTTTAAGATGCACCTCTTGAACACATCATGAAAGTGGAAAAGAAATAAAAGTTATACTTATTTCATAGTGACCTGAATTTAGCATCAGATGTTAAAATCAAGACATGAAATTTTGGTAGAGAGATAAAAGTCAGAACAGAGACCTGACCACATGCCGGATGATATTAGTGGCAGATGTGATCGTCAGAAGTGTGATGGCATTTCCTCTGAATAGGCGAATGTACTCTTCAAACTTTGATGTTAACATGATTAGCAATGAAAGTATGCTTTGTTCCTTTGCCTTCACATGGTCTCAATATTGGCAGTTATCGTTTACTTGTATTTTTAAATCAAATATTATCCTGCCCTGTATTCATGTGCATATGCTTTGCACAGTGCTGCTTTTTCTGTCAGACGTAAAAGAAAACTGTGAATCATTGTACTGAACAGGAGCTAATTTTTTTCTCTCTTGTACTCAGTCCAAGCATTTGTCTTTTGTAGTTTTATGCTGGAAGTCACAGTACCATGCTTTCCAAACCACACCAATATCCTTATTACTTTGTCCATTGCCCCCAGAAAGCCATTAATTGACTACAAACAAAACTTTATTGCAAAATGACTGCAGCTTTATTAAGCAACAGGATTTACAGGCAATAACATAATCAATTTAACATTACTATATCACATAATTAAGCAGTTCTTACAAGCTCTGCCTGTAGCCTTAAACATATAGAACATCATTGTGACTGATGATAGCAGTTGTCCAAAAATACACAAATCATGATTTCTAAAGTGGGAAAAAACATATCCTCCCACATGGAAGGAAAAATATCCTGTTTATCCCATAGACACCCTCATTAGTCATGTAAAAATTCTCATTTGTCCATCTTAAAATATAAGAGTTGTGTAAGATTGTTACTATAATACCAGTTAGAATAGCAAGGTATGCTCCTAAGAACATACTGGGATTGACTCTTTTATTCCAGCTCTTGTAAGTACACCTGGAAGTCAGTGATGCTTCCTGTATTTGACATGTTACTTGCGTGAGTAAAGATGGCACACCAAACCAAACAGATAAAATGTTATTAAGTCTTGCACATTAGAATACCACTGAACGTCTTTCAGCTGCTGCAGTAAATCTGGGTGTACTTACGAAGTTCTGTGAACCTAAAATAGAGTTTACTATTTCCATGAACTCTATTTGTACACAAATGAATGACACTTGAGATGACTGAATCTGTTCAAATGGTATCTCTCAAGAGCAGAAATGGTCTTGAACACATAACTTTCCCAAAACTTGCACGAATAGTCTCCGAAGTTCTTCTATACCTTCTTTTTTATGCAAAATATGAGTTATTCTTACTACAGTGGAGACATGTAAACCTGGAAATCTGTGTCTTCACTGCCCCATTGGAATTTCATTTTGTTGGCATCCCCGAGGTCGAATTTCCTGACCGAATTCTCTTACTGTGCAGCTCCCTCTATTCTTGGAATGGAAGATGGGAAGACAGATCTCCAAACTAGTCACTCAAAACACATAGGAGAAAAATGGGATCAAAGACATCTCCTAAAGAAGGATACTTTCAGAGAGACAGACAGCAAAATGTCTGCCATGCATATAAGCCCATGAGTGACTTCTTTCTACCATCTGCTTTGTAGGAACTTCCAAATAAGCAAGTCAAACTCTTCAGCTTTTCTGAAATCACTGACTAGGGAAAGTGAGAACTATCCCAAACATATTCACTTCCCAGCACAATGCTTCCAGGCTAGCAGCCTCTTCCCTCATACACCTACAGGTTTTTCTTCCTTCAAATATGAGTGAGCACTACTTACAAGCCAGAGATCAGTTATTCTCTCACATTGTGTGGGATATGGTTCGGCTACACCTACAATCATCTGAAAAAAAACATTTGGGATACTCAGACTATCCTCCTACACTTAATGAGGAGGAACAACTGTTTTATTCTGATTTCCTACTCCACAATCTCCATTTCAGAACTTTCCAAGGAAATTCTTCAACATCACTAGGAAGCAAGATGATCAAATCCTTAAAGGAGATTTACACTAGAAAATCCCAAGATAGTGTTCATTCTGTAGAAAAGGAGGCAGAGTCAAAGATGGAGATCACTTTCAGACCAGATTCACACAATTTCACTGTTGCTCAGAGGGACTCTTGATTTACGCACAACACACTTACATAACTAGTTCTATCAGTGCTGCCTGAACATGAGGATGAACATGGATGTAAGCCCAGAATTCCCTCTGGCAGAGAACTGTGTATCCTCAAACACAATAAAAAAATAACCAGATCAAAAGCTGTGTCCCAGGAGAATCTCACAATCTATCCATTCTGGACACTTTCTTATGAATAACTGGGCAAACAGCCCAAAGCCTGATCTGGTTAGAATTGCACATCAGGTTTATACATTTGACAACAATTAAATATTTTTGTAGTTTCAAACATATGTTTGTTCTCTGGACTTAAGGTCCTTTGAGACTGCCCTTAGCTCTACTGCTGTTTTCCTTGCCTTCCCTATGAGATTTGCATGCACACGCTCAGATCCCAGGAGATGAGATCTTCTGTACATTCAGATATGGACTAATGGTCTCTTGCAGAAGACTTGGGAGTCTTAAATTCCATTCCAAGGAAAGGTTTGCAAAAGACCATTGTCAAGCCCAAAAGATGTTCTCCCTGGGATTAAAAATATGAAATACTGTGCTGGTTCCAACTAGGAGGTGCACAACTAGCATTTTTCTGCCATCCTTTGAAACTAATGTAAGGAGCAGCTTCTGTCAGTCAAAACAGTAGTATTCTTGTATTCCTCTTCTTGGATCAAGACTAGCAGAAGACTGGCCGGAATGACAGACTGTGATGTTTGTAGTGATGTCTTGGAGCAGCATCCCATTACTCACCTTCTCCCAAATGTTCAGGAAAATGACATCCACGTACCTTCAACAGTGAGTTCAGGAGTATGTTTTCAGATGTAAAAGAGATGATAGAGGCTGATACTCAGTGTGAAATGATTTTTTTTTTTTCGCTTGTAGTTTCACAGAAAGTTTGAAAGTTTCTTTTCAAGTAAGGGTGAAGGAGAATGTTTTCAGGTTGGAGAAGGAAGGGAGAGTAGAGGGAGGCAGGCATGGAGGTCTGGTGTGGAGGGCAGAACAGTCAGGCTGTCTGCTGACAGTAGCCTGCTCTCACAGCAACCAAAGGAGAGTCTCCTAACTGAGGAGAAACAAAAAGGTGACAAGCAAGGACAAAGAAAGGTAGAGACAAGATAAAAGTCTTGAAGCCAGGAAAAGGCCCTGACAATAGGAGATTAAGATGACTGATGAACATTTAAACAAATGGCCTTCAGACAAGGCCCTTCCATTCCAGGAGCAACTGACTGAAGCCACATCCAAGGTCAATGAGCCAGAGCCATGAGTACTTATGGTCAGGAGAAACTGAACAGATTTTGGTTCCAAAGGTAAGAGCCACTCAGCAGTGATGCATGTGAAAACCCTTTTATATAGGTCATTGTACTTGAGACCCAAAAGGCTTGCACTGTGGGCATGGATATTGTGTATTATCAAAGGGTGTTTTCCACAGAGATGTGACAAACTTGAATCAGTGTCTCAGAGCTTATAAGATGCTATAAAAAAAATGTAGATAGGCTCAAGTACTGTAAACTCAGTATTATGCTGGGGTAAAAAAAGGCAAACCCAACGTTCTAGTGAGACCAAGAGCATGCACACGTCAATTATGATGGAAAAGCAATCAAGAGGGACAAGTTTCTTGGTGAGAACAGCACTTTCATGCTCCATACACCTTGCATAAATTGGTAAGGAAAGGCCTAGGCAGACTGTAGGACTTGTCCTGACTAAGAAAGCCATGCGCTTGGACATTTCAAAGAGCACACCACCTTAACTTCCACACTCCTTCAGAGAGCATCCTCCTACCCGGATAGTAGCCACACAAAATGTAAGGCAAGACCAGACTTCGCTAGTTTCCTGGTGGATTTACCGCAGATTACCAGAAGTATAGAAATTTCCTGTTGTTCACAGTAAATCATCTCCTCTTACCTCTTGTCCACATGTAATCACTTAGATTCTCAGAGTGGTCCTTATGTGCAAGGCCTGGGGAAACAATTCTAACATACACATGCAAACACATATACAATAGTAGAAGGCCATATAAATTTTAAAAAAAGTAGTTGGTGACATGAATTGGTTTCCGCTTCCTCCTCTATTCTATTGCTTTCATTTCTTGTGCGGTAAGTAAGAAGATCACTACAGAGAAAATGTAACTTGAGAAGGAATTTATATGTTCCTCAAATTATTCCTCTCTAAAGGGAGATGCTGAATGAAAGTATCACAATCCTCTTAAGATTCTGGAAAGTAAGCCACAGGAGACACACATGTTGTATACTTCCATATCACATTCCCCTCAGAAGATACTAATCTCTTCCATTAGTACACTACTCTATTTTATTTCCACCAGAGATGCCATCACCACTGCTCTCTTTATTGTATCTCACTCTCTTTTTCAAAATTACACTCTGTTTTGTTCTCATTTGTTCTTAAAAATGCCTTCTATTAAAACTTTATGCTCTGTGACATTTATCAGTATTCTTTAATTCATATTCTCAAACACACTCCAAACAGCTGATGTTCAGAGAAACAGTGAAGTATTTTTTCGGTATCTGTATCCATCCTTGTGAAGCTCCTGTTACGTCACTCAAACCTTGCCTGTGTCAAATGAAGTAAGTATCCACTGTTCCTTTTCCTCTCTAGCCATAGGAGAACCACATATATGGATATGTATATCATAATTTCACTTTCTGAAACTGTATTTTTCAATATTTACCTTTTAAAACTGAATTTCCTTTTTTAAAATTACATTATTTTACATATTACTTTGCAAATAAAGTTGTAAATTATTTATTCTTTTTATTAAAAAAATCTTAAAGATTTGCCTGATATTTTTAGAAATTTGTTAATAAAAATCCTGTATATAAAACAATTTTCCTGAATATTTCACCATTGTTTCTTAAATATACAAGATATGTGTAAAATTGAAGACCAAGAGTAGGTTCTTTAATCAATTTTTAACCACTGAAATACATGAAGTAATTTTAAAATTTAGGTTGGTTTGGTTTTGGTGGGGTTTTTTTGTTAAAAACAAGCAAACAAACAAAAAGCTGTTGGTCTTAAGGCCTTCTTTACAACTGTAACACTTTCTAGGGAAAGCTGTTCTAATGACTCCAGCAAGAATAAGCATAGTCTGTAAACATCAGATTGCTTTCACTCACATAACTGAGTATGGATTTCAGTGTGCAAATTCAGACATGACAGTCAAAATGTTTCAAATGACATCACGGGAGTTGATGACACTGCAGTGAATACATTATGAGTATGTGAATGCAGTTTAACTGCACCAGTTCTGGCTCCAGCACTCAGCTGCTGTCACTGTGAATCTGTGAAACGTCCCGTTACACCTGAGTCTCTGTCAAGTGAAAAACCTAATTCAGAGGCTCATGGTCTCATTCCCAACATAAGCAAAGTATAACTTGGGGAAACCACTGCTCTACCTCTGTGCCTCCATCCTCTGCTGGTCTCACAGAGGCAGTGTTTTTTTGTTACATTCTGTGAAGATCTCATCTAGTACAATTCCACCTGTTCCAGGACAGGGGCTTTCTTCTAGGCTATACAGAGCCATTTTTAAGAGGATTCCAGGTACTGCTATTGCAAAGCACAGAAAAACAATAACCACTTCCCCTGGGATTGCGAGTCTGAGCTGTTTCTGTTTGGTAACCTAGGGAAAAAAAAGTAAAATGCATATATTTGAGCAAAATGCTACCATCATATTAGAACCAAAGGCTCATGTATAAAAATTTAAAAACAAAACAAAACAAAAAAACCCAAACAGATTATTTTAAAAGCAAGACTTTGTGTAGTCATCTATGCAGTATATCTTGCCCTCTGCTCTGAAACAGCTGGTAACTATGAAGTGCAGTGTGGTAAAACTGAACACTGATCTGATCTGTTTACATAACTTACATGTTCCCACTGTTGCTTGCAGTTAATGTATGGATTTTATTGAAATCAAGCTGCTCAGATACATGTATTAAGGCCTATTAAGTCCTTCCTGTATGGAAATTCAGTGGTCACGAATATAGAAGTTTCACTTGCCCATGAAATTTTCATGTTGCACATACTTAGAAAATCTAACCTGAGAGGATCATTACCACAACAGTTTTATTCTTTCTGCTACTTTATCATTGTCAGACAGGCTAAATCCTGAATTTGAGTAGAAGAGACACTTATTGTTTGTTTTGGTTATGGATCTTCATTCCAATAACTGCTGTGAGGTGAATTGTTAATATTCAATTATCAATAGTGATGTCACTAGGCAAATACAACTGTATCAAGGGGATGAGCCCAACGTCAAACTGAAGTATACAAGGATTGAGATGAAAGAAATCAATATAAATAATGAGAGGGCAGGATAACGAGGTTCTGCTGTGGTGGACTTTCTAACCCTAAACCCTTCTACCTGAATTATAAGAAGTAAATCAAAGCACTCGTATCTGGATCAAGGCACTTTCCGGCTTTGCTTTAGTGACAGGGGAATGGGCATTACCCAGAAGCTGCAGGGTGATGTTCAGAGGCAGCTAACAAACCACCAGCTCAGCTTTTCTTTTCCACAGGGCAAGCACTCTGAATGCTCCTCCTCCCCTTAACTTGCTGAAACTTGCAGTTGTGATTCACAACCTGACCAATACTGATAGATAACAAACCACTGACCTTGAGGGCGGCTTTGTGTGTCAGACTTCTTATTGCGTTGAGTCACCGCACTCCCTCTGTGTGTTATTTTAAGTAGCACATTTATCAGCCAGTACCAAATAGAATATGTGGCCATGTGTATTTTATTAGTGGGGTTTCAGTATTTAAAAAAAAATCAGAAAAAAATAGCCACTTTATTTAAAAAAAAGGCTTGAAGGCTCTGACACACTTTAAAAATCTCCTTGTTTTCAGTTACAACATAAGGAATCTATATGGATGCTAATATGTTTGCATTAGTAGCTCTTCCAGACTTTTTTTTTTCCCCAGCACACTGCAGTATAACAATGTCAGAAATATACCAATACCCATAACAGGACACATCTGTGGTGAATCTGCACAGAAGCAATTAATTTCCTTGTGGTATTTTTACACTGGGGGCTTAATGCAAGTCCCCACTATACAAACAAAAAGCTCTAGACAGCTCCTGCTGCCTGATAAAAAAAAAAAAAATCAAAATAAAATACATTAGATTGAGAAGGGCTGTTTGGCCTAGGACTGCTACAGGCAATGACTTGTAATGAGGCATCCCAACACTAATTATGAAGCTTATTAAAGAGAATTGTCTAAGTTGTACTAAAGTGCATGCTATAATCATGTTAAGGGAGACATACATACTGAACTGAGGTCCTCCAGTTTCTTCCCTTAGAGAAGTGGACCCACTACTTAATGAAGCCAGTTTGGGTCTCCATTTACAGCAGTAATATTATTGTGTTTGGCAGACTGGTCAAGATGAATTTGATGGAGAGGCAGGTGAGAACCCCAGCAGCTTGGTGATAATTCACACATCATAGCTTTCACAACTAACTAAAATCTGCAGGAGAGTGGGCCAAGAAACTGTCAAAAACAAATACTTCTAATCCAGGATTTTATTATCAAACTTCTCCCAATTGTTCAGTAAGGTTGAAAAGCAATATTTCAGTGTACTATTTCAGGAAAGGAAAGAAAAAAAAAAAGATTAATAAAGATGTTAGGAGGCTGAACTGCTGTGAGATTTGTTTAATTATTCCCCACAGTACTGCCCCAGCAATCTGCTGACATTTAGCCCCGACCTTGCAAATCCTCAGTAAATATTAATATATCAACTCAAACAGGGACCGTTGTTTTATTGGTTCACGGAGCTCAGAGAGATTCGCCACAGCAGTGAAAAATAATGTGCAGAACTGAGGAAGAACGGCTCCTTTGATATCACCTTCTGCTGCACACATGTGCTGGGAGCATCAACAAAATGGAAATTCTGTTACTTTGCCACAGCTGTAGAGTGACACTTCAGATGCCTTTGCTTCCCTTTGTACAGCCTGCTGGAATAATCCCAAAACCACAGTGGCAAGAGATTAGAAAACACACACACGCACGCGCGCGCACATATACACACACACGGAGGAAGAGAAGGAAAGAGGGAGAGAGAAAGAGAGATCACATTTTATTATCTGACACAGTGGATATTTTAATAATGGTAAGCTCCCATCTTAAAACCTAATAAGCTTTGTCCAGAACAATGAACACGCTAATAAGAGCCGGGGAGAGTTAAGTGCAATCTAGTGGAATCAGTTTACTACAGTGACTTTGCTGTTTGCCTCCATGAGTGCCACATAAACTTTTTTCTCCAAACAGTTGCTCCCACTGACTGCTTCCTAATGTATTTTATGCACCTACTGGTTCTCACAAATCCTGACAAAGTACCCCAATATATTTTCTTCCTTTTATTTGTTTGCCTCAAATGCAAATGTACATTATTAAAATATCTTCTCATAACTACACCTCCGTTACTAATAGACGAGTGTTTGATGTGGGTCAATACTGCATCTAGAATTCTTGCATTTAGGGGAAAGGGCTGCTGTGCAACATTTGGCATTCAGATGTACTGAGCTGCAGAGTTAATGCGTGATTAATTTTATTCATAAAAATGTTAATCACTTCATTGTGAGATCTCTTTAACATTCTGTGCACCGAACACCTTTTAACTTCTTTTTCACACAAGCTCACAAATGTATTTAATATTTTCAAACATTCTGTTATTACCAATAACACTGGTAATTAAACATACATTTAAAATGCAATAAAAAGCTGGCAAGTAACGGCATGACACCAAACACAAATGGAAGCCCGTTGCCCACTGACTCTCTCCTGTCCCCTCCCCTTTGGCAGCAGCTGACCAGTTTCTTTACTGTGCACTTTTTTGTAGTCCCAGAGGCACTTTTTTCCCTCAAGCCTACTCCAGCCCTCATTGACACAGCCAAATATCATGAAAATAACACAGCCGTGTAGCAAACTATAGATAGTGCTAAAAAAACTTCTGTTCTCAGGAAGGGAAGGATCACAGTGTTGGGCACATCACAGGAGGTTGGGGGCTCTGAGGGGGTTGGTTTGGGTTGAGGTGTTTTGTGGGGTTTTTTTTGAGACAGGCACTCAAGCCTCATCTGAGAGTGGTGTCAGGCACTGGTGGGTGTGCCGGCTGCACTCACTGACTTCTTGTTTCCAGCTGGGCAAGGCTATTGTGAGTGTATTCAGCCAATGCACTCATGAAACTGGATAAATGGATTAGTGGATCAGAGACACCATCGGCATCTTCAAAAGGAAAACAGCAGCCTCCAAGAAGACTGACATTTGTGTATTGGGGCAGAGGGTGTGTGAATGCTCTGCCTCCTCCAAAGGGACAAGACAGTGATAAACTTTCCACACTGACCACCTCACTTTGTGCTACAATTGACCAACAAAATAAATGGATTGCTTCATTGTTTTTGAACCGTAGGCAGCACAGGGAAAGCACTCCTTGTGCAGCAACAAAGGACAATGTATTGTGTGGGGCCAACAGCTCAAAATAAAACCTTTAATTATCTACGGGTTAGCCACAAATCTGGAATAAAAATAAATGCTACTTTTTAAACTCGCCTTTAATTCTGCACTGAGTTTATGCCAGTGCTATTCTCTCAAGAGAGGCAGTACCAGGACTTGGTGTGTGCCCCATGTTTGCATTTTTGCACCAGCTTGACCCCCAAGGAGCGTGTTAGGAAACAAGTTTGGATATCAGATGTGAAGCATGTTAATGCTAATTAAAGTAAGTAAAAACAGACAAAAGACGTATTTTTCACTTTTTTTACAAAAACCCATGCATGTATTCTCTTCCCATACACAAAAAAAAGAAGCCAAAACTAATATTAATAATGGTGAAGGGACTCAAGTAAATTAATTCCTTACAGAAGTACATTGTTTAGTTTTAAGAGCTCATATTTTCAAAGTCTTAAATTTTGAATACCTATTTCTAGGGGGTTTTCGGTCTCCTGGTACTTCCAGTGATTCCTGTCCACATGGCTGGTTTTATGGGCAAGCTATGAACGGCACTGCATGGGGGCACCGCACAATGGGGAACACCAACCTTGCCAGGAGCCGTTTCTGTAACTTTTCACTCAAAAACACGCGACACAGGCCATGTTTATTACATGTTCCAGCATTTTACTTGATTTGCTAGTCCCAGGTAAGTTTTACTGCTGAAACCCGGCGACTTGAAGCCTGGAATTGAGCCCCACATCCCTCCTCACTGAAGCCCCCACAGAGCTGTGTGGAGGGCTCAGGCCCTGCTGGTCATCACTATGGCCCTTCCTGGTAGAGGGTGACCTGTGGTCCTGCACAGCGCAGCTCCACATCTGCCACACACTTCCCACAGGCCAGCAGGGACCTACCCCAGGCATTTTTGGCCATGGTTACCTGACCCATCTTGGGCAGGTGGGTTTTGGGGCCGGGGGTGTCTCCCCTCCATCCACCTGTGGGCGTGCAGCCCCAAACACAGGGCTTAGGTGGAGAGTGGACACCAATGTGGCAGGGGGGGCCTCACCCCTGAATTGAGACAGCAGCAGGGGAGCAGAGGATGTGTACTGAAGCCCATGTTTCACTCTTTCATAGAGCACTTACTACCCACCTGCCCTTCCCCTGTGCTGCCTGTGTGCCTCTGGCAGTCCTGGCTACTCTTTACATCTCTACTTTTAAGGACATTTGGAAATTAAAAAAAAAAAAAAAAAAGAAAATAAACAAATAAAAATACCCTAAAAGCATTGAGACTAGACAGACGATGGAGACTTTCTTTAATGCCTTCCCTCCCCAGCCACAGCGCGGGTGCCCAGCCTCAGGGCACACCCCGGGGCAGCCTGAGCGCCATTCCCGCCCCAGGGTACCCATCCCTCAGGGTGGCCACCGGCCAGCCTGCTTCTCCTCCGAACCCAAGCGGCCCAGCGCGGCTCTTCCCGCCGCTGCCTGAACGATGGGGACGGGACGAGAGCCCCGCACTCCCTTCGCCGAGCCCGGGCGGCTGTGGGCGCGGGCGGGCGGAGCAGGGGACCCGCGTCAGCGGGAGCCCCGCCGGGCGGAACTAATGCCGCACCCGCTTTGTCCCCCGACAGCCGCCGGGTAGTTTCAGTACGAGGCTGTTTAACAGGGGGGCCGGTGGCCGGCCGAGGCACAGAGCCATCGCTGCCGCCAGCCCCCGCCTCCCCGCCCCCGCCGCTCCGCGCTCTTTGTAATAGTCTCATCTACAAGGACGATTGAAACTTTATAGTGCATGATTCATAGAGCGGGGCTGCGCTCGGAGCCGCGGCGCATATTACATTAATCAGTGTCAGGCCAGTAAAACAGAGATATGAATATGAATTCTCCATATTGCAGGGGAGATAAATGTGCTTGTGAATAATTGATCGGCGCCCATGAAAAAAAAAAAAAAAGAAAAAGAAAGGAAAAAAAAAGGGTTGGGGGGGGGGGAACCATAG